>VWZG01006123.1:742361-856560 GCA_013396735.1 Grallaria varia | reverse complement strand
TGGGTTGACCCTGGCTGGATTCCATGGACTCATTAAATCCCTTTCTGCAAGTAGGCAAAAGGGAGAGGGGTCAACCACTTACCACCTTTACTGGCAAAAACAGCCTCAAAGTAAGATAACACCTAAAATTTATTACTAACAGGATAAAAGCTAAGCTAAATAGTGAGAAATAAAACAGTCTTAAAACACACAGCATACACACACTTTTCCCCCCATCCTTCCTTCTGTCCATGGAGGGTTGCAGTCGGTTACGGTTGCTGCCGCTTGCAATGTGAGTTCCCCCACCTCTCAGGGTCACTCATCCATAGGATGCAGTAAAAGTTGAGTGTCCAGGGCAATTCCAGGCAATGAGAACACAATTCCCTGTAGCATGGCTCCACCTCCAGTATTTCGTTATGAATTTTATTTTTGCTATTTAATTACTTTAAAATATACTCTACTACCATTTTCTAATGACATTTTCTCAAGGTTTAGCCAAATACAAACTCAATAAAATGGAAGTGAACCAGTGAGCTCCACCAATATGATATAATACTGCACACTCTGAGCAATTAAAGCTTCAGCTTGAGGAAGACTTATTCATGGAATTAAATGATAGTCTTTCTTTTCCTTATCCCATCTTCATATTGTCAGTATAATACTAAAATCTGTACAGCCAAAAAAAAAAAGTACCTTACTTGTCTGTGTTCTACTGAAAACCTGATCATCTTGTTGTTTCCTTGCATCGAGCTACTTACTCTCTCAAGCTGCAGTCTTCCTCTGCCACCTACCTCCCTCTGTATGAAGTATTATCTACAAAAATGGAAAGAAAGATGCTCCTAAAATGAAAACATTTACAGGAATTAAAGCCTTCATATAAACTCACTCTTTTTTTTTTCTTTTCAAAACAAAACATGCAAAGGTATGACTGGGCAATCAAAATCACTGAGACCTGATATTGCAGAGGATTTATATATCACAATTATATCAAGAGTTTTGTGCCTGTACTGATAGGATTGGTGCTTAAGAAACTTCAACAGAGGGCAGACACAACCTGTTTCTACTTTTACATCATAGCAATAAAAAAGAAAATAAAACATAAAAAGAATCCTATTTTGTGCATGGAGGTAATTGATAAGGAACACTTTCTGAAATTACCTTTCTGCACTGATTTCAGAGAAAATATTATTATATATCTTGTATAAAAAATCAAAAAGTGTCTGTAGAGTATGATCATGAACGCATCTCAGAATAAGCGACATTCACCCTCTGGTGGCTCACTGCTGAGTGGGGCAAAGAGGTGCACAGTGATTCAGCTCAGATCCGAATGTGCCACAATACCTGCATCAGAGAAGCTGCTACCCCTGCCTCTGAGAGCAAAACTGAGCCTGTTCCTATGCTGATTCAGGAAAAATCTTCCATGTGCTTTCATATTGCAAAATCAAGCCTGAAATTCAATGCATTTAGTGTGTTCTCACATATGTGAATATATGTGAATACATGTGAACATATTCCCTCATGACAGCTCTAGATTTCTCTTCCAGCCTTGCATAATGATCTCTTCATCTGCCGCGATCAGTAGCGGAGAGACAGGTGATGCCTCTGGCTCATCAGGGTTGTGTAGGACGGGTGAGTGACATGTGCCAGATGCTGCACCCTGAGCTGGGCAGCAGCTCCCCTGTAAATACATCATGGAGTAAAAATCACCACATACATTCTCGCTCCTGCAGAGCATGTCACTGGAGTAGACTTGCTGTCACATGTACAAATGCACACCAAATACTATCTGTATGTGTGATTCATTAACAACTAACAGTGAATTCTTTGAGCCACACGGGTAAAAAATGGAAAACCGAAAAAAAATCACACCCTTAAAGGAAAATTAAAATTAATTATACAAGGTCTCTGAGGCTGAAAAACAAAATAAAACTCTGTTCTTCAGGATGGTGGAGACAATGAAGTCAGTGATATGTGTCCCCTGATTTTTACTTTATTTTTTACTATATTTATAACACTGATTTTTATCTTTAATGTCAGTTAATTCAGTGCCTGTGAAAACTACCAAGCCAGCAGCTCTTGAGCT
Source organism: Grallaria varia (assembly GCA_013396735.1). NCBI lineage: Eukaryota > Metazoa > Chordata > Aves > Passeriformes > Formicariidae > Grallaria > Grallaria varia. Next base: position 854,498 of record VWZG01006123.1, on the reverse strand, counting down.
TAAAGTCTTCTGCGTCAATACAGACCCAGAAGCTGTACCTCAAAAACATCCCTGAGAACACCATGGTAACAGTTGCCAAGCCCCCCAAAAACAAAAAGGTTTTAGGGATATGGAGTACAAAGACTGACAAGACAAGAAAAAGGAACAGCATTATCTATCTTAATTCATTTCAGACAAATCTGACCCATGCAAACTACAAGTCGTGCATTCAACTGAAAGTTAAGTATGTGTTGAGTCCTACAGGCAGACTGAAACATTAGAGAGTAGAGAACAGGAATAGGAAGACGAGTGAAACTATCATCTCATAGAGAAGGCACTGCACCATATAAGTGATGCACACAGCAAATGGAAAAAAATTGGAAGAAATTAGTCAAATTTTTAGTATTTAGGAATATGAATACTGACAGATAGGAGTGTGGTATATGATCACTGTGTAGGAATACTCATATTAGTTAATTTGTGAATTGTGCAAGATATTCATCAGTAAATCAAAAGTCAATATAATATCACAATTATAAACTTAGAAGGTAGCATAGTAACAAGAAGACTGGTAAATAAAGTTGGAAGTGGGATATTTGGAAATACCTGAGCCAATTGTGAAGTCTCTTGGCATTTTCAAGAACAAGCTACACATGAATAGAGCTGTTTGAAGAGTTGCACATCTAAGACCAAGGAGGTCAGGTGATGAAAAAGATCCTGGAATGTATGACTCTACAAGGTGTCATAAGCAGATGTCATAGGCTCACATGGGATGGCCATAACTTTCAACCTAGTTACTTGCAGTCTCAGTCACCTATGTAAGAGTTTAGAAGAAATGCCAGAAACTTCCAGGTACCATCAGTTCCATACCACCAAGCAGTACATGCCTTTTGCATACTTCTAGCAGCAAAACTGAAAATACTGTGGTGATCACAGTAGGAGATAACATGAGCATCAGCATGACTTCTTTAAAATTGTCTTGTCGCTAAAACAACCCAATAGCCATAAGTTTAAGTTGCTAAGAAGGTATTTTACTTGGTGTATGCCTTCAGCAAGAGAAATGTTAGAATAATAACAAGTTCTTCTGTCAATATTTTTAAAACAATATTGAAAAATCGCACAAGTTGCAAACAAAAAAGGTACAAAAATTGTAAGAATTGCCATAGAAAGTTAAGGAATGTCATCTATTTTGGCAGGAAAGAAATTACATTATCTGTTTAGGTTAGTAAAGTAAGGTATTGCTTGAACCAACATCTGGAAGATGAAGTCAGCCCTACTCAAGCTGGAAGTGAGAAATACTGAAGACTGTTAAGCAGAGAGACAAACAGCTGCAGCAAGGGTTGGATTCTCAATACATCTCATGCAATCTTCTAGTTGGGAAAGAATGCCTTTCTAGAAACACTGAAAGCCTCCCTGAGCTTCTAAAAATGTATATTATGAACAGCAAGAATGCTAAATGTGGTAAGACTATAAAAACAGAAAAGTCCATTCTGGATTATAAATGCTTCATCCTTTCATTGAATGTGATGTTTGATACTTAAACCTTTGCACACTGGAGACTGGCAGGCTAGCACTGAACGAAGAATTTCCAGGGAAGGTGAGCAACAAATGTAGTCAATGCTATCACATTGCCATGACTTTTTTGTCCCAGTCTTTCTGAATGTTGATGTTTTGTTTGATGATCTGTTTGCTTGTCCGCTGAGGCATCCACAGTCATATGCAATTCTTTTGTGAAAAGTTCCAGATCAGTTAGATGATAACATTGACTTGCTTTATAGGAATGTTTTCTGAGGAAAGTTGTAACTTCCCGCATCTTGCTGTTTTTCAGGACCCATCATTCTTAAACCCAAGATTTTCTTTTCATATCACTGCTGTGAAACAAATACCAGTGTATGTCCGTAGGAGTAGTGCATGACTGTGTTTTAATGGGTCACAGCCAATTCTTATCCCATGTCCTTCCTAAAAGTGTGCTTTCCTTTATTGCTGCCATAATTTTCTCTTTGAGGTAACTCAGCTGTTTCTTTCCAAGCCTTTGTAGTTCCTTATGTGACTCAACCCACCTAATATTCTTTAGCTAGGACCAAGGAAAACTACTTTTATATAATTGTAAATACACAATGAGATCATTAGTTGAATATAGTTTCTGATCCTTGGTTTCCAGGATAATTTCCTATACCAGGACTGATTTCAGAGAGTGCACAGAGGAGGCAAAACAATGCCAGCACTTTTGCATGAATGTCTGTATTGCTTTGCATTTAGACACTAAAGTTTACTTGTGCTTTATGCTGGACAGTTTTACAGTCAAATAGTTGACTATAAAAAAACCTGGATTCATTCTGAGCCATGTCAGACCTGATTCTCCTAACACATACTTAAGTGTGAGGTAAAACCCCTAAATTCAGCCCTCACGGAGAGATTCTAGAGTGGACACAAGCTAGACTCTCTGCCCTATTGCAGTCGCACGTGTTGCTGTTACACTTTGTGTTTTTCTGCACAAGAAGTAAATGTTCAGCAAGTGTCAAGTCTTACCTTTGTGATCGCACAGAGTCATTGGTGAAGGGCTCATACGAAGAGCAAGAAGGTATGCTGTCTGTGGAGTATGTGTCCATTGGTCCATTGGACTCATTCTCTGAGAAATGGGCCTTTTTTGGTACCTTGTCCAGCATACTGTTACCTCTTAAATAGACACAGATCTGTGCGTGCTGGGAAAGCTCCCTACCTCTCACAAGCAGGGACACAGAGGAAAAGTGAGATCCCACTGTTGCAAGTAAGATCTCCCTAAGTCTCTTGCTGTGAGGAGCAGAGGAGCAATTCTTTGGCTCACTACCTTAATTTGGACACCAGCCACAGAGTGAGTCCTTCCCTGTACTGTGACTATTTGTTTACTACTCAAGAGAAATAAAATACATTTCTTATTTTAAGGCCTAATACCTACAGGGTCTTCCTCTGGTTTCCTTCTTCTTGACCACCAACAAAAAATTTCCTGATGGGGGAGGGAGTGGTGTTGAGGCAGAACTCACAGCCACAGCATTCCAACCTGCATTTTAGTATGACAAACAAATTTACCAAACTGGAATAAGGAGAAAAAAGTTTGCTTATATGTGCATTTTAAACTTTGCACATGGTGCAGGAAATATTGAAATATGCTCATCGGGCACTGAAATATGACTTTGCTGAAGGACAGGCATTCAGAACAATTTCTAGCACTTGGAATATAAAATTTATTCTTTGAGGAAAACAAAATAGAGTCATTACTTTGTTTTAATTATGAGGATTTTCTGCTAAGATTAGTTTAAATATTTTCAGTTCTACAAAATTCGAAGTGTTCATTCTTTTCAGATTTTCTCCCATACTTCTGTAAGCAATCAGCATTTGAAAACCAAGTAATATTCCTTCTTTACTATTTTTTTCTGCTTTATTACAGATTCTTAAAACAAAATAAAATGAAGCAGGTCTCCTTTCACAGTAGTTTTGACCCATACCGCGAGGCTGAATGTTTCAAAGAGTTTATACTGAAATGAGAACTTACATCTCCGTTAGAAAGTGATCTAGCTCCTATGTAACTCCGTCAAAATGAGCAGTGAGGATACATTCACCTATTTACAACCTTGCGTGTCATACTCTGCAGAAGCCGGGGAGTAAGTCCAATTTACCTTTACGCTAATTCGTTCTTTTGACGTGACTTTGCCCCCGGCGTTGTCTAAATTTCTATTAAATGCAAAAGCATCGCCATTCGCGGGATTTGTAGCGATTCAACAGTTTCTGGGGAGATTCCTCCTCGGGAGCAAACTGGTTTTTCTTCCTTCGGTTCATCAGACCTCTCAACTCCTGTGATTTTGGTGGTGGCATTCTCCGGCGGACGCCGGACTTGGTGGGATTTGGAGTGGGTTACCTGGACCCCTGCCTTTCCAGGAGCTCCGCTTCTCCCCGGCCGAGAGCGGGGCCCGAGGAAGCTGAGGGGGAGACGGAGGCATCCTCGCCCCGGGGCTGACGGCAGTACCCGGCACAGGACGCGCGTGAAAAGAAAGGAAATCAATGAAATTAAATGTAAAGCAGCGGGAGATGGGGTGACTCGCTGTGTAAGCCCCCAGCTCCCACCGCCCTCCGTCCCCTCCGCACCCCGGCCGGTCCCGGCGTAACCGGGGAGGGCACCGCATGCCGGAGCTCCCCCCTCGCTTCTCCCCCGCTGCTCCCGGGCAGTCCCGGCTGCAGAACCGGGGTCTCCCTGCCTTCCCCCGCCTCTGACACCCGCCGGGTCGGGGCTGGACTTCCCCCGGCGGCCGCGGAGTCCCTCCAGCCCCGGCGCATTTGCGGGAGGGAGACACGCTATAGAAAGGGCGAGAGGCAGGGAGAGAGGGCAGGGAGGGGGTGTCAGCTCAGCCTACAGCGGCCTCATCGCCCCCTCACTCCTCCCACCAGTGCGTGGTGCCTCTTAACCTCCGGGAACCACCCTCCCGCGAAGCATTGCTCCACTTTGCAGAACACGAGTTGATGACGAAAAAATTACTTCTCGGCCTCGGCCAGCCATGAGCTGTTTGGATGTTATGTACCAAGTCTACGGTCCTCCCCAGCCCTACTTCGCAGCAGCCTACGGCCCCTATCACCAGGTAAGTGCGGTGAAGAAACAGAGGGTGGGAGGGGTGTCAGTCGGAGGATGGCCGTCTGGAACCTCACCAAANGGGAGGAAGATCTGAGAGCCTGCGATGGTGATCGGAGCAGAACCGCATCCCACCTTGGCGCGGGGCTCGGCAGGGTACGTACCCCGGCGGCAACCGACGGGCTGCGGGATGCCTTGGGAGCGTGGGTGCTATTTTAGCCCTCAGAGNTTTTTTTTTTTGGAGCGGGGTGGGAGCGTTTGTTTGTTTGTTCCTTTTACTGAGACGGGCTCCATCCGAGCGCGGCGATGCGGGGCAGCGATGCCGAGGTGTGTGTGTGTAGCCCGTCGGGAGCTGCGAGGCCGGGCTGCCCGGGGTATCGCTCGCTCCTGAGCACCAGCATCTCAGTCGCCGCCGCAGAAGCCACTTCGTGTAGAGATTTTACAGACGCCCCAGAGGAGTGCTCCGGAGTGACGCCCTGGAAGTGAGGGAAGCGAGACTGTCGGGAGGCTGCGGGGTTTCCCCGGTTTGGCGGTGACGGAGGAAGCCTCGGCCCCGAAGAGGGGCAAGGGGTTGCAGGATGCTCCCCGCTCCCGACGTGCCCTCGGCGGCGGGACCCCGGCCCGTCCCCCGACCCCACCGGGCTCCCGGCAGTGGCCGTCGCCTGCGAGACCCGCGGGTGCATCCTGGGGCTCCGTCCGGGCGGGCGCGGGTATCGACTAAATCCCCGGGTTCAGTGAAAGGATCCCGCCGGCCGCGGGAATGTTTCGGCAGGCACAGCCCGCCGTGCGCGGGGATCTGCTCGCCCCGGGACGAGAACCGTCCCGCGTGGGTCAGGGCTCCTTTCCTCGGGCTGCACCTGCTGCACGCCTCTTTCCTTTTACAGCTCTGCGTTTCCAGTTTTTCCCTCGCCCTTACTCATTGGAGTAATTAATTCCTTCCTCCCCCATCGTAAGGAAAAAGGGGATGGATAGAGCCAGCAGCGTCCCGGAGCCGAGGCGGATGAGAGTCTCCGCCGTGCAGGGTCGGGACGGGCCAGGGCCAGCGGCCCCGCTCCGCGCAGCCCCCGGCGTGGCGGCCCCTGTGCCGCCTCCAGCGCCCGGCAGCGGGGCCCAATTTCCGCTACAAATAGCAAATGATGTCTTTCCCCACCTTGCCTTCCCTCCCATCAGCCCCTCACCCCCCCGGGCACACAGCTTAATGACATTATTAAGGGGGATGATCATTACCTCCGTGGCCGAACCGGGAGCCAAGTGGAAAGGCTGTCGTCGCGAAGAAGTGACATTTTTAAATATATCGCGCGTCTTGGCCCAAGGCTCTGTCCCGTCCCCTCCGTGCTTCCCCCGCCGTCCTCTCCAAGGCTCTGCCCGCAGCAGCCAAGCCCGGGCTCCGCGTCCCAGCGCTTACTGCTTAGAAACTCCCAGCAGCTGCAAGCACGCGAAATGGGAAACATCCAGCAAACTTCTCAACGCCCGCTCTTTTCCCACCCATCGGAATCCAGTAAAAAGAGAATAATGTTGTAGGAAATACCTGGAGCTTCCTGCTGGCCAGGGAAATGCTGTGTTTTGTGTTGAAATTTTGTGTTTGAGGATGCCAGTCTTTCTCCCACACATCTTTCCTTCTCGCCGCTGTGGATTGCAGGACACTCTTCGCAGCGGATTTCGCGAGCCGGGGACCGAGCGGCTCTCGCCTTCGCCCCTCTGCCGGCACTGCCCCGTGGGTGCGCGGCCGCCGCCCGGCCATGCCCCTCGCCTTTCGCTCCGCACTGCAGTCCCTTGGCGGCCGGAGCCAGCTGGAAAAAGCCTTCTTGTGCAGAGTTTGGTGCGGGGAACCCGGACGTGGGATCCCCGCCCGGCAGCGCCTGTCCCGCCCGGCGGCTCCTTCCCCGTCCCGGCAGACAGCTCTGCGTTTCGGGCCACGAGCCCTGTTTGCAGCCCCTTTGCTGCCTCCCAGGGGAGGGGCAGAACTGCAGCTAAGGGGGCCGATGTGGGGGCGCGGGGGGCTGAGGTGTGTGCTGGGGGAACGGCGGGCAGCCGCGGGGCAGACTTTCGCATCCTGTCGGAAAGATCGCAGGAAAGGGCTCGGCTGCAACAGCGAGGGCCAGCGCACCTTGATGCGCTCCGTGACCGGCTGTTTTCTTTCCTTCCCTACAGAAACTCGCCTTTTACTCCAAAATGCAAGAAGCCCCGGAGAGCGGTAGCGGCGCCAACGCCAGCAGCTCCTTCTCTAGCCACCCCGCGGCCAGCATCAAGGAGGAGGACTGCAGCCCCGAGAAGGAGAGACCCCCGGAGGCCGAGTACATCAGCTCCCGCTGTGTTCTCTTCACCTACTTCCAGGGGGACATCAGCGCCGTGGTGGACGAGCACTTCAGCCGGGCGCTCAGCCAGCCCAGCAGCTTCTCCCTAGGCAGCACGAAGGCGGCGCGGAACGCCGGCTCCTGGCGGGGTGAGAATCCAGCGCAGCGCGGATGGCGCGGGGGGCGGCGGAGTCCCCCGGAGGGCCGGCACCTCGCTCCCCGGCATCCCTTCTCCCTCCTTCCTCCCGCTGGCCGCTGGTGCCCGGCGGCCAACCTCTGGGAGCCCCTGTCCCGGGCGGGGCACTGCCAGCCGCTTGGCCCTCTTAGGAGGAAAAAAGAATAAAACCCTTTTATGGGTTTTATATTTTTATAGTTTATGCAGGGCCGCGGTGGCACAGGGGCAAGTGGCCTGGAAGGCAGTCGGGGTACGCGAATTTTCTTATCACTGCAAGTGCTTCACCTGGAGGGGGCTACGGCCTAACCAGCGGCGGAGTGATCCCCGCACTCTGACTGTGGTGAATGCATCCCCTGTTGACCCTAGTTTTCAGTTTATCGCAATCATAACGAGGGGAACAAAGTAAAAAGCAAATGTGGGAACCATTTCATCAGCTTCCACCTCTAAAATACTGATTGTATATGTTCCTGTATCTTGCTCTGCATATATCACCACCCGGATTGCTGCTGGAGCAGAGACAAGGACCCTAAATTTCTGAAAACAAGGGCTTACAGACCTGCCTGTGGCCATGGCCATGTGCCGTCAAGGGCACGGCCAGGGCTTATGCAGAGCTTTCCACATCCATGCCTGATTCACTCTGGACAGGCCCAGCAGTACCCAGGGCAGGGGGGAATAACCTTCTCCACCCTCTGTCCACTGGAGAATTAGAGCTGGCATTTCTTAGGAGGCAGTTTTGGTAACTCTTCCTCACAGGACCACCTGCTCAGCCAAGACTGGTCTCCCAGTCCCTTCATGAATTGCTGTCAGTACTGTCTAAGAAAGAAATAGTAGTTTAAATTTTACAGGTGAAAGATATTCAGTGCTGGAACTGATGGCAGGAGAGGAGTGTTTTTTGCTCATCATGAACCTCTTCCCTTTATCCTGAGTAATGCCAGGGCTCAGAGCTGACATACTTCCCTGGCAAACATGTATCAGGAGCATGGTTTTATTTATTTCTTTTTTTTTGGGAACAGTGTGCATTCCCAATTAATCATGCATAATGTCTATCTGTGCTATTAATAATCACCAGTCCATCTTGCATGTTGTTTACTGGGCTAAGAAAATGTAGAGTCCTTGTCCTTTCCCCTGCCAGTCTCCAAAGACGTGTAGAGTGTTTCCCAAACATGTTGACAACATACGTAACAAACAGGAATAAGTCAAGTGTAATATGTGGAGAATTGTTCCCAGATATTAAGAAAATTCAAGCTGGTCTTTAGTCACATGTCTCATTGTTCCTCCCCACTTTGAAACTATACTGACGCAGCAGCTGTTTTCCTGGGGGTGATGGGCATAAATGCTTAGACAAGGAGATTATTAAAAAAACAAACAAGAAAAATCCAACCCTGAAAATTTCAGTGGTGTATAATAGCTCTCATTCAGTTTCCACTACTGAAGAAAAGAGACATTTCCCTCACCTTAGATAACAGCCTTTTGACCATCTACAAAGTAAGAGAAACCTGGAACAAATAGTTGCAGTTTCATGGATAAGATGTAGGCTAGGTATGTTGGATGTTTAGCTGGAGAGGAATCTGCGCTTGTAGTTGTTTGGAGCAAGTTCTTGTGTTTGGTAGTTTTTCAGGGATTAAAGGGAATGCAAGGACTGCTTTGGGTGGATCAGGGAGGGACAGAGTCATAGGAAAAGGAGATCAAGGCTTGCTGGGTGTGCTCATTGCTGGCTTTCTCTCCCGCTTCCTTCATCCAGATGGCTCCTTCCCAATGAACCAGCGCATCTTCCCGCCATCCTTCTGGAACAGCACGTACCAACCGTCCTCAGTCCAAGCTACCCTGAGCAGCCCCCTGGCAGCTGCTGCCCACAGCGAGCTGCCCTTCGCTGCCGCGACTGACCCCTATGCACCTGCCTCTCTACATGGCCACCTGCACCAGGGTGGCCCAGAGCCCTGGCACCATGCCCACCACCATCACCACCACCACCACCACCACCCCTACATCGGGACACAGAGCACTGCCTATCCCCGCCCCGCCACCATGCATGAGGTCTATGGGCCCCACTTTGACCCTCGCTACGGCTCACTCTTGGTGCCTACCGCTTCCGTCCGCCCCCACCGCCTCACCCCTGCCTCTGTGTCCACACCAGTCAGTCCCCCCTGCGAACTGGGCAAGAGCGAAGCAGGTGCTGGTGCAGCCTGGACGACACCAGGCCCTTTCCCCAATGCAGCGGGAGATATGGCACAGAGCATCGGCCTCAGTGTTGACACAGGTAACAAGCTGCCCTCAGTCCCTACAACCTCCCCAGCTCAGCTGCTTCCCTGCACCCTGACTCCACACCATACATAGCAGTAGGGAAGGAGCACCCTGGGAGGGGTGGCTGGAGTGCTACTGGGGAGGAATAATTTTGGAGTGGAAGCCCCATGTACAACACCTGAGCTCTGCTCTGAGGGCTCTTGGGGCTCTCAGACCAGGCAAGTGAGGAGGGGGAGAGGGAGGATGGGACAGGCCATCACACCCCTACAACATTGTTCAAATCTCTGATGCCTGCAAACATGACCTGTGAGGGTACAGGTTGCTTTGAGGTACTCTTGTCTCGGCCCTGATCCTGCTGCTACATTGAGCAGGGAGAGCTAGGAGCAGGACAGAACAGCCCAAAAGGTCACTGCTTGGCCCCCTCCACACTCCTGAGAGCAGGAGTGTGTGCAGCCACAGCAGAGCAGGTCATTTCTAGAATCTGTGCAGGTTCATGAACTATCTCCTCTCCTTACTTAATTTTTCCTCCCAGTTTTTGAGATGAAAGCGCAATTGCATTTGCTGAGCAAAAAGGGCAATGTTTTTCTCCTGGTAGTGCCTGGTGGGGTGTCTGGAACCACGGCTGTGTGACTGTCGCAGTGACGAAAGCAGAGACACAGGCACAGTTAGCAGTGGCAAATCCTGAGTCAGTGGTTGTGAAGGCAAGGAAAGCCTGCTCCATGATGGTTTTGTTATCACAGCCAGTAATGGCTCTTTACAGTGTCCTCACTTTAAGCCAGAAGGATGTGTGCCTGGCTCCAATCTGACTTGGGCTCTTCTTGCTTCTCAGCCTTCCCAGGCTCTAGAGAGCCCATGCTGAAGACTGATCTCAGCTGACAGAAATGCAATTTGTGTTTCTCTGTCCTTAAATGTCTGTACCTATTTTTCTTCTTCCCTTTTGTTTTCTTCTCTCCATTCTCAGGTTTGCAGACTCAGGATAAAAGCAAGGATCTATACTGGTTTTAGAGCTGTCCTTCACTCTTCTTCCCCTGGCTCTCCCCTGTAGCTCTCTGACTGTTAGACATGGTGGCATTCAGAGCTGAAATCGGGTCAGTTTGTAACAGCTTCTGATCTTGGTTTGCAGCTCGCCGTTACTCCTTCTGTGGTGGATCCCTTCTGAGCTGATGTGCTGACTCAAAGACTCTCAGATTCCCCCCTGCCCTCTTCCATGCCCACCGTGGCCCTGCAGATCGGGGAAAGACAACGGGATTTAAAAGGACCTGGCACTGCAAGGGCAATAATTTAGGCTTACTTTGGAAAGGAAAATCCTTCTGTTGCAAGAGGAGAGGCAAAGACATTGAACTTCTATTTAAGCAGACCCCACACCCAGACCTGCAGTCAAACTACTCTAAAAGAGTCAAATGATATCATGGATGGTCATGCAAAACTGACCTGCATACAAGGGACAGAGAAAATTGTGGGGATTTTTTTTAATTGGTGTGAATATTTTTTTATGGCAGTGAAACTTACTTCTTGAATGCAAACATGGAAAAGCTACTTAGCAGTTTTGAACTGGATTTTTACTTTCATTTATAGAAAAGGAAAAGAAACTGCAACTCAAAAACATTTTTGGGCTGTCAAGGAACTGGTTATGTTTTTCAGCTTTGTGGTTGTGAGTGGCAAATGTCTGGCTGGGGCCACCTGCCCTGGGCTTACAGTTATGCAGCTGTTCCACTCGCAACTGCTTAAATCCCAGAGAGACAAAAACCAAGGTGGCACTTCTCAGAGTTTGGCACAACTTTTGCATTGGATGTATAACAGTTGTTTGGTTGTGGGGGTTTTTTTCCTTTGTGGGTGTTTTTTTTGTTTTTGTTTTGTTTTGTTTTGTTTTTGGTTTTTTGTGTGTTTTGGGGTTTTTTTTACAATAAATATTTTCTGGTGAAAGTAAAACCCTCTTAAAGCAGGGGGAGAAAGGAATCCGCAGAAGGGCTTGTCTTCAACCCAACTGGCTTTAAGGGAAACACCAGAATGAAAAGCATGTGATGGACAGTAGGTCTGAGTTGCCTCTAACACTTCTCTTTGTCTACTTGTTGCTGTCATTTTGTCACTTTAGTAGCTGTTTTGTTTTTGTTTTTGAAAGGGGGAACAAGATGGCTATTTAACAGTAGGAAGCTGTATTAAAGTTATCTCCTTCTTTCACCCGGTGTACTTTTATGAAAAATTAAAACTGAATAAGAGAAACGATGCAAACTGGAAACTTCAGGATGAAACAGAAAAAGAGTAACTCAAGTGGATGAAGTGAGTTATTTTTTTGTATTAAAGATAAAGAGAAATTGTATCAGTTGAAAATCTTTTCTTAGTGAATAAAATATACAGGGATAAACACAAAAGATAAGAAAATGCGAGACCATTGCAGTACTATATTTTAGTGTATGGTGTGTCTTTAAGATCAGCTAAAGCAAGACTGCTCCATAATAGCAGAAGTTTCTTCATGAGGCTGCTAGAGTAGGGGACTGTAGCATTCAGCATTGCTATTGCACTGGTAAATTAATATGTTATTACCAGGTGATGAATAATTAATTAAACAGGGTAGTATTGACAAATATCCTGTACTTAAAAGCTGATCTTTACTGGAAAAACATCTGATTCCAACACTACCCTGTCCTTTTATTTTCTGTGTTTTTTCCTTGATGTAATACCTTTGAAGACTGACAAAGTTCAAAGCATATAAGAGGAGAGTCCTAACATTACTACTCTGACACTAGGAGAAGCAGCAGAAAATGACATTTTGTGCTGTGATGAGAGTTTTTACCTTCCAACACTCTCACTTAAGCCGCCATAATGTTCACTAGGTGTCAGAAGTGGAGTTATGAGTAACCCAAATTTCCTTCTCCTAGGTTTCAGCTTGGTCATAACTCAGTTTCTGGGAAAGAATAGGAATCCTAATAGAAAGCGCATAATAAAGCAGTGTGAGTACATACTGTGAGAGGCTGTCAAGGAGCAATGTGTGCAGAGCATCCCTGACCAGAGCTCGGCAAATGGCAGGAGAGGACTTGCCATGATTCCTTCAGCCAGACAAGCCCCTGAGCATTTTGCCCTCAGCCTCCAAATAGCCAGAGCCCAGACAAGCTGCAAAGGGTAAGGGAAGAACCTCAAAATTTATATTACTGGTTAAAGAAAAACATTCTGAGATGTCTATTGAGGAAAAATATACCAGCACTTTGCAGGAGAAAAGTAACTAAAAACGGTGTTTAACATAATTGCTGAAGAGGCTTGAAGTCAACAGGATCATTCTGTAAGCATTTGCCTGAGAGTTTTTTCAGCCTTTTTTTAAAGGTTGGGTTTGTATTTTTTAAACAAAGATAAATGTGACTCTATCATTGGTTGTGCTTCACCACAATTGTTTTTCTTTCTTTCTTTCCCTCCCCTCCTCTGCAATTCTTAATGAGGAGGGCTGAGCAACGCAGCCCAAATACATTTAGAAATATTAATGTAAGCATAAACCAGGCATTTACTACATTGGCATTTACAATACAATTTGACAATGAACATATTCAAGCGTGAAAATTTATGCAATGAATACATGAATATTGGTTTTGACATTTGTACTCTGGGTATTCTTTTTTACTGTTGTATCAGGAAACATGAAAGCCGTGATCATGCCTCAAGGTGTTAGGTGTGCAAACCACTTTTTAAAAATGCTCCTACTTTGGATGGACTGCAGCCTGAAAGCACAGATGTCCTGTTCTGCCTAATCCTTGCGGTTTAGTTCACTCTGACTCATTGAGGACTGCTCACAGCACCTACCTTTAAGGACTGGGCATAAGTCTTTGCAGGACTGGAGCCACATCTACTGATGCAGTAACACTGCAAATTACCTCTGTGTCATTTTACAAGTCTGTTTTATTCCTCTTTGCATCATAAGTTATTACTCCCTTAATCATGAGTGCTTGTGGGAAATCTGGAAATACAAAAGAAATCCTTCTTATATGTTCCATATGTATTACCTGTCATATGCTTGTCACACACTGAAAGAGCAGGACTGTGAGTCCCCATCACTGCAGCTTGAAGAGCAGATCCTTCTGCTGTCCCTTTCTGAGTGTCATGCAGAGGTTAGCTGCAGCTTGTGCTCTGTAGCTGTTCACGTGATAAACAGACTAGCCCAGCTAGAACAGTCAGACACAGCTCCCAACCTGTTCATGCAGACTCCAGGAAAAGGAGGAAGAGGGACGAGCTCTGCGGCAGAGCGTGACAGTGCAGGACATGGTGACAGTATCTGCTGCTGCCCAGTAGCAAGAGTATCCTCTCTACCATGAGTTTGCAAAACAAGCTCTGGACATATTCACCACAGATACCGATTTCCCTTTCTGAAAATAATGGAAAATTAACAAAGCATGAAGGAATACTGTTTTCATGAACTCTTTAAAGGGTTAAAAGGGGTCAGTCAAGAGAACGAGGGAAGTGGGGAATGTTATATTTGTGGTTGCAGTCTCCACTTTATTTTAAGGAGGTTTTTGCTTCAGTATAGCTGCAGTTGCAAGAATGCAGCATAAAACTCTTAAACACATACTTGTGCCTCTGCACTTACTGTCTAATGTTGGAGAGCTTTAGGGTGATATTTCTTACTTGCCACCTCCTTTTCCAGTGTTTTTACCATAGAGCTCCCAGAAGAGGAGGAGTAGGGAAGGAGACAGAGGGCAAAAGAGTCTGAATAATCCCTTGCGCCTCCCCCGGACTGTGTGTTGCCCGCCCCTTGGTAAATGTATCTGCCCTGTCTCCTCCTTGGGTCAGGAGCTGCCCCGACCCTTCTCGCCTTCCCTTTGAAGTCCTATTTAGGTTCACGACAAGCTCTAGCTAGGGCTTAAAGGCTGGTCTCTTCTTGGAAGGGAGGAAAATGCTGCCGGTGGTTTTGAATGCACCAGTGTTCTCTAACTGGTGGTCGTTGTGCATCTTTTTCTGGGCAAGTGTTGTAATTAACGTGCCTGTTTGATTCCAGAAGGATGAGCCAGCTCCTGTGGCGGATTGTGGTGCCCTGGATGTCTTCCCGGGTCTGCCACCCAGAGGAGCAGTTGCAGCAGGGAAAGGAGAGAGGCTTAAGATTGTTTGGAAGAGTGAGGTATTGATTTTGTAGGCTCGCCAATTTTGCATAGAGAATTGTGAATGGACATCATTTAAAAAAACAAAAAAGAAAAAAGAAAAAGAAAAAACAAAAGGAAAAGGGGTTAAGAAAAAGAAAAAGGAAAACAGAAAATAAAAAGAAAAAAGAAAATAAAAAAGAAGAAAAAAAGAAAATATTTTGCTTCAGTCACTTCTCAAGGTTTGGGACAGCAGCCTTGGGAACCATATTGTTAATTTAGTTCCCAGCACAGTAACACCGTTATCTGAACCGTCTGTAGTGATGAGCAGCTCAGCCTGCACTGTTCGTGTCCATCTCTAATCATAAAGAAGGAGCTACCTTTGCAGTCCACCTTAGGCAGGCATAACTGGTGAATAATGTGCATCAAACCCGTGAGTGTGAATTGTAGCAGGGTGCCTCCTGCCCTTACCTTCTCTACATCATATCCTATGAAAGAAAGGGAAGGTGCAGGATGAGCCTGTGCAGGGGTGCAGAGGTGCAGAGGAACAGAGGAGCAGAAGTGCAGGAGTGCAGGAATGCAGGAATGCAGGGGTGCACACCCCTGGGACCCACACTTATGTGCGGGCACTTCTGTTTGCCATGCTCTGTTGCAGCCCACAAAAGCACAGACTGACCGAGGACTGGAATGTTCCTTTAGGTATGTGTCAGTTGCTTATTCATTCATGCTAAAGACAGGATAAACACCCAACAGCAGTGCTGTCCTATTAGGAGATGTAATACCACACTGGACATTACTGAGGGTGCTCCATCTCCCCGCTGCAGGGCACATTTCCTTCTGCCCTACCTGGCCCAGGTACAGATGCAAGATGCCCTCCTCCTTCATCACACTCCCTGTTCCCCTGCCCCCTGCAACTTCTCCTCTCCTTGACTTTTGCTTGCAGCCCTGACCCTGCATCTCATCCTGACTGTTCTCCCACCTCACCCAGACTCTTCCATCCTTCACTGAGGGCTCTGGCTCCACACTGCAGCAGCAAGGAGTAAAGAAACAGCGTTAGGACACAAACTTTCCAATGTTGTTTGCATGGAGTCGGTATTTACATGATAAACAGAACTGGAGAAATACAGAACTTCTTAGGAAGAGCCTGCACATTCATCACAATCCTGCACCGTACCCCTATGACAGGAACCAAGGCCTAATCCCTGAACCCTGATTCAGTGAAACAACTCCTTTTTTCCAGAAGCCGGGTCCTAAAGGATTGCAACAGCCCCAGTTGCACACAGACACAAATGATGATTTGCTCTTGACAGACCTGCACAGCTCCCTCCTTGTGTTTAACTGCAGTCCAACTGAGCTGGATCAGGAAAGAGACACTTGATAGCTGCTGTTTCCGTGGTTGAAATATTTGTGAAGTTAGCGCATAATCTGAAAGCAGAAGCTAATAAATTATAGGGTGCTAATTGGGGCCGGAGTGGAGCTGTCAATCATATTATCCTAAACACACAGAGACCCTCATAACCTAAAAAGGCAAGAAAGCCTCCGGGAACAGCTCCCAGTTGTCACTAGCCATGACCTCCACTTCAGTGAGAGCACCGAGAGTCAAGGCAGAGAGTTTATTCTGCTAAGAAAATACAAATCCTGTGTTTAAGAGGGTACTTGTATTTGATTTTGTTTACCCTCTTTGGGAGTCGATTTCCAAGGGCACTTTATTATTTTGCTTAGCCACTTAACTTGTCACTCCTGCAATTTTTAAAAAAAGGTATAGATCAGATAAGAATTTGCAATTTTTTAATTTGCATAGTCCTCAGAGCAACACTCATCAGTTTTTATTTACAGTCCAGCCTCCTTGCATATAGGCCTGTTTTTTCAAAACCATCTTATTGCTCACATATCTTTTGTTGATTTGCATGCCTCAGAAACATGCAGGACGGTGCAGTCTGAGCCAAAACACAACTGAGCAAACATGGTAGCAATAAGGCATTCTCTTCTCACTTTGTCAACAGTTTTTCTTTTATTGCTTCCACCAAGATCATGTATTTTACTCCTAATATAAAACTTAATAAAAAAATGCTAAAAAAAATGTTAGTAACAGTTTTCCCCAGAAATTCATCTCTATACAGAGACAGGTAGGCATTTCATAAAGATTCGCTGAAGAAAATATCTGAATGGAGCAGATCACCTTGAGTGCCATCACGTGGCATATATAGGACAACCAGGGAGTCAGGCTCAGGCAGCATGGGTTTACAAAAGCCAGGTTCTGCCTGACCAATCTGATCTCCTTCTGTGACAAGATGACCCACTTAGTGGATGAGGGAAAGGCAATGGATGTTGTCTACCTGGACTTTAGTAAAGCCTTTGACACTGTTTCCCATGACATTCTTCTGGAGAAACTGGTTAACCCCAGCTTGGATGGGTGCAGTGTTCTCTAGGTAAAAAAACTTGCTGGATGGCCAGGCCCAGAGAGTGATGGTGAATCGTGCCACATCTAGCTGGCAGCTGGTCACCAGTGATGTTCCCTAGGGCTCAGTTTTGAAGCCAGACAGGTTTAAAATCTTTGTCAATGATCTGGATGAGGGGGTCGAGTGCTCCCTCACTCAGTTTGCAGATGACACCAACTTGGGTGGGAGTGTTGATCTGCTGGAAGGCAGGAAGGTTCTGCAAAGGGATCTGGACAGGTTGGATCAATGGGCCGAAGCCAATGGTATGAGGTTCAACAAGGTGAGGTGTCAGGTCTTGAATTTGGGTTACAATAACCCCATGCAGTGCTACAGGCTGGAGGAAGAGTGACTGGAAAGTGTCTCAGTGGAAAAGGACTCGAGGGTGCTGGTTGGCAGCAACTGGACATGAGCCAGCAGCGTGCCCAGGTGGACAAGAAGATCAATGGCATCCTGGCTCGTATCAGAAATTGTGAGGCCAGCAGGACCAGGTCAGTGATTGTCCCGTGTATGTAGCACTGATGAGGCCGCACCCCAAGTTCTGTGTTCAGTTCTAGGCCCCTCACTACAAGAAAGACATTTAGTTGCTGGAAAGAGTCCAGAGAAGGTCAATGAAGTTGGTGAAGGGTCTAGACAGTAAGTCCTATGAGGAGCAGCTGAGGGAGCTGGAGTTGTTTAGCCTGGAAGAAGGGGAAATCTAATCACTCTCTACAACAACTTGAAAGGAGATTGTAGCAAGGTGGGGCAATATCTCCCAGGCAGCTAGTGTAAGGACAAGAGGACAAAGCCTCAAGCTATGCCAGGAGAGGTTCTGGTTGGACATTAGGAAGAATTTCTTCGTGGAAAGGGTTGTCAAGCATTGAAATGGACTGCTGAGGTGGTGCAGTCACTATCCCTGGAGGTGATCAAGGAGTGACTAGACATGGCACTTGGTGCTAGGGTTTAGCTGACAAAATGTTGAGTAGTCAAAGGTTGTACTCGATGATCTTGGTGGTCTTTTACAACATTAATGATCCTGTGAAGGGCATCAGAGCTGGTGAAAGGTCTGGAGCAGTAGTCTTAAGAGGAGCAGCTGTGGGAACTGGGGTTGTTCAACCTGGAGAAAAGGAGGCTCAGGAGGAGCCTTATCACTCTCTACAGTTACCTGAAAGGTGGTTGTAAGAATATGGGGATCGATCTCTTCTCCCAAGTAATGAGTGACAGGATGAGAAGAAACAGCCTCAAGTTGCACCAGAGGAGGTGTAGACTGGATTTTAGGGAAAATTTCTCTCAGAAAGGGCTGTAAAGCATTGGAACAGTCTGCTCAGGGAAGTGGTGGAGTCACCATCCCTGGAGGTGTTTAAAAGATGTGTAGATGTGTGACTTAGGAACATGGTTTAGTGGTGGATTTGGCAGTGCTGGGTTAGTGGTTGGACTCGATGATCTTAGAAGTCTTTTTTGACCTAAATGATTCTATTCTCTTCTAGTCGAAAAAGAAAATCCAGCTGTGTCAACAGTATTGAAAAAGGCATTAATATCCAAACAGAGAGTGGCTATTTTACTGCTTTGTTCTTACTGTGAAAGACAGAAGGCAGTGATGAACATCCTCCAAATGGAATATGTCACACAAAGAAGTTAACACATTATGAAAAGGTTTATTTTATACAGCAGTATCAGTCATGTCAGTGACATTAATGACAATATTTTGACATCTTCATTTGACTTGGATATCCTGGGTTTCTGGCTATTTTTTAGCGTTAAAACATAATGTCAGTTAGCATTGCCAAGTGTAATTATAAATAGAGCCACGATCCTTTGAAAAATCCACCTGGTATGGAAGCTCCTGCAACTCACTCCAGAGTGTGTGAAACAAAATTTTCCAAGAACTAATTAAAAGAAGTGAAGGTGAATTAGAACTTTTCAATCATTAACAGGTCATTTTACAGATATTCTTTTCTGTAACATCTATTTTCAGGTCGGAAGATAGGAGATCTAGAATTGATGCCACTGAAAATGCTGCCTTAGTAAATAAGTAGCATCTGTCCTGATCCTTAACACTTAAAAAATAATTTACAAACATTAATTAATCACTGCAGGATTTGTGTCAGGTTGTAGCAAATACTAATCATAGGCATCAGTAGAATATTTTTCATTTGTTCATATGAATGTCAAGCCTGCAGTTGAAGGACTAAGTAAGCCCACTAAAGACACAAAGTATGTCCATGTCTGTCCAAGCACAGCTCAGAGTTCAGTCATGGCCAGCACAGTCAGAGCCCAGCACTCGCTGGTTGTATATGGGGTATCATGTGTGCAGCATGCTCACCATTGCTGCTCACTGATCTCACCAATCATCCATGCCGGCATCAAGGAACAAGGAAGAGCCTGAGACAGTAACTATTTGTGACCCAGAGACTCACCTAGGGCATCACCTGATCAGCACCAGGGGTCACAGGTCTCCTGTTTCCCCAGCAGTTTAGAGACTGTACAGTGTTGGAGTTTATATTCTTCGTAGAGCTTGTCTTGTGTTGTGTTTTAGATCTACAGCAAAAACAATACTAATAACAGAGTAATATTTTAGTTATTGCTGAAAAGAGTCCACAGAGAATCATAGACTTCTCTGTTTCACACTGTGCTCCCTTCCCAGTGAACAGACTGAGCGTGAACACAAGTTTGGGAAGGGACACAACCAGGGAGACACCTTGAATTAACCAAAGAGGTATTCCACGCCACGTAGTGTCATGCTCAGCAATAAAATGGAGAGGAAGAGACTTAAGGAGATTAGCCTTTTGTTCAGGAACTGGCTGGGCATAGGTCTACCTGTCTCAGGCCAAATCTAAACTGAAGACTTGGAGGCAGTTTGCCTTGTGCTGTACATCAGCTTAGCTTAACATACTTAACCTGATTTACAGCAGCTGAAGATTGGGTTCATTTGCCTTATACTAGCCTGAGAATGATGGTTTGTTCAGAAGCTTTTGGAATTGCTGTCCCTTATGCATTTATGATTCAGAGTTTAGACATCACTTTCTGGTTACTATAGTTCTTGTAGATGGAATCTCCCAGGACAGATTTGTCCTCTTAGTTAGGTAGCTTCCTGTAGCTTATAAGGGAATCGTGAAAGAATTTCTCTTACCACATAGATGTCACAATCTAGACTCAGTCTCACTGTGTGCCTTAAAGGAAGAAAGTAAGAATGCAAGTTCTTGAAGATGAATTTCTCAGAGGTGCTTCACAGAAGTGTGGTCACAACTGCTTCATTTGTACCCTTATCTCACATATAACCTTTCTGATATTCTGAGATTCTTTTCTCCCCTAAACTCCTATTTTCTTTAAATGACATTATTACCTTTAAACCCATATATATTCATTTAAAACCTATAACCTGCAAACTCAAGACACCTGACTCAAAGATTTCTTGACTCTTTCCCTCAGCCTGCCACAGGAGCAGGTACCAGGAATCAGAGACAAACACAGGCCAGGTATTATCCATTTTCCTGTCCAAGAAAGAATATGCTAGAGGTCTCATTCTCATCACCTCTTATATGCGTGTCTCCCCTACTGTGTCCAAAAGTAGCTATGGAAGCTGCCATCAGGCCCTGGCTGCTTGAAGGTGAGAGGTGACCTATTGATAGTGAAGAAGTGTTGATGAGAAAAATGTGAATCATCATGAAGAGTTTGAATGAAGAGAGGAAGCAACACTTCAATAAGATAAAGAAGGTGAAATGATGAAGACGTGTAAAGAGAAGGGTGATACAAAAAGATGAGGGATTAAGAAACTCTTTTCAAGTAGCATCATGGGTAGATTTAAGTGAGGTTAAGTTTGAATACATCAAATTCAGCTTTACTGAATGCAACTCAGTTGCATTTGCATACTTACTTCTGGAAGGAAAATGAGAGAGAGACAATGGAGTTAGGGCCAGTGTATGAGCAGGGCCATGCTCAGAGCTCACACTGAGCATGACTCAGATGAATGCAGCTATGGGGAGGGTTAGACATTGTGTCTTCCACTGAATTCAGCAAGTTATAGATCAGGATCCTTAGATTTAGATTGGTAAATTTGGGGGTTATCTAGTTCAATACATTTTTCATAATATTAGGTGCAAAAGGCTTAGGTCACTGGTCAATATAATAAGATTTCATTTATTCGCAGTGTATTAAACTTGACCCTTTTTTCCTCATCATGCTGTGATAAATCCTTCACTAAAACTAGCTTTGTCTTGTAACACTTAAAAGATGTGAACGAAACAAGAATTAGCTTCCCTGTTTTCATTCTGTGCCACTTTGAATATTTGCCACTACGCCTGAAGGGCATTACTCCTGACTGCTGCCGGTCACTAATGTTCACCTTGCCCAGTCTCCCAGTTTTCACGTGTTGATTAGGCTCTTCCATAATTCTTTTCCAATGCACAAAACTGAATCCACTTGGGATATCACACCACAGCCACTCGTGAGGCCTGTGAAAGGTTTTGCCTAGACAAAATTTTAGTAGGATTGAAGACTTCTTTTCCAAAAAAAAAAAAAATCTTATGAAGTCCTGTTGTTTTTCAAAACCTTTGTTTGTGGCTTGCTGACTGATCAGTTTTCTTGAGTTAAGTGGAATTATGCATGTATATGAAGACATCCAGGTGTGGTGACTGGACAACTGGGATCCTCCTGGTTTCTGGCTCGCACATGCTACAGGTTAGGAAACATCAGTATTTTTTAAATTATTGAAATGGAAGGAATGGCTGTACAGTCAATCAAGTAACACTTGAAGAGGAGAGAAACGCAATACAGTATTTGTTTGTATATCTGTCACTCACAGTCTGGTGAGAATAGCTAAGTGCTGCAATTATTGTTATTAGCAAATCTGTCTTTTACACTGGTTTGTAGGTGAAGAAAAATATTTATATAATTACAAAATGCTTAAATGGGCTTTGTCAGGGACTTTGAAGAATCCTAATTCAAAATATCTCAATTTATATTTAATGTCAATAAAATGGTCAAACTCCAAGTTTATTGTTCATCTCTGTTGAATCTCCATTTAAGAAATTTTTGAAGCTTGATTTCAGTGGAGTTGCATCTTACAAATGTATACATTCTGACATCATATAGTGTTTTTACTACTCTCTGGTGTGCCACATTATCAAATATTTGAGTAAAATCATAGCATGTTTTTAGTGTCCGGAAAGATGTCAATTAATAGCTCTGCATAATTTGCAAACTACTGTTCATGATGAAAGGATCCAAAAAGTTTATTGCCATCTTTCATTTAGTAATGATTTATACTTAATTTTTTTAATATATTTTGAGTTGATCTCCAAACACACCAAGGAAAAGCATCTCTCTTCACCCAGTCTGATAAAAAATAAAAAGGGAAAGGAAAAGAAATGTAAGGAAACAGGACTGTCCAGATTCACAGAGCATTTGCTGTGCAACTTAATGGGAAAGATGATTGCATTTGTTTAAACAAATAGTAAAACAGACCATCTGCGCAGTGGACAACCTAGTCACCCTTCATCAATTGCTTTCTGATTTGGAACTCAGTATTTATATTGGTTTTTTCAGTTTGAAACTCTTGTTTGCATACAGAAGAGCTAGACTTCGAACTGCATGCTTTTTTTCATGAACAGGCTCTTTGAAACAGCACACCAGTGCTCCCTTTTTTGAAGGACTGCCTATGCCTGAGGCATATATGATTGCAGAAGTCTAATCAATACGCAGTAAAATCGCTTACTGTCTGATACATGTTTTACTACCTTAAACTATCTCCTGTGAAACACCCAAACCATAACATGTGGAAAATCAAAGGATACATAACTGCTGTCTTATTCTGACATACATCATTCAATACTTTATTATGTTTTCTGGTATCTTTAATAAAGAGTTGCTTAGGTTTTTTTAGACACCTCTGTAAGTATGACAATGTGCAGAATATTTTCCTTGGCTTACATCTTCTTTGGAAGAGTTTTTCCTCTTCTTTCTCTCTCTCTTTTAAACAGGGGGAACCAGACTTAACTAAGTACAACAGAATTGAGGTTTTCTTGATCTTGGTTGCCTTCTTTGACTAATACCAAATAATTTAAGCCCTCTTGATTTCTTGTTTCCATAAGTGTGGCTGAAAGAACACTATCTGAATCTGCACATGGAATATCATCATCTGCATAAAAAAAAGAAAAAAGAGAAAGAAAGAAATAAAATGCAACAGCCCAGTAATATACATGTAGTATTAGATAGGAAACAAAATCAGACAGCAGTTGGAGAAAGTTGGTCCAGTGACCTCATAATGAGTGACTGATGGTTCAAATTTATTTTCTGCTAATGCCTGTGTGCCTTAGAACTTTAAGCAAATGACTTGGATAGGGTTGGTCATCAGAATTCATACATCCAGGGGCCGCAATGCAGTTATGAATACACGACTTGGTTTTTTTCATTGTAGAGACAGACTGCATAAAGCCAAAGTGATTTTAATCTGTACTGATGTAGTAACCCTTTTAATAATACTGCTAAAGAGTCCTGTAACGTAGGCAGTTTTATATCTACTAAATCATTATATACTGTCTCTCTAGAGAACTTGTGGTATTTTGTCTTTCTAGAAGCTTATACTTGCCAATCCATCATGTTTTTCTCACTTTTAGAAACTTTCTATTTTTCTTTAATTTGATGCAGTTCATACATATATGTTGCTTAAAATCTATTGCAGGGAATACATATTTTAAAAATATAAAAGCTGTTAACTAAATGTTTAAGTTATAAATGTTACTGTTTTCTGCATTTATTTTTATAACCTGTACCTTCTTTTATTACACCCCCTCCTTATTTTACTTCATAATTGAAAAATTAAGCATGTGACATTCAGGGTTATCTGTTCAAAGGAATTGCAAGCATTGCGCTGTTCCACCAGGCAACATACAATTTATTATGTCACTACAATCACACAACTCCCTAAGCTATAAAGTCAGAAATATGTTCCGCATGCTAGAATCCATTAGGCAATATTATCAGGAAAAGTCTGGAAGAGAGTTTTGGGTTTAGAAACCTGTTAGCAAGATGGGGTTTGGGACACAGAGCAACCTCTGGTCACATACAACAGTGACTGACAGCAATGAGAAATCATTTGATACTCACTTCGTCAGTTCAGGGCTATTATGGCAATATTTAGTAATTCAACCCTGACTAAGCCTTTACTAATCAGTTCAGCTCTTCTTTGTATTTGTTTTTTGTTTAATAAAGCTTTTAATGGGAACCCTCAGGGGCAAGTTGCTTTGGAAAAAGCACACAAGCAAACACTGAGGGCCCGTTTACAGCAAACTCTTAAGAAGGAAACCTTAAAATAAGGACCCAAGTAAAACTGGGTATTTACAGACCAGACATATGCCGGCTGACCTGCCTAAGTATAGAACACTAGAGGAGCATTCAGATTTGTTTCCTGTATAAGTATCTGGAACTGATGAGGTGATGTTTACACAAATGTGAGTATGAGGTCACTGAGATATTTTTATCAGATATATAGATACATTACTAATTCTTTCCCCAACAGGTCTGAAGAACTACAGAATATATAAAATATTATAATCCTTTTTCAGCCTATGCACCACTGTGTTTCTCATTACAGAGGAAAAGGGCTAAAGAATCAAACATCTTGGTTTTTTGAACTTTGGGAATGAAATAAGCAAGAAAGCCTAGTTTTGCAGAATGTTATCATATCCACAGACAGAAGAAGAATATAATGTTGATGACCTTTCTCCTATGACATGACATGTATAAGATACTTTGCCACTTTCACAGTGAGATTTTTGCCTGTAAATGCCCTTTCCTTTGCTATTTAGTCATCTCTTAATGCAGTCTTCAGTGCCTGTGAAAGTTTAGCACCACTCTGCAGTACAGCTCAAAGAAACTACACAAAGATCTCGAGTTATATAGTGCAATGATTGACTGTTGTGTAAGTCAGCAAAGCAAGGAAGTAATTTTTGCTGATTTAGTTGGAGCAAAAGGATGGATGGAAACAGAAAATACTGAAAACGATCAATTGAAGAAAAAAATCATGATATGTTGTGAAATTGTCCTAGAAATATAAGAGCTAAAAACACACTAGCACCCTGGGAAGCCATAAGCCAATTCAGAGAATTCTGAATAATCTGTGGAAGCTCCTTTCAAAAAATGTAAAAAAATTGAAGGAAGATAGAAAATGGATTGGGGAGGCAGGCCAGCATATTTAAAAGATATCATTATTTTCTTTTCAGTTTTAACATTGCTAAAATTAGTTGATTGATGTATAGTCATGCTGGGTTATACGTGAGTAAATGCAGGATAAACCATGTGATGTGATCCCCTCAGATTTCACAAGCAAAGCCCGGCTGAGTCAACAAAACACCCCAAGAGGAGACGTCCAAGGAACACCTTCATGGAATCTGAAGTCGTGCCGGGGAGTCAACTCCAAATGCTTATATTCTGAGGGGTTGTCTACACTGTGAACTGCTGCACAGTGTAGAGTTACCCATGTCCACTTTAAACAACCTACCTCAGGGCATGAGGAAGGCCAGCTCTGTCAGTCCAGAGCTTTGTACAGGCTGAGAAGTACTCTGCCAAGAAGCAGGTTCCCACTGAACTCTGTGCTGTCTCAGGTAGACTGCTTCCAATAGCTAAAATGACAAGTTCAAAGCTCTGCACTGTACATGCACAGACATATGTCTCAGGTCCTAAATGCATGTAGCTTTGACCTTGCTGGACACTTTTCCTAGTAATGCTGTGCCTAAAGCTTGTGTTTAAAACTTGTGTGTAAAGCACAACATCTGAACCAAACTGCACAACATCTGAACCAAACTGCAGGTAAATTAATTACAACACTTCTCTCGAGGGGCAGGCAGAAGCTTAGTCTAGAGGGCCATGCATTAATTGACACAAGAAACTATAATAGTCTGACTCATACTAATGAAGAATAAAGTTTGCTTGCTTAGCCTCCTCTGAGGAGACTGGCCCTAACCTGATAAAATCTGTGCTTCCCCCCTCCCAGTCTCAGCATCTCGGGTGGCTGTTTTCTGCTGCAGAGCAGCCACGGTGCTCCCTGTGATTGCAGTGTCTTTCCTTGCCTGTTTGGTAGACTCTGTGGGCTCACAACATGTTTTGAAGTCCTGCCTGGAAGGGTACAAATTTTTGTGATGTCTGCATAAGCAGATGTGTTTTTTTGGTGTTTAAATTCAAGAAGGTGACAACAGATAAGATGAAAAAGAACGTCAGCAGAAAAGCTGATTGGTAGAGACTGAGCAAACTGATCTAGAGATGCTGGTCTTCTATTACAGCTATTTCAGGGCCAGATCCTCAGCTAGCATAAATTAACAAAGCTCCTTAGAAACCAGTGGGATGCCACCAATTTACACCAGCTAAGTAGCCAGCCTGAGACATTGCTAATTCTGGGTAACATAATCCTGTGCGATACTTAGCACCTTCACTATGGTAAGGTATTTAGAAGTGCAAGCACATTTGCTTTTTCTCATTAATATCTCCCTGTTTTCCTCATACATACTGTGTCTGTGTCACTGCCACACAATGTATGTGGCAGTAAACAGAAGACTGGCTGCCTTACTGGCATGGCCACAGCCAAGACATTCAAGAGAAACGTTTGATGACATATCTTGTTGAGGGTTAAAAAGGTGGTTATTGAACCTAGACTTCTCTACCTCAGCTATGCTGGTTATACCAAGGAGATAGTTCCTGTGTAGAGAGTATTTTACCGATACCTGATGTCCACCTGGAGCTGGAAGTGCTGTGTTTCAGTTTCTGCACATTGCCAGTAAGAATATAAATAGAACAAATATATATCCGTTTTAATACTCCACTCTGTATTATATATCAGTGGAGATATATCTGTGTTTCCTGTCTAATGAAGCATATGATCTTGCATAGTTTGAGGGTGACTCACCGAGCTTTGCTATTCTGTCAGACACTGAAGGCACTAAAAGTGAGAATTTTGTTCATCCTACATTTCCCCTGCACTAATCTCCTTGAAGTATTGATTGTCTTCCTTTCTTTTTATTTTAATAGATTTTTTTAGAGATCTGTGCACTGAAATCTCTGTGTGCAAGAAGCTGTCTGGGGAATTACAGCTACCTAATTCTTATCTAGTTTATTATAATTTGTAATATAAAAGCACCAAAAAAGATCAGTTCCACATTTCTTGCAATGCGATAAGGCTATGCAAATAGGAAAGCACTCTCCTTCTCCAGGTCACAAAGCAGGATTCATTTTGCCAAGTTTTAACCAGCCAGATCTTACATGTCAAATTTAAGCTCCTTGCCTAGGCTGTCTTTACAGTCAACACAGAGAGAAAAGAGGAATGAATCGCGTTGTGAAGTTGCTTATTTCACATCCTTGCCTTTATATATTAACATCCCCCAAATGTGTCTACAACTCTCTGGTGACTATCAAACAGCCTAGACAGACAGCATAATTGCAGTGCTTACATTTTAGTTGCTTATATCTATCCACATCTATCTACACAAATGTCAGCTCTTATAACATTATATCATCTGAATTTTTTTCTCTTGGTCCAAGGCAAAGTATTAGCATGACTTTACTTGCAGAATCATATGGCTCACGTGCATTCTCTGGAATCAAGCAGCATTTGTCTAGAGTGCAAATAAGAAATGATCACACCACCATGTCCCCTTTTCCTGCAGTGTTGTAACCACTCACACTTTTGGAAGAGGTCTTTTCTCTGACCTCTGCTGGCTTTGGGTCAGCCACTCACTAAGCTAAGTGGGGAAGAGGATTACTGAATTTCAGAAAAATACAAAGGAGACTAGATACAAGGTTTTAAAAATGTCTCTTATCAACACATCTGCTTTAGAGAAGCTTCCGTTTGCCCAAGTGATTACATTCAGAGAGGTGTGTGGAATAGTTTTAAAAAGGCAGTTGGGTTTAGGAAAATAAACTGATGACTCTCTCATGGGGAACAGAAAAGAGGCACGGCTTAGCCAGCAGAGAGTGCAACATACAATTAATAATGAAATTGTTGATTCTTTATTTTAATATCAAATCTTGTCAGTGCAAAGTTTTGCACAGAGATTTTAAAAAAATACAGGTGGCAGTTTTAGCAAGTACCTGAACTACTGAAAAAATAAATACACTGAGTGACTGGCTCTAGAAAGAAAAACAAAAAAAAGGAATATTACAACACTCTAACTCCTTTTTCTTCCCACATTTTTCAAGTAACACCTCTAGCTTAGGGATTTAAAAATCATTTAAAAATCATTCTGAGGCTAAATGTGTTTCCTTTTAGTCTTTAGTATTTTACCCTAGATCTTGTGCAACTGCCCTGCCTCTTCTTTCACCAGAGGAGCTACTTTTTCCGAGCAATCAGACATCTTTTTCATTTAGGACCAAAAGGGATTGTGCAGAGCAGCCTTGATAAGAATAGTCCTCCTGGGTCATAAAGGCAAGAAGTCGCTCCAGCTGCTTAATGCCCAGTTGTCTGATGTCGACAAAGATGTTTGCCAAATCAAACAGGTGTTTCCATCTGTGAAAAGGCACTCTTGGAACCTGGAAAAATATAGTGCTCTCTTGCATGTGCAAATGTTAAAACTTACGTCTGAAAATAAATGGTCCAGTTATTTTTACAGCAATACAGGGTCATCCTTCTAGCACACTGCACTTCTTGTAACTGGGGGAAAAATCGGCTACCTTTCATCAATGAATGGGGACATTGGTGGCAGGGCCCCTGCGCAGTAAATTCCCATTGAATTCAAAAGCCAGTGGTATCTCAGTTCTCCAGCTGGTTAGTGCTGCCCTCACTCCAATAAATATAATTACTGCTACTTTAAGCCCACAATCAACGTCCTGGGAAAGCCTGTAAGAGCTAGAAGGAAAAACTCTAGACTCATAGACCCTGATCCTGAGTTTCCTTCCCTTCCAAAGCAGCAGTGCCAGGAGGTGCTGGTATTGCTCAGGTGTATTTACTGACACTTGATGCCTATTTTAGAATGGAAACTCTTGAGATAGCACAACACATGTTCCTTTTGCCATCCCCATGCTATCATGTTAGAGTGCTGCCCAGACCACTAACATACTGCCTGTATTAGTTCACCCACATTTGCCATCTGTGTCATACTGCACTGGCATTAAGGTTTCTGAGAAAATCTGATGCTTTTCAGCTTTTCCATCTATGAAAAGCATGGACAGTATGTATGGACCTGGTAAAGGTGTGGCTACCTATGAATAGGAAAGATTCCATGCAAGGCTAAGTATCACAACTATTTTGAGGCATGTTGTTTCATTTTGCTTGACCTTTGTCTCTTTCTTTAGGAACCAGGTCACCTGGTGAGAGCAAGCACTTGGCAGGAGGTTCATGACAGGAGTTTCATTACACACAAAGGCAACAGACCATGTAACATTTTTGGGAAATATTATCTTGGACAATTCATCATGGAACAGACTTTTGGATTACTTGTTAAGGTTGTCGTATTTTACTACTACTACAAACACCAGAAGTACTTCACTTAGACACAGCTAAAAAATGAATGCAAATTTTTAGGATTGCTTACTTACTACACAGTGTTTTACAAACTACAAACAGAGATTTATTCCATGCCCCAAACTGGTTTTGACATGGTCATAATAGAGCATGCATTTTAGTCTGGAAGCTCAGCTAGAACCAGAATGGCCTTTTCTTGCTTAAATCAATCTCACTTCTGGAGCCCACATTTCACTGAACTCCACTGCATGAGGTTTACAGTGCAGGCAGAAAAACTGTTGAGTTAATTTAAGACTGGAGAGCTACAGAAAACTGACATTCATGTGTCCCTGATCAGATATTCCAGCAACATTAAGACATCACCAGGACTCTGGACCTTAAGTACCCAACATAACATTTTAATGGGCTTATAAAGACTTTACTTGGGGAAAGAGGGAGGTAACCTACAGGTGAACTATGAATATACAGGAAAATAAGTATTGTGCATTGTAGAGACACGTAAAGAGCTATCAAGTGTTTAGTCTTTTAAATACATTTAAATGAAAAGATGATATGTAGATGAATAAAATTCAAGCTCTCCTGCTTCCCGATGGGCATTCCCTATATGAAAATCATCAAATGAACCTGAGGAGATATTAAGGAGGAGTTTTGAGAATTAAAGCATGAAAACATTGAATAGAAGCATGAAAAAAAGTTGCTTTGTCTTCCCATCTCAATGGAGATGCATCAATGGGTCCGTGGCAGCAGCAGCTGGGCAGAACCTATGGAAAGGGAAGAATGGGGGAAAGCCAGAAGAGGGAACACAGCAGCTAGTGGGGAAAAGTCTGTCTCAGACAGAGAGTGTGCTGAGTGTGAGCTCTGAGAGCCAAAGCTCTGCCTACTCTCAATTACCCTGTTTACCACAGTGGGCCTGATTTTACTAAGTTATTATAAACAGGCTGAATGGAGTCTGATTTTAAAAGTGACCACCATCAACAGATTTCTTGAATACGACATAGATTATGGAGTACTATTATTACTAAGACCACCTTGAAAGTCCATTATACAACTACATTTTCTGCAGTAAACTGATTTTGTCAAATTTTTATCATACAAACTGAAACTTTTCATGAAAGTCTCAAACCATATTTCCCTTTGCAACAACTTGGTCATTTCTAAGAATGCTACTTTTGTTCCTGGCAAACAAACAAAGCAAAGGCTTTTTCTCTGTGACCTCTACTGTGCGGCAGAACCTGAATTCTTGGCAAAATAAAGTTTTTAACATCAAAAATATATATTTGTTATCTCACTGAAAGTAATTACTTGCCTGGACTGAGCAAGTTAACAGGAGAGGAAAGATCATGTTTAGTTGACACATGCTGAAGAGAGACTTGCAGAGACTGAAACTAAAGTTCTTTCATGTTACACCTGTGCCAAGCTTGCACTACCAAAATAACAGCAACCTACATTCCAGCCTCTTTCCCCAATTCCAAGCAGCAAAAGGATAGGATTCCCTTTAGAAGTTTCAGCTCTGATCAAGATTTTAACAGATATTGATGTAATGCCACAAGAACTTCTTAACTCCATTAGCTTTGATGTCTCTGTCACCTGCGGAGCTAGGGAACACAGAGCAAAGATGTCTCAGCTAGAAACCACACTAGCTCAGGAGTAGGTGTGAGCAGTTGAATCAGTAGAACCCTGTGTTCAGTGGATGTTTTGTTCCTGTAGCTGTCTGAATATTAAACATCTAGGCTGAGATACTGTATCTGAGAAGTTGTGTTTAGGACACAATCCTGAGTAACATATTCAAGGGACACTACTTGAGCAGGGGTTTTTGGACTAGATGACTTCCAGTAGACCCTTCCAATCTTACCCACCCTGTGACGTTGCGTGAACCAAAATGAATTTTTGTTGAATTGTCACCTAGACACCAGTCATCATCAGAGAAGAGTAAGGCAAAAGGTGATTCTTTTCCTGCTATGATACATGCCTTAAACACAGGAGTTGTCACTTTCTGGAAATGTCTGTTTCTGCTCCTGACTACAGACCTATCTAGAAGAGTATCTTAGATGAGACTCCTGGCTTGTAGACAGCTGCAGTTAGGTGAGATAAGGTCTATCCAAAATGTAAGGCTATTAGCTTGGGCACCATGCCTAATTAATTGGCTGTACTCCTTTCCTGAGCTAATGCCAGACAGATTTGTGCCAAAGTATCTCTTTCCTGAATGCCACTATTCAGAACAAAGATACCCTTAAAGAAACTAAGGAATTATACTATATGCAAATAAACAAAGCTTTTCTTTATAGCTAAGGCGGCAAAATCAGTTGTTAAAAAGACATGAAATGATAACTTATCAGTGCTGGCTTTGGTCCCCTCATGTCTTTATAAAGTTCTTAGTTTTCCAAAGACATGCAAACATATGATGCACAGACTGGATCTGAGAAATTACAATGGGCATAAAAGGACATTAGCAAAGCTTCACCAAATTAAAAACATTAGCAAAATATCAAATAAACTAGCATTAAGTGAGCATTGGACAATGCCAGTGAATTGAATATAGGTAGTGTACTGTAGAAAAGTGTCTCTGTAGTTGTGTAATTGAGAACCATGATGGATCAGGAAGTTTATAGGAAAACACAAAATATTGAAGTATCAAAACTGTTTGCGAAGAATGGTGAGTTTCTAGTTCTACAACAATTTGTGAAGGGAGAAAAAAAAAAAACCCACAAAAAATATCCACCAAAACAAAGCTTTTAGATATTTTTAAAAACAGACAGGTTTGGGGTTTCTTTCCATTTTTTTAGAATGGAAAGTAATTCTTTTATCATGCAATATTTTTCATTAGTGCTGATTCCTTTGAGAATGCACGCAGAATCAGCCTCAAGGAGAAAAGACAATGCAGAAAGAACCTCACAACACCGCCTATGGAGACTTTCTGCTGTGCCTTTTGCAACCGGACTTGCCTGTCTCGCATTGGCCTCTTTAGCCATCAACGCGCTTGCAGCAAGCGTGGGTAGAGCCCTTCCCAAATCTTCGTTCGCGAAGCCGACCCATGATGAATGATGAAATGAATTTCAACTGATAAAAACTTTCTTTTTGCACAACTCAGATTACATTGTTTACTAATACTGGTCAATTTTCTCAATATTTAGTTCATCAGGAATTACTGTGGGATGTGAAAAGGCACAGTCAGGATGTTCATTTCCATATTTAAGGGATTTACATCACCAGTGCATGGACAACTTAAAATTTAACACTACCTATTTTTTTAAATTTTTTTTTTTTATTCTTACCTTCACAACCTGTATAATGTTATTACATAACTGGGTTTTGTCATGTCCCATATCTTAAGTATGTCTTCCCTAACATCACCTAGTTTAGTCATTCACAGCGTGCAGAGCACAGGCAAGACCTGACTCTATCACAGTTTGGGCTTGGATAAAGGCTGCTGTACTTGGGTGCCTGAATCATGCCTCACTTTCATGACACTACTGAATCAGTACTCCTATAGTAAGTGTGTAACAGTTATGTTTACCTGAAGAAGAGCATGTAGATGCCTTCGAAATTGAAACAGATTTCCTCATGGAAGCCTTCTAAGGCTCTCCTAGCTGTATAAGGAACTTTGCTTTGCTTTAGCGGAACAGGGTTATGAAGTATCAAAAATTTCAACACAAGTTGGATGTCTCTGTGAGTGAGGCTTGATTGCAACCTTATTTGGGCCTTTTTGCTTGGTAATCTCATACACACTTTATCTAATGCACTGTACATAGTGGCATCTAATGAATCCTTACAAGTTCATTATGACAGAAGTAAATCTTTGCTGTTTCCATTTTACAGGCAGAGAATTTGAGACAGTGACAAATGCAATGAAAAGCTCTGATGAATCTCGCTATGCTCACAGGGAAGAGGCCCCAAAATAACAGGTGCTGGCCCAGACTCACCTTCAAAAACTGGGTTGATGACTCCAGTTGATGCCTCTTTTTCTTCAAGGTAGTGGATGAAGGACAGTGGACAGTGTCTTATCTCTTGCAATTTGTCATGAATATAAGAGAAAGTAGGTCTGTTGTGAGGTTCTTGGGACCAGCATCTTGTCATTAAATCACATCTGGAAAACAAAAATTAAAATGTAAACATCAAAGATAATAGAATTATTCATCTCAACACTTACCATCGAACACCTGAGAAGCAAGTTTGGCCTGAAAACTTTCTATGTGGTACAAAGATTATCATCAGCTTCTGAGGAAAGGAAAGACAAATTAAAGATCAGGCATCAGGGATACTTACTGTGAAACCTTTTAAATTTTCAAAGATGAATATTTTTGAGATTGGGAGCAGCTATAATATTTTTTAAGACACCCAAACAAACACATTTGCCATTAGTGTTTATTCTCACCAAAGAAATCATGAATATTTCCTAAGGAAGCAGACAAGGAGGAAATTCTCTCATAGGAAGGAAAAAAAAAAGTGTAAACCTCAAAATTAACCTGAAGCTTTCAACTTATTTAATCCTCCTTCAACTCATGCTACCTCGAATTTAGAAGAAGTTCAAGGCAAACCCTCCAGCATAGAGAGGGTTAATTTGGATTTCTTGCTCCAGACCAAAACAAATAGGAGTAAGTTTTCCCATCAAAGGCAAAAATGGTATGAATCTCCTCCGGGTGCAGGGATTCTAGCCCACCTTGTATAACACTATATCATTCAGTGGAAAACTTCACATCCTGTTTGTCTAAAGGATAGGGCGGGTTTTTATTCCTTACTCAAGGTGAATTTATGCTACACAAAACCAAATCCTACAAAAGCCAGGGGGAGACAGGCTGAAAACCAAAACACAGCCAACACCTGGACATGCTAAGTGTTGGGAATAGAAAGAGGTTTTAGAGTCTCAAAACCAGAGAGCAGGCAGTGAAATGCCAGTTCAGGAAGCTGCTCATGGAATGTGGAGCATTTACCTCTAAGCCCTAAGTTCAAACCCTCCCCTGACAAACAGCCTCCCAGACCTGCTATGTGATACCAGGCATTACTCTGTTATGTGAAATGAATTGGCTTGCTCAGATCCTCTCTTATCCATCTTAAAAAGGTTACTGCTGTCCTTCACCACAACTGGGTATTTTACAAAACCCTCAGTGACAGCTGGGAGAAATCCCTTGACTTCTGATTCTTCAATAATGTTTTTTTAATGAGAATATCGGTAGAAAAATTGTTTCAGAAGCATTTTTCATCAGCCTGTATCTTGTGGTTTCCAAATCGAACAGAGGGATTCTATTTTTCTCAAGAGGACCTCATGAAATTTTTTTAAATCCATTTTAAGAATCTAAAAAATGGTAGTGACTTACTAACACTCCAAATCACTTCATCTGCTTACTTTCAGTTGTACTGGTCATTGATGACACTGGAAATATAGAAGGAAAAGTACTGAATAGGACTCAAAATGAGGTTAAATAACTGGTTTTCCTCCTGCTGTCAGCAAAGTGTCTGTCACACTAAATTCCAACCTTGGATGCTGGAAGTCAAACAATCTGCTTTCTGGTCATGTTTGTTGGTAGGCTATCCAAGCTAAATACATGGGTTCAGGTGTACTGCTCCACCAGGTTAGCACTTGGGCTCTCACAAGCAGAGCCTTGTGGAAGGGGTATCAATGAAGTAAAAGAGCTGAGTGCACTGACCCTTCAACTGAAAGGAAGAAACAGCCAGTCATAAGCCAACAGAGGAAGAAAGAAACAGGAAATGTGACACATAAGTCATAGACTCATAGAATATTTTGGGTTAGAAGGGACCTTCAAGGATCATCTAGTCCAACCCACCAGCCATGCATGCGGACATCTTTCACTGGATCAGGTTGCTCAAAGCCCATCCAACCTGGCCTTGAACAGTTCCAGGGATGGTGCATCCTCAAGTTGTCAGGGCAACCTGCTTCAGTTTTTCACCACCCTTATCATAAAAAAAATCGTTCCTCATATACAATATAAATCTAATCTGTTTTCATTTTTGAAACAACATCACGATTGTGGATTCTGAATATTTCTGTATTCCTATGACCAATCTCTGTCTTTCTAAATAACTAATTTTTTATTGGGCTGATGTAAGGGTTTAGAGATGTAACAAAAACTGATAGTATTTACAACATAGAAACTACATATAGCTGAGCCAAGTGACTTAAAGAAACAACGAGGAAGGGAGCAGAGGCAGCCAGCCAGGAAACACCCAGTTACTCCATAATCAGGTACATTGTCCTGAAGATGTTCACAGAGCAATAGCTTAGAACTTTGAGGGGCTCCAGACAGAGAAGATCCCCAAGACCCTCAATGAAGAGACCTTATAGGGATATGCACATACGCTAAGTGTTGCGAAATGTCACGAATATGTAACAGGAATGTGGGGAACAAAAAATGAATAATCATGTAATGTTGACATACAAACTGTAGTGAAGAGACCTCTGTGCACATTTTGTTGAAATGATGACCAATGCACTCAGCGCCAATTAAAGAATGTCAGATTTCTAAAACTCACTAATTGAATTTTAGAGGTTTCTTTTAAGTTCCAATTTTAGGCAACATGACAATCTGCTTTATGAAGCAAGTCGGTTTTGCTGTAGAGTGGGTATATTCATTGCTGCTGAAACATTCAGTACCGTAGTTTTCTCATTCTAGTTATATTCCATATTTTTATTTTCTACATTAAATTACTTTCTAGTTGGCTTAAAATAACGGTATCAAGTAGAACTGGTATTTTCTACTAAATATTTAATTCAGATATGACGAAAACTTTCATGCTGTCTCAGAATATATCTGCAAATTTTATATATACAGCTGTTTGTGGCATGATATTTAGCTTTCAAGGCATGCTGTGATATCCAAAATTTTAAGTCACATGACATAAACTCTCACTAGCTCAGAAATGCATCAGCACAAGATCAGTCAAGAAGCTGAAAACCAGGTTAATATGCCAGGTTGCTTATGAACGACAGCTTTTATCCTGGGTATATTCCCGTATTTTTGGGAAGCCAAACATGGGCTGCAAATAACACATCACTTCAGCTCAGAGGATTCCCCCACTTCATAGTGAAGGCCTTTCAGGATAAAGTGAAATACAACAGTTCCAAACACATCAGCTAAAGGTTTATGTTAGGTTTAAGAACAAGCCTTTACATCTAGATGTAAATCTACACACCTACACTTCACATCTGTGTTTTATCTGGGTATGACAACTGACAACGATATGTCCAATAAGCTGCATACCTGGGGCAAATTAAAATTTGAGAGAATTAATATTCAGTGTCTAATATAGGAAGATGAAAGTGAACAATTCCTGAAATGTGCTACAGTGCATCGAAGCTGCAGGGCACAACCAATGTTTTCTCACATGAAATGGAAAATATAATCAATGTGGGACTTTCTTAGAAAAGGAGAAAATTTGTTGTGATGAAGCAGAGTCTCTGTTTTATTTGTTACATTCTGAGCAAGACCTTTCCTATCTCACTCTCTTAGTCCCTCTATGGGACCATTCCCAGAAAAAAATAGCAGAAATTTTAGTTACCAAAATAAATTTTCTTCATCTAAGTCAGTTGTATAAGTTTGCATGGGACTGAGTACTGGGTGAGACTGCAAATTCAAGTCACCAAGTGGCACGGTGCTTGTGCAAATTCTCTGGACTGTAATCCACAGACTTTGAGGATCTATGTTAAATTAGATCAGATCAGTCCAAACCTTGGCATTCTCTTGCGTGCAAACCTCACACTGAGGTGATTCTGCCAGATGTGGATCTTTGACTGCAAATGTAGTGCCACCCATAGATCTAACTCATATTTCAGTAAATGAGTGTCATTTATAGGTCCCCAAGCCCCTTTTTCAAATTCATTATCAAGCTTTACCTCTCCACACTTCTTCGGGGTAAAGTAGATGATTAGTCCCTGAAGTAAAACCTTGTGGAGGCAAGGGGGAGAATTTCTCACCCTGCCAAAAACCCCCAACTCAATCGCACTTCCTTAGTGCTTTTTCATCCCAAGGTTTCTACGCCAGCTACTTGCACTTGCAGTGTAAGCCTACCACGGATTCCTAAACACTTCTCAGCTCAAGTACTTTGGCCTTTGAACTCTCTTCCTATCAGTGATGGTTTGTTTTGTCAAATGACAATGAGCAAGCCAAAGTGCCGAGGAGACAATTACTGACTGCTGATGTCCTGATGCAGGTTCAAAACCACAAGGAGGGAAACAGGAATGTCAAGAATCCCTGCATGCCATTAATGACCTAGCAAAGCGGCAAAAAGCTATTTACGCTACTGACAGAAGCTGCATACAGGTGCTGAGTGTTCACCAAATGAGATAAAAGATGGTACAAGAGTCTAAGCTCATCAGCTCCTTGGCTTTCAAAAACTACTTTTAGGCATTGATCCTACAAGTTACAACAGGCAGACCAGTATTTAAGCCCTATCTGCAATGCTAAATTCAAGATCTGGGACCTTAAAAATTACTTCAAGCAAAGTTTTCTTGATTTTTCTGAAGATCTGGTCACTTGTTTTAAGGTAACTTACGAGCCTTTGCTTAAGCTTGAATGTCGGATGAGTAGATGGATATAGTTGCCTCGTATGTGTTTTTATTCACAGGACAGTTGTTAGATATTTTTGAGGAAACTCTTTTCAGCAGAAAATATTAAACTAAAATGACTTTGGGTTCAGTTCTCGTTTGTTATATGACTTTCAGTTTTCTCTCTGTTTTTAAAACCAAATCCAAATCTTTTCAGTTCTTCAGTTCCTCCAATTGCTACAACTTGGGTTTGGAGGGCTTTTTGTTTGTGGGGGGTTTTGTTGTAGTTGTTGTTGTTGTTCGTTGGTTTTTGTTTTTTAATTGCTAATATGGTGTTTCAGCTATATCTACATAATGACAAATAATCGTCTTTTTTGGAACTCAGAGCATGGTAATTGATGTGAGATCTATCACAGATACACTGGTTTTCCAGCCACAGAATTATTTCTCAAGCCTTTTTCCTCAGCACCAGGAGTAAGAATTGTTCAGTTAGTAGCCTCTCCTACTTGTTGGACCAGCTGTCACATGCGTTGCTGTGACTGCTTATGCAGAATGGGTGATAAAGAAATTGAGACATGAAATTAGACAATACTGAGTAATTGTTGAGTTCATGTTCAGTTTCCTCCTTTATACACCTCTAGTCATTATGGGTTTGGTCCACTAGTTGTGTTTATTGTAATCTTTAATTGCAGGAATTTTGCAATTAAACCTGAGTTTTGTGCTCAAGAGACAAATAGAAATGCAAAGCTTTATTTATCCAGCCCAGCTAAAGACTAACCAGAAGTGCAGACTTCCCTTTTCCTGTACTGCTTCAGCTTTTCTTATTGGCTTTTGCAGGAGTTTTATCTATAAAGAAAGCACAGCTTATTTTTCACATATGTTCTAATCTTAGCCTAATTCCTGCAGCTACCACTGAGAAAGCCAGTTATGTCCACTATCACAGGCACATGGTGTACACAGACCAGTAAGTTCTTTCTTAAAACTATCTTAACTTTTAACCAGTACTATCAGGTACTCTCATCCTGTTCTCACATTACTGCCAGAGTCATGCCCAATACTGACTTTATATTGTCCCTGAAATCCTATTTTAAAAGACCAACATCCACCAGTCAACTTCAATGCTTATATTCTTATCCTCAGGCGGCACTACTGGGTGAATTAGTAGCAGGCTGGCAGCTACCACTGCTAGCTGTTTTATTGGAAACAAAAAGGAATGATGTTGAGCTCTGCATGGGCATGACTAACATTCAAAATGATGACCTCTTGCTTCTTACAAATATTATCAACAACATTTTAGCAAAACTAACTTACAGTTTATCAGGACAATTGTTTGGAGATTCCAGCCTTCCTCCTGATCGTACATGGTGTAAAACTTCTGAATTGGAGAAACCTGGATATGGTTGTTGACCCAAAGTTAATGTTTCCCATACTAATACTCCAAAAGCCCTGAGAAACACCACCAAAAACAAAACAAAATTAATCTCCTCCTTCGTGATAAAACATGTCTAACCTAAGACTCAGAAAAAATAGGAGTAAGAAGTCTTAATTCATTGTTGTCCTTATGCCAGTCTCTGGAACATCTGAAATGAATGTGTAGAACTGACACACTTTCCCAGACTCAATTAGATGCAGCTCAGAAGGCACTGAGTGCCCACATCTTCCCTGAGCAACATCTGGTTGAGCTTGTCCTCACTTAAACAAGTGTTCAGAAATCCCTAGAGGTGTCGTTTTAAATTGAGAGAGACAAGTTCTCCTAAGCGCCACTCATGGAGCAATCAGCACCTCATTTAGTTTGGCACAGAGAACTAAACAACTTGCTTAGATAAGTGTAAGAGTGGCAGTCAAATTGTTGGGTGCAGGGACTGAGAACTTGGACAAGACTGGTCGATACAACCCACCATGAATGTCTATGGCCACGAAATCTAAACACGTGTGAATCCCAGGTTCCATGGATCTGGTTTAGTTTGGAAGTTTTTTTGATGTCTCCTGGCAGTGGGTCTCTGCTTCTTCACCGTACACTCAAAGCCACTGAAATACACACTTTAAGTAAACCTCCACAGCAAAGTACTTTGCCCTTCCCCTGATGAGGCTGAGAAAGTTGGTCCTCAAAATAAAGAAGTCACTAGAAAAGAATGAAATGGTAAGGGGGAAGTATTTGGCAGTAGGAAGGAAGTGCCAATAAACCCAAAGGAAAACAAAATGGAACAGCATGCAGGCAGTCAACTCACTATCCAATCAAGCAAAAACCACATTGTGGGCCTAGTACAAAATTGTTTGAGTGACATTAGTACTTCCCAGCTAGAATCCAAAGCTAGAGCTCAAAACATAAACAAATATATCCATAATATATACTGTCGTGATGCCAAACTTTTCATTAGCTCATTAAAATATCCCTTAGAAGGAAGTCTGCCTTAGCCTAAAAATTATTAGAGATGTCAATATATAACCTTGTAATTCCTACTATAAACAAATATTTTCTTTCTGTGGGATTTAATATGATTGTTCCCACAGCTTTGTGGCTGCTAAAACTCACCAGACATCAGAGCGATTTGTAAAGACACCATCGATAAGGCTTTCAGGAGCCATCCATCTGACAGGGAGTAGGCCTTCTCCTCTTTTCCTGTAATAATCATTTTTATAGACATCTCTGGCAAGTCCAAAATCACCGATCTTTACTATCCGGGAGGAACTCTTATATTCCTTCTCAGACACAAGGCAGTTGCGAGCAGCCAGGTCCCTGAATTGTAGGGCAGAAAAAAGGAGCATGGAGTTAACACTGCAGGA
The DNA here is from genome assembly GCA_013396735.1 of Grallaria varia. Classification (NCBI taxonomy): domain Eukaryota; kingdom Metazoa; phylum Chordata; class Aves; order Passeriformes; family Formicariidae; genus Grallaria; species Grallaria varia. The sequence goes on along the minus strand of VWZG01006123.1, from coordinate 814,018 downwards.
AAAACTCATGTCTTCAAGTCATCTGGTTCAACCCGCTCTTCAGAGCAGTGCCAACCTCAAGGTTGGATCAAGTGACTTAGGGCCTCTCCCAGTTAAGTTTGGCATATCTTCAAGACTGGAGATGACACAGCCACTCTGGACAACCTGTTCCAGTGACTGATCTTGCACATTGCGAACAATATTATCTAATTTCCTTTGCTGTAAGTTATACCTGTTGCTTCTCATCTTTTCCCTATATCTCTCTATGAAAAGTCTGGCCCTGTGTCCTCTAAAGCTACCCATTAGGCAGATGAAGACAGTAAATAGATTTCTCCACTTCCCTTCTCTCTGTTGCACAGGGTGTGATTCTTGCCCAGGGTGCAACAAGTTCTGGATTCAGATCTTAAAGTAGCCTACCATTTTGTGAGAGAACTATAGGTGATATTTAGCAGAAAAGCATTAGATTTTACTCCCGTGTTCTCCCCTTTCCTGTTACATTGTGACATCTTTCTAGGCATTTTTCACAGGCGAGATAATTAGTCCTGACATTGTGGTTAAACCTATGAAGACTAAGAAAATACATTCTGTACCTGTGTATGAAATGCATTTTCTCTAAATAGGCACAGCCTTTGCAAACATCCAAACATATATCCAGGAGGTCAGTCACTGTCAGTAAAGGGCTCTGGAGCTACAAGAAAGAAAAACAGAATTTAGTCATATCCTTCAGCTTTACCAACTCAAAATGACAATCTCTTTTTGCAACGATGGTATTATTTCCCCATTTGAAATGTATGGGATTTTTCCAAAATAGTCAAATCACAGGTGGAAAATCTCTGTATGTCAATAGAGTGAATGTTAATCAGAAGTGAGGTGAATAAACTGTCAAATCACTAGATTGTAAGGGAGGTGGACACATCCTGTTCTTTGATTTGGGGCTAAAAATATCCTACAACCTTCAGAACCGTGGAAGAAATGGGACCCTGAACATTTTATCCCACTATCAGATCAGGTTTTCTTGTTCCTGTATTAGTGTCATAATATTCTAGCAGAATACTTGCATATACATTTCAGTAGAATGTAATACTGACTGTGGATTTGACATGATCATGTAAATGAACTACATAATTGCTATAATGACACAAAATTTCATTGTCTTTTTGACTTACAATCCTACCATCCATATGCTTAATCTGCATGCTAACTGGAAAAATTTACCTCAAGTTGTTTATTCTTTATTCTTTTCTCCTCTTTCCTGCTAAAGAACTTGACAATACAGACACAGGGAGATTGTCTTCTTATGTGCCTGGACTAAGCCTTACAACTTAATGATACTGCTGTTATTCAAAGACACAAAAAACCACTCTATGATGCCTAACCGACCACATGTATGACCACCATTATTTATGACCACTTTTCAAAGGACTGTTTCTGATTTTGACAGAGAGAAATTCAGCAGACACCACATGACTGAAACCACAATTTTGGTCAGTGATTTAATGACATTCAGTCTTCTTCACAGCATCACTGAATGCAAGGTCAGCACTCAACAGTGAAGTCCCAGGGGATTAAGGAAAAGCCAAGTCAGATGCTGCAGGTACAGAAACAGCTGAACATCAACATGGACTTTGAGAAAGGGAAAAACTGAGAAACTGTGGGCAGCTAAAGGTTAAAAATATAAGTCTCATGGTCCTTACCCTACCTTTTGCTTTCTGGCTCCCCGTAAATAGCTAAGTAGATCCCCTCCTTCCATCAGCTCCAGTATAAGGTACTGAGGTTCATTTAACAGGCACACACCAAGTAACCTCAGAATGTGGGGATGATCAAATTTACTAAAGAGAAGGAAACAACTGTAAGATTACATATGAGAAATTCAGTGGGTTGATAGCTAATAAAGTATATATAGCTGTAAGCAATGAATGTGCAGCTTGGTGTTTACAATTCTGCCTCTACAAACAACATGATCCAGTATCCCACAGTGCCTGGATTTGCTCAGTCACAGGGAGAATTCAGAGACATCCTTTCAAAACACAGGCTTACACTGTCTTTGACTTGCACTCTAATGCACGCACACATATAAAGCACTCTTCATCTTATTTCTAGGTAGCAAAGAAAGGTAGCCAAATGGCAGTTTCTTCTAGAAATAACATGATTTGCTATCTGTACATTAAAGGTATCTATGTTATTTCAATAGAGTACTTTTACTATTATATTCACAGTAGAGCTGCTGATTCAGAAAAATCTGCACAGAGGTAAAAGCACAAGGTGCAACATATTTTCACAGTTCAGAGGAGAACTGTTTTTCACTGTACATTTTCAAGAGAAACAAAATGCATATGACAAATACTTGCCATGAGACCAGTAATTGTCTGTGTGTCTAAAAAGATAGGGATTACCACAGAGCAATCGGCACTCTCAGACCTAGAACTTTTCAAAGAATGAAGAATATTTCTTGTCTCTGTCAGTACCTGTGTTTTTATGATCAAATTTCTTGTGTTAGAAAATGGTTTTTCTTTCTCACTACTGTGTAAAAACACTTTCATCAGCAGTCAGAGAAACTTGTCTCTCTTGGTAGAACTGATGGTGTACAAAATCCTGCCAAATGTAGCAGTGTAAACAAATAAAACGGAGGGACATTTTCCTTCCAACCTTTCTTTCAATTCACATAACCTCAGGTGTGGGCAAAGACTTTTTAGCAAAAGGTGTGATTTAGAATTTGACTGTTTCGCCTGGCACCTAGCACATACCTCTCAATCAGACAAATTTTGGCAGTTTCAGGAACAAAAAGAGGTGAAGGAGAACCTGGCATTTTCCCTGCACCCAATACAGACCTTTCTCCACTGAGCTGTTGTTCCTTACTTCCCAAGCGATGGGATACAGACAAGGATTTCCTACATATATTTGTACACAAAGGACTCCCACTGCTGCATGGCAATAATAGAAAAAAAACATATAGTCCTGGCTTAACTGGGCCAGCATACATAACATTACAATCCAAATTTTAATGAGCATCCAAAAAAGGCAAGCTAAATAAAAGATGCATTTATATATCTTACATCAAGCTTTATAAACAATAACGTCCACTCTTTTTTCCCTTCTACACTTGATCACATTTATAAGACCTTACAGATGAACATAAAGAAAAATCATCAAGCCCTCCATGAGGGAACTAAGTAGTATTTTTCCATCTTAAAAAATAAACATACATTTTTATAATTATTGTTTAAAGACTACTAGGAATATATAATACTTAAACTTTTCTATTCTCTTCATTTCAGTGGCTCATTGTATTGGTGCACATATGGGCAATGTTTACATTGAAATGCAATACTTTTCAATTATTTACCCCTTTTGGGTTACTATATGCAACAAGAAAGCAGAATCAAGGAAGCTTCAGAGACTTTAACTATGTGTTCATATAATTTCCATACTACACTGAAAAGAGTCCTTAACTGAGTATATGACTTCTAGGTAGACTGATGATAGGTTATAAGAAGTTTATGCACAACTCTTACTACTTATAATTAATTCTTGCTTTAATGACATGGTTACATTTTGGTTTTCACAAGCCTCTTACCTCATTCAGGTACAGTAGATGGAAAAAGGCAAAAAATGAAAGATTTTTTTTAAAAAATATGTAGCCAAGAAAAAAAAAAAAAAAGAAGAATGCCGTGAAAACCAGTTGCAAATTTCATAACACCATGTTTTCTGCACAGGATATAAAATTCTTCATTTTTCAAAAAATGTTCCTAATTCTGCATTCAGGACATAAAAGTCAAAGAAGGGCAGAGGTGCATCTGAAAATTAAATTACACTCCCACTCTAATATTACCAGCTGAAAACTTCAGTTGAACTTCTACTTGTTTCTGTGGAGACCCTGGAAAACCAGATTTCTAGGTGAAACACACACCTCTCTACTTGAAATTCTTGCACTGGTGACAGATGCATTAAATCTGCCTCAATAGAAGAGGTATGTGGCAGCCTCTAGTGGTAAATATGCACAATTTTGAGAAACAATTTCCACAGTAAATTAAAACTGCAAGGTATCAGCTTGTTCTGATCTATTCATTTTGGTAAAATGGGATTAGCCAAATGTTTTCCAATTGTCTTTAGCAACTAACTTAGTTCTAGGGTTGCCAAGATATTGAAATACATCAGTACAAACCCAGATATGATATGAACATACTGAATTTGCAGTATATATTTTAAATTTTGCTAATCTCTTTTATTACTTTAGTTTCATAAGATTCATTAGTAATGATTTACTTTTTTAGCAGAAACAGGACAACACCCTAAGAATGTCATAATAATTTGTTTAGAGGAAAGTGCTGCTTTCATTCCTCTGGTAGGCCACCATCCTCATATGATGCTGGCTTCGAAGGATACCCAGAGGCAGAGCTGTCCTACCTCATTAAGTGTGCCTCCTTCAAGAATTCAGTCTTCTCGTGGTCTGTTGCACCCTTCTTTAAAGTCTACTCAAAAGAAAGCAAAAGTGTAGCAACACTTTGGTCATCACCACTGTCATCACGTAGTGCTTAAGTAAAGCAATCAGACACAGACATGGCCTTAAATATCCATTATTTTCCAGAAATCATTACAAGGACATAGGCGCAGCTTTAAGTGACTTGCAAGGAGCACCGTAAGGAAATACGCAGATCTGTCAACATTTGAGGTAAAACCTCTAAGACACACCTGTCTGCCCATCCCATTCTGTTACCAGAGAAATATACAGCTGGGATTACCTTGACTGCTACTTTGGATTCTCCACTTCCGTCTGCCAGGATATCCACTGCAGTCCCTTCATACACCTCTCCAAATGCTCCGCTTCCTAACAGTTTGTGTAAGTTCAGTTTGTCCCGAGGAAAAGATGGCAATGATTCAATCTCTGCCTGAGAAGGAAGAATACTACAAAAACAGCAATACTCGTCACCTGTTCATACCTAAGAATGTTTGAAATTTTATTAAAATTCATTCGCAAATGAAGCTGGTACTATTTGTCTCATCCGGTACATTTAAGGGGAGCTAAGGTGAGACCTGGATGTTTGGGAAGCTATGGAAAACACCAGGTCTTCTTCCCCCGTGCACTTGTGTTTCTTGCCAGGATGAGTGTGAAGGGTGGGCTGGGGGTAATCCAGACCAGGCTCCATGCCAGGGAGACCACATGTCAGGGCAGGACTGCCTTGCAGTGCATGTGCAGCCCTTAACTCTGCCTTGAGGTGTCAGGAATGAGTGTCCTGATGATAACTGCTCCAGGGAAGCCCTCTTAGATATTTTTGTCCTGAAAATTCATTTGCCCTGAGGACATACCGTACAGCATAACAGGCACTGGCTAGTCCCACTGTTTCAGCCATCCCCCTGAGTTGAGCTAGTTCTTTATCTTCCTTGATAAACACTATCTGTCCGGGCAAGGCCTGTTTTCCAGATTTCCATCTTCGGTGCCATACTGGAACAGAAAAGGAGACCGTCAGGTATTTCACTCTGAGAGCATCCCAATGTGTGAGCAGCCTGAAAGGCTACAGGGTTTTTGCTGTTCTGATCAATATGACCCCACAGCAGCTCATGCAAGCAAGTCAATTCTATCTGGCCATCTGGCCAACTTTTTCCCACAAAGCACAGATTCAGCTCATTATGCTGAGAGATCAGTCAAGCATCCATTTCTGAAGGGCTGCTGCTTCATCCCAGGAAAAGGATGAGGAGTGAGAAGACAGGACCATCATATGTGAATATTTACATCTTGAGGTAATCGTTACATCCTTTCTTCAGGGACAAAGCTTAAGAGAAAGAAAATGGGACTCTTGGGTGAATAAATGCAGTTCCAAACTTGAGAATTGTAAGGAACAAGTTTTTATAAGGATATACATGAACATAAGAGCTCCTTCAGAACTCCTTGTAATCAACAGCAAGAAATGCCTGAGGATGGAGTTAATTTGCATCCTATCCTTGATATCAAAAATACAACCAGTTAGTTATCTTTAGGGCCTCAAAGAATGAGAATAGACAAATTTCTTTCAGCTCCCAGCCTAGGGATTGTTCAACATTTCCTTAAACCTGGAGGCCAATCATCTCCCAATACCTGGACTGCAGTTTACTGAGGCCTGGCTAACCAAACATATACAAAAAACTCAGGCACATACCGAAACCCAATAGCATTACCACTGCCAAACTCAGCACAACTCCAAACACAGAAGCAATGGCAGTGATGGTGCCTGTGGAGATCATATTATCTGTTAAATAGAATGGGAAAATTCATTAGTGACTGCGAATACAAACAATATCAGTCCTTGAGCAGCCTGATGTGTAAATGCCTTCCTCTGCACAAAGCTCTATTATAGGCTGTATGTGGATGTTTGCATTTGGTCAGACTAATCCCTCTTCCCCAGACCTGGGCCATTCCTGGAGTGATAACCTACAGAGCGTGCAGAAAGAGAAAATGCTGAACTGTTCAACCACTCCAGGTGGGATTTCCAAAAGGACCCACAGAACGTAGGTCTAACGTTCTGGCTGAAGGAAAGGAGGAATCCTCACACCTTTATCCACTGTGGAAGCTTGCGTATTTTCTAGAATCCTATCATAAACCAGTGGCAGGGCCACAGGGAGAAATGGGTTTAAATGAGCAGAGGCATATCTCAAGCCCACTGTTCTGTGCAAAGGAGCCTGGATGAATACTAGCAGCTGAGATCACCATAAAAACATTACCATTTATTACCCATTAGACACATTACTTTACCTTTGCAACAATATCATTATTAAAATAGCAAGTCTCTGCTCATAAATTGGTACGATTATTTAGAATAATAATAAAAATATATTAACAGAGTACTGAAGTATAAGACATACCTTTTCGCAAAATTATATCTTTGCTTGTGTCACTGTATTCACCAAGTCCCAGCATATTTGCAGCTGCCACTCTGAACTGGAAAGTTCCTTCTAAGTTCCTGGCCTTCCATGTGCAAATACTGCCACAGGAGCCATTGTAAACTACCTCCCACAAGGACTTCACTTTGCTGGTGTTGCCAGACTGCTTCCTGGAATATGCACAGCACAATGACACAGATATGTCATTAATTCCAAGAGGGCAGTTTGCTGCTTCTCCCCCACCCTGTTCTTCACTTCAGTTCCATGGTTTTCACAACATCCCTCTGCCTTCATGAAAGCTCAGTCTGGTTGTGGGATTTTGGCTGCAGAGCAGAAAATTGTGCTGTGCCATTTCAACTATGCTAAGAATCACACATCTTTATCCTGGCATTGGATATGAAATACTAGAACATTTTAGACATAAAAAGCTCTGGTACACTTTCACCTGTTTCAGTGTATGTCTTACAGCCAAGATTTCAAAACTTTCTTGTTTACCTTTCAGAAAGAAACAAACTTTTTTTTTTTTCACCCTGTTAGAACTTTTTGATCACCCTGGCCCAGAGTAATTCAGTGGCTCTTGTGCATCAGGTTTCACAAGCTAAACAGGAAGCGAATAATTGGCAGTGAAGACACAATTCTTCAGCTAGCCACTTTCCCACAGTATCTGCTGACTGATGGGTGTATTTCTTCCTTTCCCCATTGGACTGAGATTGATTGCTCACAGTAAATTCAGAAGACATGTATTTGAACTTGAAAGGCCATATCTGAAATGTCCCTTCATGTCATGCAAGACCATAATATATGTGAAATGACCTTCATGAGCATGTCAATCATTCTCCCAATACATTTTAATGCAGAAAAAGAGTCAAACACTTCCAAACCAGAAAGAAGTGGGGAAACTATATTTTCATGTCCTTGTTGTGCACGTCCCTACTAGAATTGTGTGAAAAAGAGTTGTTTCAAAGGGCTATGCAAATATTTTCTAGAATGCTGTGTAACTGACTTAACATTTTTTACCTACCTGAGGTAAAAGGACTATGAGGTTCAAAGTGAAATTCAGTCAAAAACAACATGTGTACATTCAAACTAGGAGAAAAGATTTTTTTTGTTAAAAGACCACTTCAGTGATGCATGATGATTCCAGAGATGAATAAAAAACTGGAGCCTGGTGAACACAACAGCTAATGCACAGCCCTGACACAAACCAAGAGACTGACTTTTCTTTACTATTCCACAGAAAGTCAGGTACACTCGGGCAGTTGGCATATCAAAATTATTGTTGTCTCATAGCATGCGGGTCAGTGCTCCCATACGCTCACAGGACTGTACAGAGGAAGCTTACAGCACCAGGAAAATATGTCTGGGTGAAAACTTATATAGGTAAAGTATGCCCAGCTCCGAAGTGCTGTCAGTCCTTAGCTTTCATAAGCACAGAGTTAACTGAGAAAGAAATAATAGCTGAGTTTAGAAACTGTTTCCTTCCATCAACAATGATTTCAAACAATGACAGGATTATCTCAGAAGCTAGACTGTTCTCATTTTTAAATAATGGTTAATAAGCTTTGCACTGACTTTTTCAAACAGAGGTCTCCAGAATCATGGTCCAAAAATGAGAAATTTCAGAGTCACTGCCCACAGCAATGTACTCTAACCTGCCCACTCAGCCCCTCCAATGCCAGTGCAGGAATAAGTATGAGCTGGATTCTACTGTGACATGTACAGTCCAGTCACCCTGTATTTGATGACAGAGCACTTTAAAAATTATATAGTCACCCCACATTGGTGGGAATACGCCTGGCAACATTATAATGCCTTTTCAAGAGTTCTCTGACCACTAAGATATTTATGCATATATTTTAGTAAAAAATATGTAGTACACACTTGAAATTTGTGATGTGAAATGATCTCTAAATCTCCTAATTCACTGACACAGATCCAAATATATTGTTGTATTTCAAGGTTGGTCTAAAAATGTTGTTCGTGTATGTTTTCTTCCAAGTTTTCCAGGAATTTCTGGAAATTATCGCTACTTGGTTTATCTAAGAAAGAGATCCCAGTGAGAAGGGCCTTCTGTATTACAGGCACTTTGCTCTTCCCATCAGAGCCAACCTGAAAATCCCTGCACATCCAGATTTGTTCTGGGCTGTTACCTATGGAAAAAGTACTAAATGCATAGCTTACCTGCTTTCTAAGATGTAGTATGTCAGGTTGCTTCCATTGTCATAAGCTTTTTCCCATTGTACAGAGTTTTTAGTGTCTTCTGCTCTATATGGTACTCCTGGCTTACTGGGAACACCAGCTTAAGGCAAAGAGGGAAAGAAACAGAAGTCTTCGAATGTGTTTTTAGCAAGACAAAGGGCTAACAGGCACAGAAAAAAAATTAATGTGTCCATGGGTGTCTAGAGGTACAAAAGGATGGAGCATCTACATCAATAATCCCCATTTGGAAGTATCGTTGGTCCTCTCTGTGCAATGGCTAAATTTCAAAATTTTTATTCACTTGCAGCCTTTCACCAGTAACGAGCTCACGTGCGTATAGGCATTTCATTTCAGTTTCCCTCACTCTTTCCCTCTGCTCCACTTGGAAATGAACCTAATTTCTTTCCCCCTATTACTTTTGAAGGTATGTAATTGTGTTACGTGTTTTCCAAACACCTAGAACTATTGGCTCTTAGTATAAGAAAATTGCCAGTTGAATTTTAGAAAATATTAAGTTTAATATTCACATCCTGAATATAGTCTTAAAATCTTGTTACCCAACATGAAGTGCTTACCAGTAGTTTTAAAGCTTGTTGAAGAGGAAGTGCTTTTCAGTCCTGTGACATAAACTACTGTTACTCTTACAAAGTAGTTGGTTGAAGGAAGAGTTCCTGTGAGGTTGCATGTGTAAACAAGACCTGCTGTGCATGTAGTGCTCGCAGGAGAAAGCCAGTCAGTCTTTGTTGACCACTAGAAAAATAAAATATCATCATGGTCAACTTCCTTGCTCTTCTGAAAGCATGTTACAGTTCTATTCCTGGGTAGATTAACTGCTTTTCCACCTCTTAATATTGTAGTGAAGATATGACACGTGTGCTGTTTCAGCCATGAGACTTTGTCCTCTTAGAGACCAAGGACACAAACTCTAATTTTTTTTCTTTGTTTTCAGAAGAGCTACAAGTCTTGCTGGTAAAAAAGAACAGCATGTTAAGTGATTGCTTTACACAGCCAAAAGGATCCTTCCCCTTGTGGTTCTGGATTACCATGATGTGCCCATGAGTTCAGCTCACCATGACACAATTGAAAGGAGGCAGTTTAGTGGAATTGTGCTGTATTGTTTAATTTAAGGCAGGGAAATATTTGGTGTAGGTCTAATGAATCAGATTTTCTATAGTGAACAATCTATGTGATTCAGTTTAGCCATGACTTTTTCAGTGTCCGGTGGTTCAGGTTGCTACCATTGCAGCACTTACTTTTATGGTTCACACTACTGGATCTGTCTGTCTCCATTTTCTCCTAGGCTCTATCATAGGAAAAGAGAATTCAGATACTAGGTTGCAGCTGGTATTTATTGCCGAAAACCCTTTCTTTTTCTTGTGTAGAGCAGACATAGGATTTATAGCTGCAAGCCAGATTGGGGGCAGGACAGTGTGGAAACAGGGAGAGGACTTTGCTGAAACAGGAGACCCAGGAGGAATTCTGGTGGAGTCATCCAGGATGTCCTTTGGCACTATGGAGTACTAAATGCTCAGCTGCATTCCTTCTTGTTCCTGGCAAACACTGACTCCATCCTGACCCTTCTGAGCCATTAAGACTGACATCACCATACCCAAATTATCCACTGAGACTCTCCGTGTACATCCTGTCACCCACCCTGTCCTGATCATCACGACAGTAGCCTAAGTTTGCTCTAATCTGGAAAAAAAAATCAAAACCAAAAAACCCAAAAAACCCTGAGAGGTATTTTTACCTTACGCAGCTCAAACCAGAAGCTGGTTTCATTGATGTGCATAGGAGCTCTCCATTCTAGCTGGAAACTGGTGTTTCTGGGAACTATGTTGATAGGTGCAGGTGGAGTCTCAAAAGTTTTTGCAATGACAGGGACACTTTCAGAAAACCAGTTCTCATCAGGATGAAAAGCAAGAACCTGGTGAGGAAATGAATGAACTATACAATACCAGTTGAAAAGTCAGCTTTGCCTTAGCAGTTTGAAATGTTTAGAAGACTAGCTGTTTTCAAACAAGACAGTATTCAGGCAATACAGATACAGGTGAAGAAAGATTTTGAGCTGTATAGCTGCAGTGTTACACATCTTCAGGCTGGAAGTCCATGACCTGGACTACCCTTCCTTTTCTCAGAGATTTTTCCTAGATTCTCATCTCAATTTTCTTACCAAGACTTTTCTCTTTCTAGACCTTTCTTAAACACCACAGGCTCTTACACAGACATGCAGATGTCACATCACATGTTAGGCAGTGCTTTAGAACCACTAAAACACAAGATTAGTCGGGACCTTAGCACACTGTCTTTCACAAAACCACAATCTAATATGACCTATGTGTGGATATGGGTACTTGCATACACACATACAAGTATGTGTGTGCATGTATACACACATACATACATATATATATATATTCCTCATTGTACCCTCCAAATCATTAACAAAAGCACAAGATCAAGCTAAGACCAGAACAGATTCCCTCCTGCCATCAACTGAATGTTCTCCCAACTGCAAAAACCACTCTGTAGTTATTTGTCATGTATACAGTGCACATTCTGCAGACATCGTGTACTTGATTGCTTTTGAAACTGTTACTCTGCTGATAGCTCTGCTATCCAGATACATCACATATTGTTTTTCTTTTAAGCCTTCATCCATAAAGGGAGAAGCAAAGCATTTTGTTCTTATGAATCCACATTGGACACTTTTATTTGTCTGCTTTACAGAAGAGCAGTCAAAAGATTTGCAGGTTAGTGACCAAACTAGTAAATTTACTTGCAATTATACCTTGAATGAATTGTTTGTTCCAGGTTGGAGCCCACTGACAGACCAGGCAAGCATCCCACTCGAAAATTCACTTTTTCGCAAGGGTGTCGCTGGCACAGGAGGTAATAAATTAACAGAGATTTGATAGCGGATGGATCCAAGTGGTCCATTTGGCTTCAGAGGTTCACTCCAAGATATGTTGATGGTGGTGTCAGACAAAACAAACGTTTTAATGGTATTAACTGCCTCTGGTACTGAAACAGAAAAAAAATAATCTCCTTTTAGGTACACATATCACGAGACTTTTTTTGTTTGTTTTATTTTTAAGGAAGACAAGAAATGTCACCAAAAAAAGAAAATATGTGTATGAATATGATTAATTTGCGAGACTGACACTTTACACATGTAAAACTCATATTCTTGTTTAGTCAGCTGCAGAGAAGTTGGAAATATTTCAACGGACTTTTTAGTATCTTCTTTTCTATCCTACAGTGAAAGCAGACTAAAAAGTTCCCAAAAACCAGCTGCTGTCCTATACCACTACATTTATAGTTACATCACTGAATTCCTGTTCTCTCTTTGTTTCCTAGTCAGGGGGTCAAATGTGAGTTTAATATGATGCTTACTTGAACACACACTCAAAAAAATACCCGTGTACTATTCCAGTTGAAAAGTCTTTTCTTGAACAGAAACTTCTGAAGGAAGAAAACCCAAAACTAAGCTTTGTTTGCCATCATTTACAATTTTACTCAGAAATACATGATCTGGCTGAGCTGTGTTAGGAAGAAACTGGGTTGCTGGTCTGATGTCTGTACCAGTTGGTTATTCACTAATTCTTCCAGGAAAATCAACCCTTCCTTTGTATTTTAAGGTCACAGACTTTCAAATAGTATATGGCATGCCTCAACTCTGCATTAAAAAGCCTTCATTTTCTATTGAACTGTCCAGATGGGTAAAAATTTAACTTGTGTTCCCAACATATCAGAATGATGAGTCCGTATGCTATAATTTATGCCCTAGTAGCAAGACTGAAGGTTATTTAATGAAATGTGCAGAAAACTAGGCTAGTAAACACAAATTTCTAATTTCTCTAGCTAAAACATATGTGGAGTAAGAGTGACACTCTGTGGCAAGAGCAATGCATTATTTTGCTCTAGGTTGTCTTCCTTTTTTATCTCTTATCTCTGTTATGCTATTTGATGGAAAGCACAGATTAGTCCAAGCTTCTTTCACTTCATTATAGAACTAAGAGAAAGGCAAAAGGAATTCACACGGCTTCTGAGGTGTAAAATAGTGCACACACTTCAAGAGACTCTAGCAGCATCTGATTACAATTTAAACTAGCAGTTACATTCATGAAACTGAGAACATAAGTCCCAGGACACATATACCTTCTATTTACAGCTGGTTGGAAATTTTTCAACAAATTGTGAAAAGCACTCTGAATGTTGATACAAACACGTATTAAAAATTCTCAGGATTTGTATGCTGGGATAGTACATGTGGAGATTTTGCTTGGTTGGTTTGGTTTTTGTCTAGGACTTTATTTGGATCTGGACCTTTTATTTTGCCCTAACTAGAGAAGCCCATTCTGAGTTTCATGTTTCATTTTAACTTGAGACTGAAAAATTCCATTTCAGTAGTGCAATTCAGTCTCCCGTTTCATATGTTACCCTTATGTTTCTCCACTGAAAGGCTGTACATTGCTGCAGAATGGATCACTTCACCATACAAAGAAGTAATGGTGTGAATTCTTGTCACATCCAAATAGTATTCAATCTTATTCAATCAATGTGTCACACTAATATTATACTACAGATATGGATTCTCGTGCAAAGAATTGAAATCTATTGATTGTAGGCTAGATTTTCTTTTCTTTCTTTTTAAATTTTTTCCATAGATTCCTTAGTAATACAGAATAGTAGAATCATGTAATTATCAAGGTCAGAAGAGATGTTTAAGATCATCCAGTCCAACTGTTCACCTGGCTCTATAGCCCTTAAACCACTAAACCAAATCACCCAGCACCACATCCAGCGATGGTGACTCCACCACACCCCTGGGCAACCTATTCCAATGCCTTAAAGATGAAAAAAATTTTTCTAATACCAAATCTGAATCTTCTCTGTCTCAGCCTAAGGTAATTTCCTCTAGTTCTGTCACTGCAGACATGATAGTAGAGACTGGCTCATAACATTCAGAGATTCATATAGGATGAGAGCTTGATGCTGCAGATACTAAGAGATCTGACTGTCGAGAGAAAAAAAAAATTAGCATAGTTGCAAGAGAACTTCCAAAGTATAGCATGTCTGGATTCAAAAAGAAGAGTGGCAATATGCCTGTACTTCCTGTTCCACTTTCATTTAAAAGATAAAAATAGGTTCATCTTAAACAGAAGTTTTCCTATGGGTAAAAATATGACTGGTCTCAGGAGAAAAAACTGGGAAGGATCTGTGCATAAGAGAAGCCACTGGCAGTTCACAGGTGATGCTCTTCTGTGGACAGTGGTGGCAAAAAGAAAGGTTACTTATTCTATGAATGAACCTTTAAAGAAACCACAGAGTGCAACCCTCAGTGGAGAAGAAAGGAAATCAGGACCTCTGGCATGTACTTGTTGCCAGGTATTCTGGATAAAGTGTTTCCTTGGGTGCAGTTAATCATTAGGTCAGAGACATTGAGCCAAGTAAGAAAAACATGGTGGCTGTCCTTATTTCAATTCTAGTTACTTCAGCACCTTCTGAAGCAGCTGAAAGCCAAGGAGAGGTAAAGAAAGAGGAGGACAATCCTTAGGAGTCCTGCTAACCCTAACCCTAATTGCATGTCATATCACCGTGCATCCTGCACAGCTCTATGTAGCTATAGCTGGCCCTGCTGTAGCTGGGCTAAGTAAGCCAATGACCAAGGACCAGGTGCTACTTTGACTCTCAGTTTCACCCCCTTCTTGAAGAAAACACCCCTGAAGATGAGGGCCATAGCATTCCTATATCCCTGTAAATTCAACAGCAAGCATCCTTAGGTACCATCTCCCCAGTCTTTCCTGCAAAGCACAGACTTGCTGCCACGTAGACTTGGCTACAATTCTTCCTTGCTGACTTAGGTATTATCAGAGGTGCCTGATGGCTTTGCAAGTGATGAGATGTGGATCAAGCTGACACTGGCTGGTGAAACCAGGCACGATAAATGGGTGACAGTTACAGAGGAAATCTAACACAACAGAAAAGCAAATACTGTTTACATTACAGAGTGTAGCTGCCTCTCATAATAGCTTCCCATGTTTTCAGCAAGTGAGTTCAGTAGAAGTGCTTCAATTATGAGAAAATAATCTGAAGAGAAGCACAAAGGCAACTCCTTGAGAAGACAGGTACTAATGTGCATGTGCACGCATACACATGTAAAACAGGAAAAATTGCTGAGAAAGGTACTTCTACTGGAATGGGTTACAGCACAAGAAAACAAGTGCAAAAGCATTACATGCATTTTTAGATAATCCTTTTGTTCCTGGAAGATGACAAGAGCTTCAGGGAAACTGACACAGTAGCTGCACCACAGTTGCAAACAGGTGAAGCAGGGAGTGAGCAGAAGCATCTTCCTGCCCTAATTCTAGTGTTTCCAAGCACAGGAGGCATCTAGCTCAGACTGCTAGTATTCTCAAAGAATAAGGAGATCCTAAACTCAAGCTGCCTGTGACTCTCAATTCCTCTTGTGGCAACTGAGGAAAGTTTCTGCGGCATGTCATCTTTAAGGACAGATGGGATACATGGGTCTACACTAAAGTGCAGCAGAGTTGGGTTTCCTTGCTATTACATGCCCCAAGTTTCATCAAGTACGACAAGTTGAACTCCTCGGGCTTCTCTTGTGTTTGACAGAGCCAATGTCAGCTGGCTCCGAGATGGACCTAAGGCCAAACCTACCAGTGATGGTGACCTTGGCCAAAGCCAAGTTCATCAGCAATGGTGGTAGCACTTCTGGAATTTTTAAGAAAAGGAAAAACAAGACTGCGCAACTGCAGCTGGAGAGACAAGTGAGAATATGTGAGAAACAACTCCGCAGACACTCAGGTCAGTGAAGAAGGGAGGAGAGGAGATATGCTTCTGACATCAGGGCAGAGATTCTCCTGCCCATGGTGAAGAACATGGTGAGGAAGACTGTGCCCCTACAGCCTAAGGAGGTCCATGGAGGTGCACAGATCCACCTACAGCCCCTAGAAGATCCCACACCAAAAGAAGTGGATGCCTGAAGGAGGCCATGACCCTGTGGAAAGCCTGCACTGGAGCAGGCTCCTGGCAGGATCTGTATCTGTGGACATGTGGAGAGAGGAGTCCAAGATGTAGAGGGCTTGCTGGAGGACCTGTGACCCCACAAAGGACTCACACTGGAGCAGCCTGTTCCTGAAAGGCTGCAGACCTTAAAAGGGACCCATGCTGGAGCAGTTCATGAAGAACTGCAGCCTGTGGGAAGAATTGCGGAAGTTCATAGAGGACTGTCTCCCATGGAAGGGACTCCATGCTAGAGCAGGGGAACAATAGAATGTGAGGAGCCCTCTCTCTGAGGAGGAAGGAGTGGCAAGTCAACATGGGATGAAATGACCACAACCCTTCCCCATCTCCCCTTCCCCAGCAGAGGGGAGGACGTAGAGAAAACTGGAAGTGAATCCCTAGAAGAAGGGCGGTTTGAGGGAAAGGTCTTTTAAGGTTTTGGTTTATTTCTCATTTTCCTACTCTGACCTGATTGGTAAAAATTTAAAGTAATTTCCCCAAACTGAGTTTGTTTTGCCCATGGCAGTAACTGGTGAGTGATCGCTTCCTGTTCTTATCTCAACCCATGATACTTTTGTTATAGTGTCTCTCCCCTATCCAGCTGAGGAGGGGAGTGATAGAGTGAATTTGTAAGGCACCTGGCAACCAGTCAGGGTGAATCCAACACCAATTGTATCTTGGCCTCTTGTCTTCACTCATATCTCTCTCATCTATCCACTCACACATAGGTTTCTTAGTTTCCCTCTGCCATAATTATATAAGTTTACCAATGTGTTTATTTATTTTTAGGTAACCCCTGACCAGTCCACTCTGACATAAATGACACAGTGAACATTCAAGTCCAAAGCACTAGTGTTAGCTTTCTTCTCCTTGAGTGGAAATGACTGAAAGGGTGCATCAGAATTCTTGAAACCAACTGAAAATGGGCTGTTGCCATTCAGGCCAAAAGTAAAAATGAAGCACTGTCTTTTCGCAACAAAACAAATCTGCATTACCCTCAGAAACAGTAATTATGAGAATGATGTCAAGCCAAGGGGAAAAAATCTTAATGCTGAATGAATACACAATACACACTTTTAAACATACATAACCACATACACATTCAAATACAACCTAATAAAAGATGTGGTCCAAGACAGAAACAGTAACTATTTACCCACTTTTAACCATAGTTTATTTTTCCTTAGGAAGCCAATGAGTCAACGCATGAAAGAATATGTATGTCTTATGAATTTTACAAATTCATCAAGTCTGGTTGCCAAAACCTTGTGAAGATCTACAGACTTACAGACCTAGAGACTCTGTCTGCTTCCTGATTTACAAATCAAACTTACATATACCTTTCTTTAACTGAGATGAGAATTCTGTTCAAAATCAGCATAAAATGTGAAACAAACCTCCACACAGAGTTGTGCCAAATGTGTCTTTTCCCATAGGTAGCACTTCTTCATCTGAATAGTAGTTTTTCACTGCCACTTGTATGGCGTAACTTGAAAATGGCTGGAGGTTGTCTAGGACAACAATAGGACCTTGAAATTCCTGTAATTAGAAATTAGATAATAAACACGCATTCTTAGAAAAGAGAGTAGTATGTGAACCCAGCCTGACAGTGAAATGCATGTTAAAAAAATAATACAGTAGTTCTTTCGTATTGTATTACACTTTGGTGTTTAAAAAAAGGATATTAAAATCACAGTTTGGATAATAGATGACTAGAGAAAAGAAAACACATACCAAAAAACAAGCCAAAATGTAATACCCCAGTGTTCAATGGCTGGTACACAGGAAATGGCAAAGTTAAAAAAAAAAAAAAAGTAAGAAAAAATTACAAACACAAGTACCCCTATCACAAAGCACATGAAGGCAAGCCATTTGATTGCTGTACAGTCTCAAGAGTTATTTCAACAGATAAATATCAAACACAACTACTCATTTTAGAGGTAGAAACTGAAGACCCATTTCAACAGGATTTTAGCAAAGTCATGTTGAAAAGTAGAGGAGTACTTGCACAAAGGAAAGCTAATAAATCTGCCACTTACTAAATACCAGACAGAAAGGGGAATTACTGTTGGGACATACAAATGGAAAAACTTACTGAAAGAAAGTTACAGAATGGTTTATAAAATTACTACAAGTGATACGTCATTCACTGTTTATATGCAGTATCACATGCATTTCTGTTCTGAAATGGCCATACCAATGTTTTTTGCTGTAGAGCAGACAAACAGTATCTTGAGTTCATGCAGTTGTTAGCCATTTGTCTGAAAAATACCAGGTATGTCGGCGTAGGTTGTGGTATGCCAGGGCAGAGCTGCTGTGGTGTGACAGATGGCAACCTTAATGTAAAACTGGTGTTTGTCGTAGCAAGGATAGTAGGTTTCTCAGCATCTGGCAATACAATCAGGCATTTTTTCTCTAGGAAAGAAATTTTTCAAAAAGTTAACTACAGCTAGATCAATCCAAAGTAACTAAGAAATCTGTTCAACAGAAATAAATGTAAGGTTAAATCTTTGTCAATTTTATGGTTACCTAGAGTAGTAAAACTCCCATGGGAAAAGTCCCAGATGGAATAAAGAATTGAGTCATTTTCAGTGTTAAAGTTTCTGTCAGGCAGTTCTATAGAAATATGTTTACCCTGACAAGAAAATCCTTCACTACATATTCAGTCCCCTTCCTTCTAACCCTGCAGAGAAATCATTCTCTCAGAGAATCTGTGACAGGACAGTAATTTTCACTGAGTATTTCTGATGTGTCAACTGACATCACATCTCTGGATGGCAATTAAATAGGTTAGAATGAAAGGAAACTCTAGCAGTACTCCTTGCTCACATCACTAGAGCAATAAAGAGCATGTCAGTCAATGCAGATGGTCTTTACAAACATCACTTTTCCACATGTACACCATTTGGTTTCAGTACTGGGTACATTCTTTTTCTTATTTTAGTACATTCACTTACTTTTATTTTAAACATGTGTGAATAATTCTCTTTATTGCTCTCCTCCCCAAATGCCAAAGTTGTATATTCCTCCAAATATTTTTGCAGTAGACAACATAAATGAGAACTCTGTAGGAATCTCTCGGCAGAAATAATCTATTTGGACTGGAATTTGGTTCTTCCCTTTCAAAACCAGCTAAACCTGGGGATCTTGGAGGAAACCCTATCACCTGGGGATAGGGATTGGCACATTCTGTATCAGGGCCAAATCAGGCTTGTGCACCAATGCCAAACCCACACAGGTCTCTTAGGAACAAATGTGCCCAAACTGATGGTAAGAATAGCCTGGGCATTGGCCAGAGCAGCTGCAGGCAGGAGTAACTCTACTGGCTACCCAAAAGAATGTGAAATTGTTTCATTCCAAAGAAGTCCATCTTGTTAAAATGTTCTCTCGTATATTTGTCAGGTTTTTATGCAAAACTGGAGTTAAAGAATTATTTTGAATATATTCATCATGCTAGTAGCTGTTCTAACCCACTGCATTTACAAAGATAATGTCTATAGGTACCATGAATACTAATTTCCTATTAAATTTATTTTTTATTTCTTTCCTTTTAATTCTACAGTGGCTTGTTAAAAATACTGGGAGCTCTAAGTGAAGCCTGGGTCTACTATAATGTAATCTGTAACTGTCTTTTGGATACTTCTTTATAAATAATTTCAATAAGCAGAGTTCTTACTTCTTTGTCTTTGGAAGGGCAGACACATTTTTATTTCATTTTTACATACTTGTGAACAAACCCAGAAATCTGTGTCATAACAGGGATCATTATCAGACTCTTGTTACAATACTCTATGGAACACATTTGATCCTTTTCTGTGCTTTAACACTCACCACCTTTTCTAAACCTCCAGGTTTGATATAGCTTTGAAAACAGGCATGATTTGGCATCAATAAGCATGGGCATTATTCATCATCATGACCTTACATGTGACCCAAGAGAAGGACAGTCCTTACATTCTTACAGTCCTTACCTCAGTCCTTACATAAAAATGGGCAAATTGTTTCCCTCTAGAAGGTACCTGAATCCATGAAGTACATTTTCCATAAATACATATAGCACCATCTGCAACTTAAATACATGCTTTGAAAGAAATTGGTTACATTTACAAAACAGCCCAAATCCCCTCTACCTGGATACAATTGTGCTGCCGAGCTGTAAGCTAAGATTTTCAGCACATGATTTTCTCTCTTGTGAAGGAACTGTCCTGTGCTTTCCTTATTTGCTAGCCAGATTTCAGTGTATTCCTTTGTTTCTGTGCTCCAGTATATAAATTTCTTATCTGCAGTCAAGCTGGTAATTTTTTTACCTGTAGGAAATCATTGCATAGTTAAGTTTTGTAATCACAGAATCACAGAATAAGCTGAGTTGGAAATGACCCACAAGGATTATGAAGCCCAACCCTGTGCAAACAATTTTACCAGAGCACACAGTGTTTGTATTCACGGTGAGTAAATATGGGTAAGTATCTTGGCTATACCGTATCTTCTAAGTCCTTCCCTTGAAAAGAGATTTCTGGTATTTTCCAGTAGGTTTCCTGAAGCTGAGACATTGTTATTTCAATTTACAAATGTAGATTTGAAGGGGGTTTATTATCCTTAAGAACTGCAAATTTGTTACCAAACACAAGAAATAAAACATGAAAGCGAGAGGTGTCTACAGAAACTTTCATCTTTTTTCCAAGTTGGAAACCACCATGATCTGCCAGCTCCCAGGAACATTAACACAGCTCCTCTGGTAACAGAACAGCTTTACCGGCACTCCTCCAGAACTGAGCTAGAAACTGAGTAATGAATATTAAGTGTTATTATTACAGAAATTGAAATATAGATAAGTTGCCTTACAAAACCCTACCTTGCATGAAGTACCCTCCCCACATATTAAAGTCTACAATATCATTTTCAGGGATAACTTAATATGCTATTGTATTTTTTCACTGAGATAAACTGTCAGAGGTGTAGCTAATATGAAACCCTAGCAAAATAATGTGTTAATACTATAAATTAAATCTATTGACAAGTAGCATTTGAGCTGTAACATTTCATTTGATTTGCATCTTACTGGAATGCATACTTGAATCAGTAAATATCCTCACACTATTTGTTCTCCCAGTTTGTATCAACAGGGTACACAACTGGAAACACAGATCAAAAACATTTTGTCCATATTGACTATAGATGAATCAGTTCTATAAATAATGTGTTCCATGAATGCTATTTTCAGAAAGGAATATTGTTTGATACAAGAGACAGCAAGAATCACAAACTACCTAGAAACACAACAGAGCACTCAGACCTTGAAAACTTGGTATTTTGGTGATTCTCCAGCAGTGGCAACCATCCGCATCTGAGGTCCATATTTCATCTCTTCCTCTGACAAAGAGAAGCTGGGGATTCTTGGAGTCAGACACATCTATGCTCATAGGTCTTCCTAGCTCTGCTTCTGCCACATTACAGGTGCAGTAGTTCCTCATCTGCTCTTCTACCGATATGTATCCCAAAATGTGGTGGACGGTGTTATTCAGAATATCATAATAAAACATGTGGCTGCCATAATCAAGCTCTTCCATCCAGTACAAACGGCTATCAAATAAAATGCATTTCTTAAAGTGGAAAAACTTGAATCTGAGCAATCTGCCCCAAATGAAGTCCTGTGAGTAATTAGTCAAAAACCTCCCAAGCATTGAAAACAAGGTAACTGCAGCAGTGTATTTGTAAAGTGATTTCAAGTGTCTAAAGGTCATTTTTGTATAGAAGGTCACAATAACTGACTATTCCGGATAAAATGGTTACTGTAAAAAACTGTTATGTGGTGCTGACTTCCATTTGCAGTATTTAAACAGAAAAACCTATCAGGACTTAAGTATGATTTGAAATCTTTGCTCAAACACAGACATCTTTTGAAATTAGGTATGACCGAGCTCAACCAGCAGTATAAAAGTAGAAATACCCTCCAAAATTTCAGAGATTTACATAACACCAAAGACTCATGTACTATAAAAAGTCCTTTTTTCGGGCCTTAATAGGTGCAGATTTAATAAAATCATGTTTAAAATATGCTTTTAAAAAGCTATTAGTAATATATGCCTTACCTTAAGAAAGGATATGACAACAGAGATGATACAGTTGAATTACTTTTACCCAATTGCACGTGCAATGCTTTTAAAGATTTTTTCTTGAGCTCAAGATCAATAACAAATATTTGAGTTTTGTTCCATGGTGTTTTCACGGCAAGAAAGAGATGTCTTGCAATCCAGTCAACTGTTATGGCTGTGACGTTGTGAAGGCATGCATCTTTGAAAAACTTAAGAAAAAAATAAAAGAATTACTAAAACTGCTTGTGAGCAGAAATTTTCAGCCTGATGCTAGAATATTATGAAATCAGATTTGTTTCTGAAAAAAATGTCTACTTGTGAAGTAGAAGTCAAACTATAAAGAGATACCATGGATTGAAGTATAAATTGTCTAAAACACAATGTTTTATACAATTGAAAACTATTGTTTCACAAATATCAGTTGTTGCTTCCATATTCCTTCTGTATTCTTGCAATCAGAATGAAATTAAATCAGGTTAAATTTGATAAAAGAAACAAATTTCTTCTATTTAATAGTGTGAATTTTAAATTAAGTATCTGATGGAATATCTTAACAATAAAGCAGATGTCAGTAAAGCCACTTAGGACTAGTAGGACAATTTTACCAATGGTATACTCCAGTCATTTTGACTTTTTCAAAAACATAGCTGGCCACAAAATAATGACAGTTAGGGCCACATACTTTCCTAGATTCTCTCAAGTAAGGGAATGAACATAGGAATACCTGGAATATTGAAGCATTCTGTATATTCAGAATAAAAAGAGAATCTTCTATGACATAGTATGCTTTGTCATCATTAGCAATATAAGAGATGTCCTTTACATTTGTCTTTGTTGAAAGTTCCCACATGGTATTATTACTGTCTATGTCCATAAAAAACAACTTGTTGTTAGTAACAGTTATAAGAGCTGGGGCAGGGAAATGATCTGGAAGGAAAAAGACAGAGCAGAATTTACAAGAAACATTCTAGATAATCATAGTAATTCATAAGAAAAGCAAGTACGAAAAATAAATAAATGATGGCCCTGCACTCAGTAAATAAATAAAATAATGAAATGTCTTCTTGTCACCACAATCAAATTCCTAAGATATTTCAATGGCATTGTGGATGCTTACCTAAAAAATTTAAGTATGCTAAAACAGATTTGCTCATTTAATTAACTTTAGCAGCCAAACTGGAAATAGCTTATGATCTCTAGTAGGTCTCCAACTCTTCTGGTTACCAGTCACAGCCTAATTACCAATATTTTATGATCTCTAGCGGTGTGCAGATTACAGATCAAAAGCTGCCGTGCCATACTAGCCTGGAGTTGCCTAGAAAAGTTAATTTAGCATCGTTTTGAGGAAAGGCTTGAAATTCCTGGAATTTAGTCTAATGTTAAGTAATGTGTTCATCATTTCATGCCAGAGGCTGTAACTGTTTTCTCTATGGTGTCTGCTGTAGGGCGGAACAAATGTCACATAAAATGTTGGAGGCTATCTATCAGATTGCCAAATTCTTGTACTGTCGATTTCACCAGCTACTGCACACAAACCATGAGATGGCAACTGAATCATCCATACCTGATGAATTCCTCTCTGCTATTTCAGACAAAGGTCCTGGACCTACAGAGGTGAAGGCTTGTACCTGTGGGATGGGAGATTGATACTTACGTTAAGTCAGAGTATAAATGATTGCATTTGAGAGGCTTTAGAGTCATAGCTAATGACTAAACCAGTAGATTCCCCGTCGGCTCAGCTAAGAACATGCGTATGTGCTTCTGTTTGACATAAGTCCGTGCTGGGCAGTTCAAAGGCTACATTCAGGTTTGGACTGTGACTATGAAGAGAATTTTAAGTGGTGGGCCAGAGGCTGATGATCCACGCTACATCTAACAGTCAGAGCTCAAAGGACTCCAGTCGTGTCTCCATCCTCAGCCTGAAGCAATTCCTACTGTTGGGTGACATTTCAACCAACATGGTGTTCTCCCCATCAATATCTCACCTATTGCATGGTCTCAGGCTTTTAACTCATCTTTCAAGCACACACTCTGTGTGTTCCAAAACATTCTAGAATGAGAATATGACTTCTCGACAAGCTTAAAAGGGAAGTCTCTTTTTATGGAAGCCGTGTGAGCCCTTGCATTCATTTCTCCAGGACTGGAACTTCTTTCAATCTGTGGTTCTGTTTTAAATGACCTGTCACCCTCCACCAAATCAGGTGAATTTGTGTTTAGCTTGCAGTTTTTAGCAGTAGCTTTGGGAGATCTCTAGAAAAGTTTCTTTTGGGCTTCAGTAACCCAGTATAATACTGCACATTTAGTGAACAATATGATACATAGAAAGGTGAAGCCAGGGATCCGTGGGTGAGTCAGCAAATCAGCAGTCCATGCAGGAACCACAGTTCTTGCCCCAAGCCCAAGACTTGGCAACACATCAGACTGCACTGATAACATCTACCATCTAGCATGAGATAAGCTTAGTCAGTTTTCATACCTGAAACCTTACTGTGAGGCTGGGAAACACATCCTTGACAGAAAAATGCAGCAGGGTGGGGTTAACACTGCTTGTATTCCATGTAGATGAAGTGTCAGCAGTGCCACTCTGATTTAATAATTGATAGTGAACCCTGAACTGTGTTATTACTCCATTGTCCCTTTCAGGTCTGTCCCACCTGAACTCCACAAGGACTTTCTCATCACTTTCATGTAGGTTATTTTGTAACACATATATTCTAGGGTTTGTAGGAGCTGAAGGAACTGTATAAAAAAACAAAAACAAAGCAAAACAAACCCTAAAATCAAAAATAAAACAAAACCCCCCACATAACAAAATACTCCTATTAAAACACAAACTTTGCCTCAAAATTAATCTTTTGGGTTTGGGCGACAGCTTCACAGCCCCAATGCTGACAGAGACAGATAGTAATTTGTGAGGTGTAAACTACAGAAGATTATCTAAAATTTCATTACAATTCCTTTCCGCTTTTCATTGGTGTGTAGGTACCTGATTTAAAATTGCCTAGCAGAAAAAAAGAGCTGTATAAACAGGAAAAAAAAAATGCACTCTTGCACTGAGATTGGGAAATATCTACTTACCAAAGTCCTGTAGGTAACTATGGGGCTGCAAGTATTTTCACTACACAGAACTTACTCTCCTACCTACTTCAAAATCTACTGCATCTCATAAACTTTCTCAGTGCTCCTGTCCCTCAATAATAGATTTCAGCTAACTTAACTTTGACTGGCATAAGAACAAAAAAACCCCAAAAAACCAACAGAATAAAAAGTAAAGAATGCATTACATTTACTAAAAATCTAATAGGTAGTTAAGACATTGCATGCAGCCTTTGATGTTCGTTGTAAGGGATCTCAGTTTGTCTTTCTTGCTCATGGTCTTAACCACATGGTGGATATGTTGCCAAGCATTTTCTGTTCTGAATTCTATTACTTCAATTGTGTATGTTTATGTGTGCAATAGATAATTGCTAAAGATACTCAGAAATGTGTGCTTGCAACTCTGCCTGCAGCTGACCGGGTCTGAAAGCTGCTCATCCTTCTCCAGGGCTTCACTTTTTGACATAAACCTGGTCCCAGTACCCAATACAAATGAGGAACGGGATTTAAAATTTTAGTACCTCCTTCAGGAGCTCGAAGAGATACAGATGTCGTTGGTCCCTTGCCCCAGTATGTGTATGGAGTGACAGTAAAATCAAAGAGTGCAAATGGTTCCAGCCAATCAACTCGGTAGGATGGCACTGTCAGGTTATGGGGATGGAGGCATTGTTCACTCTCCAGAGACTGTGGATGAAATATAACAAAATAAAGAAGAAATTTTTCCAACTCAGAACGGTCTTCAGTTTTCCAAAATTCCCTCACCAAGATGGTCAACTAAATCAAAACAGAATTTCTCTTCCTGTGAGTGATCATCGTTTCACCATTTCCTGTGGCACTGTAGTGATGTGTAGCAATGTGCTGGCAATCTGCCCTTTGAATTTAAAGAAAAACTTGCCAAATGCACTAAAATTAACTGTGGGCGAAGTCTAGATTTCACTTTCAGGCTGTCCCACTGTCAGCTCAGAGGACATTTCTCTCTCAGTTACTTTGAAAGGCTTTCTCACACATCTTGGAGCACTGTGAACTCCTTGCCTGGCTCTTCACACCCCAGCTGCTCGCCCAGAGCTACTGCTAAGCCCATATTCCTCCTGTGATGGCTGCAGTGATGGAGAAACTGGACAACTTGCATTCTATTTACAATATAGTTTGGTTCTTGACCGATTTGTAAATGCTGGAGTAGAAATAAACCTTATTTCTGTTAAAAAATAGATATATCAGCAAGTAGATGCAGTAATACATGTAGATAATAGAGAGGGGTGGCATGAATATCCTCACTTGTAGAGCTTTTGATCCCACGCAGTAAAAGACAACTCCCCATTCCACCCTTGTGGAGGCACTCCAAGTGATGTGAAAACTTGAAAAATTTCCTTTAATCCTGAAGGAAGACTCTGGCACTGCATCTGGAATCACTTTTGGTGTAAAAGAAAAATTTCCTATCCATAAACAGAAAAAGATACAATAATAAACTAAAGAATGTGAAGAATAAGTAGACTTTTCCAACCTGACTTAAAATATTGAAGGACTGTGGAAAATCCTATAAACTGCCATTAAATAGAAACAATAACAACACCATGTATTCTTTTCATCTGTACCCATACCATCAGCTTTTATAATTGCACATTATCCATGTATATCCTGATATATTTATTACTAAGTTGTTCTTGTCCTTTTGTCAAATGACTAAAGAACTTCAAGAATGAAGAACTACAGGCTGACAATTAATACCTTTTTTGAGGAGGTTAGATATAACAAATTATGTACCTGGCAAAGGTTTAAGTGATGTGTGAACAAGGGTAAAGGCTGTAATCTGTGCTGGCTGTGAGAAGGGAATGCTAAGGCTCTGATTGACTTCCTGGGTTGTAATGAACTGAAGCCTATTAATCCAGAACAGACGACCACTGTAGTATTCCAGTGCACTCTGAGATATTTCTGAAGTACTCCATGCTGCAAATTCTGTGATGGTGGCATGACCACAACTGTGAAAACATGTATAAAATTAGCAAACTGAAAGCACACGTGTAGAGAGAACAGATTTATGCAATGGTTGACACATTGATAAGTTTCTCAGAACTCGAGTTCTTAATACTCCTGTAGGAGACAGAAAAACAAATCAAAAAGTTTTCTTTAAGCTCTTTATACTTCTCATAATATGAAACATTGCAGAAACACCTGCAAAAAAAACCCCAATAAACCAACCAAACAGACAAAAAGCCCACTTCGTTCCCTTAATTTCATTGGAAAACAACTATAAAATTACTATTTTCATGCATGGATGAAGAAAAGTGAGTATTTTGAATAAGCAGCCCATCTTCTCTCAGCAATTCCACTGAAACAGTGCAGTCTACTTCAGAGAATGAGATTCATTCTATGTCGTTAGGGCAGTGGCCCAGATGAATTTGACCCTGCTAGTTTCCTTTCTTTATTTATTAAACTCTATTAACATTTTCCTCCACTGGGACCACTGGTGATTTAATCTGCCTTGTATATTGTATGTTAAAACTTAAAGGCCTTTTTAGGTCCCAATTTATCGTCTGAGTAAGAGATTAAATATATTGTAAGAGGTATCATTTTGCCATCTCAGAAATGTCTTTAGGCCTAGACTCATGATATCCAAAACAAAATTGGAAAAGCTTTGACACACTATCAGGTCCATTAAGGTGGTTTACTTCTAATATCTGTATTCTGGCACACCAGGGACAATGATTTAAGGTTGCCAATTGGTTTTCAATGGGGCTGCATTTCCATCTAAAACTAATCAACATATCTTGATTCTCTAAGTGTTTACTATTAATCATAGCAAGTCTAAAATCAGTCAGAAAATTCAGCTGATTCCACACAAAGCCATATTGCAAAGTTACAAGCAGATGTAAATACAGAAGCTGTTCAGATAAGTTTAAGAAGTTTAATCTAATGCTTGAACAAAAAAATAGTGGTATTCTCCATGTGGAAAGGAGCAAACCCACAGCGTCACGAACTACCACTCATCATATACTTGGTACTTAGGAAACAAGTTATCACTTTTCTCAAGGTCTTAGCATGTATTCAAGCTAACCCATAAACATGGTTTTACTATGTTTTGTATTCTTATGTTTTGCCTTTCAGGAATAATGCAGCCGTTTCATGTTCAGGATGATCAAGAGGAAAGCCTGCTGAGTACTGATTGCTCAGATGAGAAAGCGTAGTCAGTTTGAGTCCTGGGCTTCATTCAAGATGAACAAGTTACAGAGCTCTAGGCACTTGGAAACTGTCAGATGCTGTAAGTGCCAAGATAAAATAGACTATAAATGGTGATTATTTCCTAAAGTTAAGTCTAAACATTGAGGAGCATGATCTCAGCTCAGTTGAGCTACCACACTGTGTTTCCCTTGCCTTAAAACTCTGTTACCACCCATCTCAATATGTAGTTTGCCATCAGCTGGCTGTGACCATTAGCTCTTCTTTTTGTTTATTGTCAAATTAATAAATAGTTGTATCCAGCATTGGACAACTTTTTTTTTTTTTTCTCAAAGAGTATCACAAAACCGAGAAAAGACAGGCTTTCGTAACTCTCCTGTACATTTACTTACCCTTCTTTGCAGAGAGAAGCTCTGTATAGGTTTAGGCATAGACTATCTTGCACAAGCCAGTAAAGAAAACCATGGATGAGATCCAAAGTTAAACCAACCACCTAAGAAAAAAACAGTCCGAATGACAATTTGAACACATCTTCAATTCTGAGGTAAAAGCCCTAAAAAGGCATAACTGTTGTCTCAACAGCATCATGCGTGGATCTTTATTGGCAAAAATAAAATTACTACCATGAATGTTTATTCTAACACAAAAAGAGGATAGCTCTAGAAAAAAATCAGGTCCTTGCTGGACACCTATTTATAGAAGCTAATTATTTTCTAGATAGCACCTTATTAACACCTGTCACAGTGTTCATCCCTTTAGTATCTGAGTACTTCGGATAGGATAGCAATAATGTATCAAGTGATTAATGGAACTACTTATCAAAATCTCCAGTATATATATATATATAATACCTCCAGTATTTTAACAATCTTTGCCTGAAACAAGTTGTTGATAACCAGTCTAAAAGTCAGAATCACTTTCTAAAAGAAGTATTTTTGATCTTTTGTCTTTGTTTTCTGACTTTGATTTTATACATACAATGTATAATACATTGCATTACTTACGGCAAATAGATGCAAAATTTTAATTGATTAATATTATTAAGCAGGAAATCAAAATATTTCTATTTTATTAAATAATTCATTATTTAAAAAAAGGTGTTGTGCAGGAAATTAAACACTCTTCCTGTTCATTACTTCAATGTTTTATCTTCATTAAAGTGAGGTGTAAGATTTTTTGTTTATTTTTAATAGGATCTAATAATCAAAATATAACTTTCTTGCTTTTGCAGTAAACAACAGATTCAATACCATATGCAACAGTAATAGAACTCAGACATCTTATAATCTGTTCTGCAAATAAAGAAGCATTTGCTACTGCAAGTTAGTCTGCTAAATGTTATCAAGTTTAGTCTATGTTATATCATTAGCACAGCTTACAAATTGTTAGGGGCCTCTTTGAACATGTTTGCCAGCAGCTCTCAAACTTTTCGTCCAAACACTAGTTGTAGCTCTTCTTTTATGAGCTTAAATTTCCATTATGGATGTAAGTGGAACAGCCTTTTTTTTTCCCTAACTCTTCATTAATAAACTGGAGAAGATGATGACAGGAAAGCAAATGCTATATCACTTAGTTGTCTGTTGCTCCTTATGTAATCATGTTCTTGACATATTTCTGTTGACATTGTATGTCAGAAAATCAAGGTTTGAATGATTGCTCCTGTAGGTTGTCCTGTTAAAAATATCTCACAGCATGTATGTGCCTGAGTGTATATTTAGTCAACCATGTTATATTTTATCCTATTTACCTATTCTCCCTCCTATGCTCAACACCAAATGACATCTTCCTGAATTTATCTTGTTTTTTCAAACATTTGGGCTATTTGTCCCTGCCCCATTTTTTTTCTGCAGCTATTACATTTTCCCATAGACGTGTCCATTTTCTTTCTCCTAATTCCTGGTACCACCACTAATTAGAGGCAAATAAATAATTGTACTATTCATCTTCAGGAGTTAGGCAGTAATTTAATGTCTCCCTTCTGTTATGCTTCAAAAACGGAAAAATTTTTTCCAATTCATTAGGGATATTTGTCTCTGGACACATTAAGCAGTTGCCATGATGCAATATAACTCAATATCACAAGATGCAGTATAAATTTAGCATTTTGAAATACTCTTTGCTTAGAAATATTAAGAGGCAACACCTAGAGGGCCCTGGCTCCTCTCCATACAGCGCACTTTCCTGCTCCCCTATAAATGACTTTTTTCCCAACCATTGTACATCATAAATGACTTACTAAGTGCTTTGGAAATTCTATGCCAAGTCCTAAATTGGTATAAATCAGAATAGCTCTGCTAAAATCAATCAAGCTATGCTAGGTTAAAAAACTGGTTGAAAAATAAAATAATTATCATGAAAGAATCTAGTTCCTACCAAATAAATTACACTTGCAAAGCTCTGCCTTCATATTGGTTTAGGAAACCTGTTGTTTTCATAGTAGTCTCTTCCATTCCTATTCCTAGTATTAGAGCTAAAAGGAGATACAGCTATAAACTGCTGAAGATCCTGTATTGACCAGCTGAACAGGAACTCTTTATTAGAAAAGCAGATGGTAAATACCAGTCAGAACCAGTTATGTGGAGAACACGCTTTAACTGTTGAATAGCAGCTGTTAACGATTACATCTGTGTTTTAATACTGAGGTAAGACATGTTCTTTCCAGGATGAAGAACTCCATCGTGTAAGGAAGATACAGATTAGTAATTTTGCAAATATATATTTGCATCTTTACATTGAGACAATAATGAGCAGTTCAATAATTCTACCATTAAAGAATGCTGTGCTGCCTTTTTTTTTTTTTTTTCCTGATGGGTTTATTTTAATGAACAAACACCTGCCAGCTATGACTGGCCACTTCTCAATCTGGGTATTTTAGTTGGCTTTTTTCCTGTACATACCACAGCAGGAGGTTGAATTCAGGAAGTCAGTGCATAGATTAGGGCAGCAGAGAAGCAGGAGAGGAGATACTTGCTTGTAGGAGGTGTGAATAAGCGGATGGTTGAAGGCTGATATCACTGACACAGAGAAAGGTGCAGAAAAAAAATGACAGAAGCAGACAAGCAGTCTTATTGCTGCCAAGGCTCTTGAAAAGAGGAACAAGAAATTTGAGGTTAGCATGAGGCAATTCAGAGAAGCAGGTAGTGAAACAAAAGGGACAGGCAAGAAAGGTGGTGCTTGCCAATTAGAATAAGCTGCAAATTGTTGGTCCTTTGAGACAGATCATCTGGAAGATATGTGATAAGTCTAAGTGTGCCATTAGCCAGCATATATTTTCCCATGAAGACAGTCCACAACAGCCAGCCTCCACAGAGTGGTGGGACTAATACTGGAAGATGCATTTGACCCTTTGCAGCACGGACATTTCTCTCATGTACAAGAGTTTTCCATTTCTTCTGTATTCAAGTTTACAAGTCGAATAGGTGCCACACCAGAACAAGCTTTCCTTCTTCCCAAGCCCTCATGAATGTAACAGACCCATGAGATTAGCCCGCCTTTCTGAATGTTAATTCCCTTTCATGAACTAAACCAGGCCTGGCTTTTTATTTTATTTATTTTTTTAATAATCAGAGAAGGGCCATCTTCTTTTTCTTCGGGAAAGGAAATGTTCCAGGGAATTATACAAAGCTAACCAAGAGAGATAGATCTCTAAAATTGTAATGGGTCTTTAACAGAGAACCTAGCTTCAAGGAAGATGGGAACAAAAATTTTATGACAGAGGGAATATAAACAAATGTTTCTTTAGAAAGAGCTGTGTTTCAAAGAAAATTGTTGCAGCAAATAAAGCATCTGTGCTGACCATTTCTGTGGCAGTGATACTATGCCTCACTCCAGCACTCAGGACAGAGGGTACAGGCCCACACAGGCTGTTGTTTGAGCCGAGAAGCATTCAGCTCTCCATGGAGAGAGACTCCACAGAGTAAAAGCAGTGCAGTAGATGGAATAGTCCATCAGCCTGACCTGCTCAGGACACAGCCTGTAAAATGTTCAAGGGTACACTGTGTCTGCAGTCTAAATCACACTGATTTCCAAAGTTCTTGAGTCCCTGTCAAAAGGGTAAGGGATTCACTTGCCAAGGAATTGGGTCAGCCATCACTTTTGTCCCAGCTACCTGAGAAGGGGAGAAAGGGAGAGAAGGACACATATGCAGCTGCTAAGACCCTGGCAGATCTTTTTATGAGGTGAGTATTCAGTCTCAGAGTTCTTTCATTGCATATGCAGCACTGAATCCCACCTACCAAGAATGAGGACAAATCCTACATGGTGGCAGAGGTAGGATGGATTTGGAGAAGACAACAATGATCTAAGAAGAGTGTGGCAGGATAGGCCTACCCTGATAAGACCTAAAAACCAATCAGAGAATGCACACTATGCAAGCCATCATGTAGGCTATCAGCAATATCAACTGCTGGTGCCAGGATGCTGTCTTGGTGTTAAATTATGCTAAAACCAACCTGGTTCACCAGACTTCAAATACACATCTTGCTTTTGAATCAGGATTTGACAGATAAGCTAGTCTGCCAGCCTATAGATCTTTGACTACCAGTCAATCACTTTATACTGTAAAAGTCCAGTTCCCTTTCATACAGTCAGGTTCTTCTGACATAACCCTTCTTGAGTGCATGTGTGGAGATTCCTCCCTTGGCTGGGGACATCATCCAAGGATACTTCTCGAGGCTGAATGAAAGATCTCCCCACAAGTGTTGGTATGGGTGAGTTACATCAAATCTCTACTTAATAATTATTTCCTTTTTGCAAACTTCAGTATTATTGCTTTAATACTTGCTTCAATATAGTGCACTATCCTATCTCATCCTATATTAGTTATACAATACCCCACTAGTAGATTTTTAGCTTTTTATATCATGTAGTAAATAATTCTGATTAAGATATTTGTCTGATCCTTTATAATAATAAATTATTAATTTTATATAAATATTCTCATGTTGCTAATTCTTAAAACTTGTGGGGCAAAAGCGATCCAACCACACCTCTGTAATTCCTTAAATTCAAACCATTTACATAACCCAAGGCTAAGACTGGATCCAGCTGCACCAAGACTCCTCTCTGAGATGGAGTTTAGAAAGCAAACAAATCCTGTCTGCACCTCATGACTCAATGGCAGGGCTTCTTTAATAAATTTTGTCTAAGTCTTCTACTCCTACACATGACAAGAAGCCAGGAGTGAACCAAGGTTTTAAGAGACTTGATAGGAGTTCAGAGAGGGGTGAATGGAGAAGAAAGGTATGGGAGATATCAGCAGAGATACAGACTTTGTCTGTGCAGGCATCAGAGCACATCAAAGTGTCTCCAGGTAGAGAAGGGGAGCTCCCACATACTGGAGGGTCTTTGGTGAGCCACAGGTGAGAATGGCATCTCTGTTTGCCCTCTACCAGCCTACTCCTGCATGTAAGGGAGGTATTCCACCCTCATACAGCTGAAACAATAATCCCCCATTGTGTGGGGTAGACTTCTCTCTGTGGAATAGTTGGACTATGGTAGGAACCTTCTGCACACGTCAGGGTGATATGCACGGAAGAAAAGCTGTAACACCTGGAACAGAAATCCGGTTTCTAAAGTGATGAGTAATGTTTTCTGACATGCATGGTTTGTGTGTCCAATTAGGAATTATTTATGTATAGAGAAACCAATGGTCCTTGGACATCTGTCCAGACTCAGGTCTATAAGAATCGCAGCCTCTGATACTCTGATACAACACCAACGCAATAAAGTTCATGTCCTGTTTTTGGAACAATATGATGTCGTTTCTTTGACCTGCCTCTAACTTCACGACGACACCCCATCCCTTTTTTCCCACCTGTACTGTCCGATGTCTTTAATTATTCTTGCAAGAAGCCCCCTTTCCTTTTCCCACAGGAACTGCTCTGCTCTTTACAGCCCTCTGGGTCTCCCCACGAGCCTGGGGCAAAGAAAGAGGGGCCAATCTGGGGTCAGGCCCATCTGACTTGGGCAAAGGATAAAGATGGGGAAGGCAAGGGATGAGCTGGGGGAGGAGACCCTCAAAGTATAGGACTTGCTGATCCTGGCACCACAGGAGGGACAGAACACGGCAGGATGGAAGCTGTCAGTGGCACCCTCGTCTGCCCTGTGGCAGAAGCACCAAAAAGCTGTGCCAGGCTTCAGCAGGGCCAGCTGTGCTGAGCACAGGTATGGCACCAGCAGCCATTCCTCTTCTCTCATCACCACAGGTGAAGCCTGTCTCTGCAGCAGCACCTCTGCAGCCCGAAGTGCAAATCTGGTGTCCCTGGTGAGTGACCAGTCCCAAAACTGGCCCTGTCAGGACTGCCAAGCTGGGGAACACCACAAAATAGGCAGGATGCTATGGAGCCCTGGCTGCTTATTTTGATGTGAAAGACAGAAGTGACCACTAGATTTAAATCAATTGGGAAAAAAATACCTTTCACAGATGGGAAGGGGCAGCATTACAATCACAAGATGATCTCTAATGTTGCATTTTGGTGCAAGTGTCTGACTTCAAAATTTTGAGCCAAGATTTTGGTACCGCTATTACATCACTTAATTCTTAGCCTGTTCTCAGAATAACATAAAAGTATTACAGGTAAGACATGGTATTCTTCTAGTCAGTTTTGACCACCATGAACACTGACTATATTCAAGAGATCTAGATATAAAAACATACAACACCCCACCACTCCATCACTCCAAAAAGAAAAAAATTCAGTCACCTGTTTGCCAGAAAACTGTAGGTGCTCTTGTAACATCACATACTCCTCTCCATTCAGTCTTGTGCTCTCCACCGAATACATTGTGGCCCAGTACAAATAGCCGTTTACTGAATCCACTGCTAGATCCCTCACTGGGAACATGACATGAGCCACAACATCCATGTGGCCGTCCCACAGTGATTTTCTGTAGATCTAAGGACAAAAGAATTGCTTTTAGCATCACACCTAAGTCATCAGCCATGACCAGTTGAGTATACATCAGCGACTTTTTCACAGCCATTTATCTGAAGCCTATGCAAGCCTTAGTCTTTCAAAGCCTAAATCTTTTGCATTCATGGTTTAAGGATGAAGAATTGCTCAAAATTATTAGGGGTTTTTTCTGCCAGAAAGTAACAAAAGAAAAAAGCTGAAATAGCTTTTCCCTTTAGTTTCTCCAGTTTTGGCAGCCTTCTGTCTGACAGAGTTTCTCACCCACTTCAGATTCACTATTCACAAGTGTAAATGAGGGTGCAAGGCAGTGTGAAATCTGGCCTCCTAGCTCCAGTTTTTAAAACAGCTTCTGACTTTGCACTTACAAGAAATGAAAGGCATAATTTGACAGCACTGCATAAATTAGCAGTACAATTTTGGAGTCAGATACCTTTTAAATAATTCACATGTCAGCGTTCCTGATATGAGAGTGTGCAAAGTGCATTTGTAATTATTTTTTAACTGCAGTGATCTGCAAAATATCAGAGTACAGAGGTCAATCTTGAGAATCTCTGTGTAAACAAATAGTGTCAAATTTGATTAAAATAAAGTCCATCTACTTCTTAGCTGAGATCAACTTTGCGGCCTCCATTTTCGCTTTTTTCTCTTGTATTTACAATGTTGAATCCAACAAAACTGTTGATAGCTTGTTGATTGGCCTGCTTTTCACCTGGTGAATTCGGTATCCTGCATTAGTGAATATTAGTGAACATTTTACCCCAAACTTCTGTGTAACTCTGGAAAATCACATAAGGAAAGAAAGACCTCCTTGTTCTACACTGTCATAGCAAAGGTCCAAATGCATCTCAAATTGCAAGAAGTAGGGATTATCTTCCTAAATACTGCCTTATAGTCTTTATTGTTGACTTAAGGGATATTTTTTTCTTCTAAGAAGTGCAACCATACCTACCGTATTTGCTTTGCCAGCCCAATACAAACATTGACCCAACCAATCAAAGGCCAACATCCTTGCATTTCTGACATCCGATACATAGGAATTCTCGGTGGTACCCTTTCTTTTGTTCAATGACCAGGTCTGAACTTTCCCGAAGGAGTCAATCCAATAAAGAGTGTTATTATACCAATCAAGGTCTTAAAGAAAAAAAAGGAAGACATTAAGTATTTCACAAACATGTAAATAAACGCCCCATATTTTTTAACAATAAAAAATAGCCAGACATTTCAACTCTCTAAAAATCAATAAAAACGCACAGTTAGGCTCAGCTAATGTGAAGATAGGTCCTTCAATACAGGAATAAAATGTACACATATAATACACATATAGCCCTGATGACGATAAATGTATGACAAATGTATATTGGAATGTTGGAGACAGAACTATTTCTTTCAGAGAGTTGATTTTAGCTCTGCTGTAACTGTGGTGATGTCAGTAGGGTTTCACTAAGGATTCATTTTACTCATAAAATAGAAGAAAGAGGATGAACACAAAATCTTGGCTCAGTGAAGCTGCCGCACTGCACAGCGCTCCACTACACTCAAGTCTAGACTGATGCAATTTTCTTTGACCTGCCTTGGTTCTCTCTTGCCTTTTGGTTCTGTTGATGAAATTTATGAAGAGCTAATAAATGCCAACAAGTCTATAGCAGCAGCAGGCAATTTGTTTAGTATTTACCTGAAACATTTCTTATATGAGGATAAAGGAGTTCTTCTGGCCCGTAGCTGTCCAGTCGCTGCTTCCAGAGACCTCCAGGCCCCACTGCCAACATATACGGATCTTCTTCCACTGATAAAGAAAGAAAACTGCAGTTGTGCACACCAACAAGCAATTTATGTATAATATTTATATTTCACTAGCAAGGGTTCCTATTTCTGGAAAGTTACAAAAGTACCCTTAAAACTACCTCTGTTCTAAGGAATAATAAGAAGAAATGCATGAAAATACCATAATTTGAGAAACTCAGAGATTAAGGGCAGGTTTAGATCCAGAACAATAAGGCACTTTGGAGTCCTATTAGATGCTTAAAAACCATTGTACATTTGGACCTGTCCTTACCAAAGTCAGGCAAAAATCACCCCTAATCTCAAGAGCCAGTTCAGCACCTTAAGCTGAAAACTGTTTTCCGCTCAGACATAGGCCATTATGGGTGAACTAGATTTCAAACAACATTTCAAAAACCTACAAATCTCAGACATTTCACACACATCCATTTCCCTTCATTATCTATGCTTAAACCAAGGACTTTCAGCATTTAGTGGCTGCACTTTTCCATGAACTGTCATTAACCCCCCAGTGTGCAAACCACTTCATCACAGAAAGTTCTTTACAGAGCATGGGAATGGAATAACACCTCTCATACTGTTCTTCTGATAATGTATCAAATAATGGGTTTGCTGATGTATGCATTAGAAAAATTTAGATAAGCAGCAATAATAAATGCATAAATAATACTTAATACCGTTATACTAGTTTAAGAATCTCACTACTTTAGCTAAAAGCAAATTTACTTATCCTTTACTTATTCTTTAATGTTTCTAAGACCAACCTTTTCCTGACCCTTATTTTACAGTCTTTGCTCAACATCTGGGCCTCACCAGGTGGAAATCTGTGTACACAACTCATTCTTCATTTTTCCTATGTGACAAAGCAATTCTCACCCTCTTCTAAAGTTGTGCCTCTAAATGACTCCGACCACGGCCCTGCACCAGCAGGAGACACAGCTCTAACTGACACTTCATACTCTGTGAAGCTGGCCAGATCCTTCACTGTAAGCCTCGTGCTGCTAATATTGGAGACAACCCATTCCTTCTCAAATGGGTGCTGAGATGACACTTTCACATCATAGGACCATTTCTGCCAAGCAGATAAACCTGTGAGAAGCAAATAATCATGTTATTACAGAGTAGATGGTTGCAACAGATGATACACATTCTTTGAGAAAACTGTGTATTAGAGACTCCTTTCAAAAATGCCAATATCGGTGGAATTAGGAAAGGGACAAATTGAAAATTTACATTCTTCATCTCTGGGACCAACCAAGAGTAGTGGTTCAATTCCCCATGAAGAAAGCAGTTGGAAGAATCTCCAGCTAGGGAATTTTCTACATTCAAAGACTCATGCACAGAGCATAGAAACCATAGCACAGTCACCATGCATGCACAGTCTGGCATGCATTTTCTGTGTGAGATCAGCAACCAACATTACTTATAGTACTTATAGTTACTCTATACCATAGTTAAGATGATGCCTTGTTTCAAATCCTTGCAGGGGACAAATGAGTTACCAATATAAACTTGTATTAAATTAGACAGACAATTTAGCTATTTTACCAGCAAATTATGGTTTATATTTTTCAAACTGAGGTAATTCCACAGCTTCTATCAGGATCTGCTATTGAAGTCACTGAAGCCCAGGTCAAGAAAAGGGAAACCAGAAAGTTACTCCTCTAGAAAGAAAAGGAGTGAACTTTCAGGGAGAAACAACTGAACTTACTGGTTCCAATAGTGTGTTCAGGTGGTCTCCAGCTGATTACAGCTTGGTCCAATCCAAACAGTGCCATGACAAGATGAGGAGAAGTTGGTAAAGGAAAAGGCTGAGTTGATGCCCCGTAGAAAATCAAGTTGCCAAAGCCATTGTATTCTGGATACACTAAGTTGCAATCCACAATATACTCATTGAAACTAGAACTTCCCACTGGAGAGATCTCCTCATGGAAAACTGCCCAGCCATCTGTGACTGTAAACGTGTTATCCTCATAAACAAAGCTCTCCACGTCATTAAATGGCACGTCTGATCGCAGCATGTGAAATTCTGAACCATCAAGAAAACCTGACACAAAGGCCTGTTCTGTTTTGTTGAAGAAAATGAGTCTCTTAGATTGGAAGTTGATCATGAAGGTTTTCAGAGCACTGGATTTCACTACCAGTGAAGCTATGGAGTCAGCGCCAGGAAAGAGTGGAAGGTTTGCTCTGTATATGCCATCCTCCAGAAGACAGAAAATATAACTGGCCATGGAGCAAAATAAACCCAAATAACTATAATGCAAGGACTCCATAAGTGACTCACAAAGATTTTAACAGCTCAGAGGTGTGCCTGTCTTCATGCACAATAGGAAAGTGCTTTCATCACTATTAACACATAAATACTACAAGAAGTCAGCACATAAATTTTTACTTTCTTTGGTAGCAGATTATTGGAGTATATTCATCCATAATACTTCCAGTGTTAAGTATGAACATTTAAAATGATAAATATTCATATTCATAAAAGCATGACATTTATGAAACTCAGTTTTCCATACTGGAAAGGTTTTATTTCCTCTGCAAACACCCTAAGAAAGAAAATGAAGAAAACAATACAGCATGGCACTTTTCTTGTTTCAATTGGTTTTGTAGTTTGCTATTTGTTAACAATTACACTTCTGTTTTGGTAACACAAGAGCTTGAAACAGGAACCTAGATGACTAATGAAGTGGAGAAATTTACAGAGGAGCTTTATAGCACCTTTGACACCAAGTGCTCAGGGGAGGACACTTACCCATTATAGGGATCAGCTATAACCTTTCTAGGGGATGTCACATAAAGAGGAGTGATGTCTTCAGCTACTGTGCAGTTCCCTAAATGGCAGACATGTATCTGGCAAATGAGAAGAAAAACTGGTGATGCATTCCTAGGGTGTTTGCTAATGAGCAAAGAGGCTGACCCAAGATTCCTTCAGGGGAACCAGACAGTGAAACAACTCTCAACAATCCTAGGTCCTTCTGGGCTCCTGACTTGTCAGTCAACCAAATGTAATACTTGTTCACAAGCACAAATGCAGTCATGACAGTTTACCCCGAGAGAGCTGCCTGTCAGTCATCTCCCCTTCCTACCTCTAAGCTGGAGGGAAAAGCCAGTTTGGAGGGTATAGGCAAACTGTACTTGGAAAATGATCCTCTAGGGGAAGTGCTTTTCTGATCCTGGAAGCAACACCTTGGGATTCAGAAATCTCTGCCATCATTCTGTTCATCTACAGCTCATTTGTATCCTTTTATTACTACTGTTTTTCCTGCTCCCAGTTCCCAGAGCAGTAAGTGAAAAATCAGACATGGCAAGAGGATTAAAAAAAATAATCAAATTGTCCCACTAACCATTTAGGGCAAGTTTCCAATCCTTTGTACATTAGAGGACTACATAAGGACATGCAAGGTCTTACCATTAGTGCAATTGATGTTTTATGTGTAGGAAATCAAGTGCAGGGTTACCATATCCATTTTTATTTCAAATTGAAGCAGTTGTAATCTGAGCTCTCATCGTTGTATAAAACTCTTTCCCTCTTAAACATCTCTTGCAAATTATGAAGGGCTTTATAATCACTACCTAGTTATGTGGCCACCTTCCTGAGGCAGAGTAGGAACCAAACAGACTAGATGGGGACCAAGTGGGGAAACAAAGTGCTTATACCCGGTATGAGGAAGATGCGAAGTCAGTCTCGAAAACAAAGTATTTTAAACTAAAACCATTACTTCTTGAGGAGAAAAATAAGTCAAGGAGCCAGACTTCCATGTAGGGTGTTTAAATATGACCTGATAGTCAAGCCTTTCTTAATTTTTGAATTAAGAAATAGGTGAATATTATTAAAGTTAGAAATATGTTTCTATAATTATATTTTGTGCATACATATCTATATATAAATCACATTTTCTCATGCAACATGATTCATAGTAATGGTTCAAATTAAGTAAGAAATTAATTAAGTCCTAGAGCATTACCTTTTCATTCATGACAAAGTATATTCTGTGGTAAAGCCAGTCCACTGAGATGGACGTAATATTCCCCCAGCCAGCATAAAAGAGCATTAGGTCAGACACATCAGACATATTTGCAACTCCTTTCACCCAGATGGAATTCCCCTCAGAAAAATAGACAACTTGCTGATAAATATTCACAGAAATTCGTAAAAATAGAAAGATATGTGCACGCAGATAATATAAGAAATAAATTTCAGCTTTTCAGTTAGTTTTTCTACTTGTCTT
Source organism: Grallaria varia (assembly GCA_013396735.1). Lineage (NCBI taxonomy): Eukaryota > Metazoa > Chordata > Aves > Passeriformes > Formicariidae > Grallaria > Grallaria varia. The sequence goes on along the minus strand of VWZG01006123.1, from coordinate 772,675 downwards.
AAATATATGTATTTTTCAATCTGCAACCCAGCATCATGGGAGAAAAGGTAACTGATTTTTCTTCTCCAATTCTATTCTTCTTTAAGGCAATAAGGAAGCTTTCCCATTTTCTATGTAAGTGACATTATTATAGAAAATTGCCCTCCAGAAAGGTAATCAGACAAAGAGAGGATTTGTAATATGCAAACAGACACTGATTGGACCTCTCCAGGGCAAACAGATGCCATTGGCATCTCCTCACAAGGTACCCTTCATTCCAAAATTCAAACTTGACACAGCCTGTGCCACCCCTGCACTGTCAAAGGTTATTTAGTCAGGAGCAACATTCTTCCTCTGAAGTCTTTGGCTCTGTGAAATTTGGTAGATAAACTTGGATTTCCACACTGTCATCAAGAAGCAGTGTAGATAAGAAACATTAGAGTTATGAGTAATTTGAGATAACAAGGTTGTCTGCTGACTTCAGCTGTTAAATCCCTCATTAGTATGCTAGCACACCAGCATACTCTTCAGCCAGTATCATTTAGCACTTGGTATTACTTTATTTCAAATTTTGAACCACTTCACTTCCCCATATTCATGTTGAGAAAATATAGACATTAATCACAGGGAGACTTGGATTCATGTTACCTCAGTTTAGATACCTACAATGTAAAAGCCTAGCTCTCAAGCAGCTGTCTAAATACAGTGAAGAAAAAGTTACAGCTCTTCCCAATGCCTGTCACTTCAAATAGCCCAAATCATATACTGAAACTTCCTATTTCTCCTGATTGCCTGTAAAAGGAGGCTAGATATTGCCTCAGGCTCTGTGAGGTGCATTCTGCCCTTGGTGAACACAGAGGTCTTAGTCATACTTGACAGAAAAGAAGAGAGCCCAGTTTGATTTTACCTGTAATGTGGTGGTGTATAATATCTTTTGGCAGGCACTGAGCAGCTGCAAGATAATCTTCTGTGTATCTCTTCCTTAAAGACTCATCTCTGGATAGGAAGAGCCATGTTGCTTTTTCCTTAACTAAAAAACAGGGAAATTCAGAATTTAGATGACAGCAGCACAGAGAATAACGTTGCTAGCTCAGATAAGTCAGTAATAGACATGCATATACACATGTACATGTATGCACATGTATGAATATATTCTCATACTGGAATGACAAACTAAAATCTAAACTCTTTGAGTGTTGAAAGTGTATGGAGTTATTTTACAGTGCCTTCTGGGTCCTCATAAAGGATGAAAATGCACCACGTGAATTTCACACCATCATTTCCTGCAACAATAGTGAGCCCCTAGAGAGGGAAAGTAAGCTGGAGCAAATGAAGCCCTACTGACTCCCAAGGAATCAAGGCACTAAGACATCCATGTGACTCTAGGATCTGGCAGAAGCGAGATATTTAACCCCTCTGGGCCTCATTGAATTCCCCAGTTAAGCTAGAATATTATCCCACAGAGCTGGTGCAGAGCAAGGTAAGTATGTTTATTCCATGTGTTTCGTCCTGCTGACCAGTGATTTATTCAACAAACAAAGAGCTTTCACAGATAAAGATGGCAATGGGACAATACAATCTACTTCAAAGTTAATAAATTTAATTTTTTTTTTCTTAATAAAGTCACAGAATTTAAAGTCAAGGAGGAGAGATTTGGTCACTTAAGTTGACTTCATGCTTATAAAGGCCGAAGTAACTTATTTCAAAACCTGTGCAGTAAATCCATACCTTTTATCTGGGTTACGCATAACTGTGGGAAAGAAAGACTGCCTTGCTTCTGAATCTCAGATCCTTGAAAATCTATCACACTCTATCACATACCTTCATTTTAAAAAGGTGTGTATTATTTCAAGTATGAATTTGTCTGATTTCCATTACCAAACAACTTTATTTTTCCCCCCTCCAGTTTAAATAGCTGTCTGTTATTAGATATCATTTTCTCATATGGGTATCACAAAACTGTGATCAAACGCTCTCTTAATTTATTCGCAGATAGTCTACACAGACTGAGCTTCAGGTATTTCTCACATAATGCACACACTGTAATTTTGATAATGATGCTTCCAGAGCAGAGTGCAAGAGGCCAATATTACATCCTTATCTCTTTTCAAGTAATATTTCCTGCAATATACACCAGCAATCAAGTTCTTTCTTGCACTCTTCTCAGGGCTCAGATATACACAGCTCAGTACCTGAAGCAGTAACACCATTTATGAGCACAACACATGAGGAAAGGTTGTTCTTGTTCATGTTAGCACAGAGAGAAAGCACATGACTGTGCAATTCAGTGGGAAACAATTGAAATTTCATGTGATGACTAGTAAGGATGGTTCCCCAGACTTCTAAAGGGGTTTGTTTTGGGGGGTGGGAAAGGGATGTTTGTTTGTTTTCCACCTTAAATTAATTGTTTGGTAATGGTATTGATGTAATGAACATGGTCTGGACTTTTCCCAAATGACACAAATGTTTATGGCTAAGGGTCAGCCAACTTTAGACCAAACCCCCATGGGAGCTGCCAAGCCATACTGTAAAAAGCATTAGAGAAGTATGTTCAGTTTCTCTAACCAATAGCAGAAGGCAGGCAATTCAGAGATTCTTGAAGTGTTTTCAAAGAGTTGAAGCATTTCCAGGTGTTTGACATCTGAATTTCTTCATGAGGAAGGGAGTGTCTTGTTTTCTCTTCTAAAGGAACCTTTTGGTAACACTGATTTCATTCTTACTTGTGCTCTCTCTCAATGTGTATCTTTCTCTAGTAATTAATTAATGTTTTTGCAATTCTTTGAGTGATACCTACTCATTACTTTCAATATTAATTAATTCATATAGTAAAATAAATCCCTTCATGGAAGAGCAACAAAAATTGTTATGATCTCACATATTTGGCTTGAGATAACTGAGAGTTTTTCACAAAAGAGTTTCATGTGAAGTATTTAATATTATTAGAAGAAATACATTTGTTTTTCAACTGTTAAAATCTCATCTAGAAAACAGAATCATGTGAAAAACATCAGTGTTGAAAACAGAGGTGTTTTCAATCCGTAATACAACTCAGGCCAAATCTGTTTGGGCCTTCAGCTTTACAGGTCATTACCACACTGTGCAGCCTAATAATGCCTACAGCTAAAGAACAGGACTCTCTCTGACATGTCATTGACCCCTCAGTGTACAACACCTTGACATACACTGTTTGCAGTCTAAATAGCAGTCTTTTCTCCCAGGTACATGGCAGTCCAATGAACATGAGTTTGTCCCCACAAACAGATAATGATAAGGACTCCTGTACCTTTGGATGCTGGGGTTGTGATGTTGGCTTCAGCAGGAGGTCCAGCACCAACCTCATTAACTGCCACAATACTGAACCTGTGGTAAACCAAAGAGGCAGGTTTTGGTTTGCAGGTTTCGTTCAAAAGTTTGCCTGAGAAACATTTTATCAAGTAAGGAGGCTGCTACAGAAGTGCTTGAATTTAAGAAAATACACATTTAAATACATTGCTCTGGGAATTTTATGATAAAAACAAACCCAACCAAAATCTGAATTGCCCAAAGGTGAAACAACAACAGAATACTCTAAATTTAAATTCAAAATGAGTTTTCAGACTTAGAAGAGCAGCTCAATTCCATTCCGAAGGAAGATCTGTATTTACAGGCTTTTGTGTTTAATAAAATGAAGGAATTTTTCCAGATGCTTAAAGGACTAGAGAGGACTGCTGTATCATTCCCTGAATATACTAAAAGCATGTCACATAAGCTTAAAAAAAATTAAAGCCAGGAGCTAAGAAAATGCAGCCTCCTGACCCTGTATCAGGTTGTTTTTCCTTCCTCCCCACCTGACTTTGGCATAAGCAGCTAACTTACCTGGGATATCTCTGTTATCTCAAGGAAGGCACCTTGCTTTTGGCAAGAATGTAAATAAATAGCATAATAGTGCAGCAGTGGTATTAGGGCATACTCTGCGCTATCTGGGCAAGAAGTGTGACGGCACACTTGTCCACCTTGGTTATCTTTTATTTTTGTACCTGTAAGTGGTGTTTGGGAAGGTGGAGTAGAACTGAAAGCTATGGCCTCTTGAGGCTCTCAACAACTCATGATTTGTACTGGTCAGGAGCAAGTTGTATCCAATAACCAATCCATTTGGAAAAAGTGGTGGAGACCAACTAACTTCAACAGTGTTTGGACTCGAACTCTGAATATCTTTAATGACAGGAGCTGTCGCAGGAGCTGCAAGAGACAGAAATATCTGACTCTGGTATGGCATTTAAGACATTAGTAGTTTTTCCTTTTTTAAGTACATTTTTAGGTTTTGCACTTCTCTATTCAATTATACACCAATAAACATTATTAGGGACAGCATAAAACATCAGCAACAGATAACTTTTTTTAATATCCAGAAAAACAGGTGTGTGTTTCGGTCAAAAATTTAGTATGCATGATTATACACAGAAGTGTCCAGTGTGCCCTCACAATTTCAACCATGTAATTTTCTGTGCTTGCTTTAAAAACCAAAAGCAGGAAGGAGCCCTAAATCTTCTACTTCAAACAAAAAGAACCTGTGGTATTTTAGTCTGGTCTTCTGCAGCTTCCCAATAGACAACATACATATCATTCTGAAGATTAGCCATCAATGTTTTCTGTAAAAGAAACTAAGATGAAACCTAAGTGTTTCTATTAAGGTCTTGAAAGATGCAATTAATAGCACAATTCATTACCTCCAAAAGCATGTGTCCGGTAACTGGGACTAGATGGAGAAGGGAGCTGCAGCTGAGATGTAATGATCCAAATTACTCGAAAGACATATTCTGTGAAGGCTTGAAGGTCTTTGACTGTATATGAAGGTTCAGATACTACCTAGATTAATGCACAGACATAAGTGGGTTCTTTTTTGTTCCTCCATCGGCAGCTACTATGTAGGACTCTACCAGGGCAAAAGAGGTCCCATACAACAACATACATATTTCAGGATAAAAAAGTACAGCATCCAAGCTTAAATAAGAGGAAATTCTGAGACCTATTTTCAGCATAGACTTAGATTTTCTCTCTTTCAGAACTTTTCTCTTTTCTTCAGAATACATGACAAAATCCAAACAATGGAAGATGATAGATGGAAGGATGGATGAAATATAATAGAAAATTTTAAAAAGAAAGTAAAAAAAAATTCAATAATAACTTACTATAAGTAATGTATTTTATACTGTTGATATGTAGACTACAGTTATAAGATCCAAAGGCTCCTAGTTACGCTGAAATATTTATTGTCTGCAGTAATTGTTCCCTATTATTTCATCAATGATTCATTCAGAAGAACTTCCTGCTCAGCAAATTAACTTTACCTTTGATTTGTAGCAACAACTTGTCATGCTCTGTAAATTGGTCCAATAGAGATGACAGCAAGATAACAAGTGTGTAGTTGACGCAAAAGAGCTTAATATGAGAAAAACTGTACTGAGTCAGAACAAAGGTCTTTCTAGCCAAGTATCGTGCTTTGACAAGAACCAAGAACATTTCCCTAGGGAAAGGTATTAAGAAAAAAATAAAGAGCTAACAGCCATATTCTCTTGAATATTGTCAGTTTTGGCTTTTCATAAGTGTGCTCAACATGAAACAAGAATGTTTCCATTTAGTAGAACTCAATTTTTTTCTTCCACTAATATTTCCAGTCATTTTTCAAGCCCTATTTAGTAATTTTAGCAATTCTATTATTAAGGATTTTAAATTTAGCAATTTAACATTCACTTGTACAAGAAAGGAGCTGAACATTTTAACTCCACATTCTGTGAAGAAACACCTTTGTTTGTTAGTTTTGAACCTGCCACCTGCTAGTTTCCATCAAGTTCCTTAGTTTCTATGGTGAAGAAGTTGCGGAATAATTAACCACTTCTCAACTCCTCCATGCTGCTTCTGATTTTGTAAAACTCTTTTACGTACCTAACATATTATCCAATACTTTTCTAAAAAAAACCCCAAAAACCCCAAAAACCAACAAAAAAACCCCTATAACTAAGGGCAGAGAAGGGTCTATTTCTTCACAAAGTAAGAGAAAGTGTCCTTCTTTACCTCTGTGTACCTCCAGTCTCCAGGGAGCTGACTGAATTTCCACTGGATAATATATTTCACCCCAGAGATGTTAGCAGGCTTCCACCCTAATGTGACATTATGGCTTCCAATGGCAGATGCAAATGGTGCTCTAGGCTTGCTCAAGTAGTCTGAAAGGAAAATACAATGCAACAGTAAGAAAAAATCTTTCCTGCTAATCTCTGTCTCTCAAAGGTAAAGGCCTATTACCCACCCACCTGAAAACTGTGAAGCCAAAAAAAGACACAAAAGATTATACTGAAAATGTTGCTGGATAAACCCCATAACATTTTAAAGACAGTTTGATAAGTAAGCCTGAAATGGGTCAAATTCAATGTGTGCAAGTGTGACTACAGCTCCGCCCTTGCATAAGCGTACTTTTAGTTACAGGCACTTAGTAAAATTTTGATGAATAGAAACCTAGGGAAGGTGTGGGAGACCTCTGAAGAGATTTTCAAGGGAATTATTTCATTAGCACTACATTGGCCCAAGGTATCATCTTAAACAGTTGAGACTGGATTCAAAAATCTCATGCCTATGAAAGAGAGGGAAAAAAATGTTTTACTTTAAGACAAACTTCAAGGTATTTGTTAAAAGAAAAAAAAAGAAGAGTGGTAATATTCTGATTTATGAAAATATTCAAAACATTCCTATTTTTTAAGAAATCCAACTCATAGAACAAGACTATAATCTTAAAATTGAATTTATCAGACTGTCAATTGGACACAGGACTCTATTCAGACTTACTCTGTGCTTCAGCTCCGTATGCATCCTCAGCACGGCTACAGCCAAACTTACAGGAAGCTGTCTGTGTAGAGTACAGAATTCTCTGGTTAGATTTGCGTAAAGGCAAACTTCCTTCTAGAATCATGCAGACACATTTTAAATACATACAAATTCAGTGAACATTTTGCATATATACAAACCCTGTGGAAATAATTATATTAATTCTAAAAAACAATAGTACCATGAACTCGCTCCAGTTATTTTCCTGAGAGCCTTTTCATCAATTCGCTAGGCACTGAATTAAGGGTTACCTTCTTACACATTGTCCCTTGGTGGAAAGCACGAATATGGGGCTACGTTAAAGTTGGAAATAGACTTCAGTAATAACCATGGAGTTGAAAAGACAGGTTTTTGACTTGTAAGTAATATATTCCACATGTTGGATTTCATCTTTTCCTACTTCAAGTATTCCCTCTGAACCACGCGCATTCTTACAGATGTGTTTCCCATGAATTTTCAGGGGTTGAAATTGGCAATTTATAAGAGCAGCCATGCCTAATTAATACTTCCCTTTCAGTAGTTACTCCCTCTGATACAGTTGTGTCTACAAGCTACAAACAACAAATACTCCAGGGTAGTAAAGGCCACATTCACATCCTAAGAACAAAAAATTCCTGAGTTTTCAGTTTAAGCTGGGAACATAGATATAGTGTTATCCTCCTTTATAGATAGAGTACTTAAGAACAAGCAGAAACATGGTCCAGGTGGGTCTCAGTAGCTTTAAAATTACATGCTAGACTGAGTGTCCCAGAAATCTAAAACTTTTGAGAAATGGTGGTTTGAGGTTTTCTAGGCAGGTGTTCCGTTTAGGCTCATTTTATTAAAGTTCACTCAGCCTATAAAATCTTCGTTTCATACAGCTGCCATGTTTCAAGTAATAATTAACCTTTAGATCACTAAGAAGCGATTCATTATGGTAAGTGAGGAAATTTTTTGAACCGCTCTTCCTATAATTTGAGAATACACATTTCTTGTGCCCTCTGGAAATGGATGAGTTATTTCAGACAACAAAGTAGCAGGTGAGACAGATTTGAAAACTTGTTTAGCAGTATATTCCTATATACATTATCTCATATATAGACATTCAGTGCTGAGTGCATGCACTTCAAAAATTTTATCCAATGTTTTCATGTTCAGAGAAATAAAATACTTTCAAGTGAATTATCGTGACTGTTAGCTGGCAAAGATCCGAGTATTAGCAGACTTCAGTTATCATCTGTGCACTGGAGCTTTAATTTACAGTCAATATTTGTTTAGTTTGTAGAGAATAGTGTCCCCAGATTACATACTGATTCATAGTACCTTCTCCTTCCACAGATGTTTCTGAACATTTGTTTTCTATTGTGTTATTCTGTTTTTAATCCCAATTTTTGTATGAACCTGAACCATGAACACGATTTTTGCTTGAGGTAAGAGGATTGCTAAAGGTCCTAGACTTCAAAATTTTGAGGGAAATTTGCCATCTTCTCTACCTGAAAACAATGAATCCTCATATATATTCTGCATTCATCAGAAATGTCCTTGTATGAGCTAGAGTCTGCTGTTCTTCCTTGTGAATATTCCCACCAAATCCAGTGGCATTCCCCTGTTCTCAGGTGAAAGAAATACTGCTGCATTTCAGTCCCAAGTTGTAGCCACATGACAGCAGTGAGCTAATTTTAAAGGAAAAGTCTCACTCTTACTTCCACTCCTTTGCTCTGCAGACTGCAATGACCTGATCCTCTTTGTGCAGTGACATGGTGCATGCCTGACCAGGTGGGTAGTCAAGTCAGGCAACTGATCCAGTAGAAAGATAATTCCAAAAATCCCTCCAAGAGTCAGAGAATTTAACTGGCATATTGTGTGACCAGGCAAGCAAAAAAACCCCTGAACTCAAAATGAAAAGCAACAAAACCCCGGCACTAATTTTATGTTTTTACAAAAGTTGGTTACTTCTTGCACAGTTCGTAAACTCCAAAACCACCATTTAGTATATTAGTAAAACTTTTTATGGTATCAATTTGATAGATTAAAAAGCATTTTAAAAAAATTTAAAATAATCCTTTCAATCAGATTTCCGGGTTGCCAATGGGTTTGTACTCTGATTGGGACTCTCTCCAAGTCCTCCATCATCTGCTTGAAGGGTGTTGCCCCCAACTGAGAACAACTTTCATCCTGAGGTCTCAACAGTGCCAAACACAATCCTGCAATCCTGTCATCCTTATCCTATCCCATTCTACACATTATGTTCACGATAAAAGGGCCCCAGAAAGTCACTATCACTTTACCAGCACTTTGTCGACCCACTTGTCTTTTGTCTTCTAGCTCCTACTCCTGGTTTCCACTTCTCACCAAGCTGGTATCATACCATCCTTAACAAACATCCTTTCTGAATAGTCTGTGGTGGCATTAATGAAAAACTGGAGGAACAAGGGAGCCTAGAATGAAGTTTAAGGAGGTCTGTACTCGGTTTCATAATGCTGAAATTAGTCTGCTTTCTTTACAGCAATGCTCTTTGCCACATAGCAGTTTTTAATGCAAATGTGTCCTCAGCCACCATGCTGAAAAGAAAGGATTCAGGTACTTAACTCATTCTTCAGCTTTAGGGAGTACAAAACAATTAGTCTTGAACTGGTAAACTTGTGTATAACATTGGATTTCTTAGCTTTATGTGGACATAGTAATCACTGAAATCATGATTTTTTTGCACTGCACAGATAGCATTTAACGTACCTCACATGCTCTAGCGTATGTCTCATTCTGTCAAGAAACAAATTAATAAAATGTGGGGTTAGCATAAATATAATCACAGGGTATTTCTAACAGTTAATACCAATTAATTAGAAGTTTCTTACAGTGAAAGTACACCACAAAACCTTATCACTGGCAAATAATGAAAGAAGAAAAATCCTCACTTGAAAAAACAGAAAGTCAACACTATAATGATGCTAAGGATGAATGAGATTTATATGTTCAGGAGGTCCAGGAAAAAAAAAGAGCATTTTAAAAACTGTCATGGCAGCTGTCCCAGGCCAGTGCTGGTTCCCATCCATCTGGTTTAGTAATAAGAAATTAACCTTCTAAAGACCATGTAGTTCATTTATATCTGCATGCAATTCTGAGACAGTCCCCAGTAGAGTAAAATCCTAAAAGCACTAGTTCGCTCTCACTGTCTGAAAATCTGGGTCAATGGTTGAGGTTAATGAACTGTAAAATGCCCACACATTTTGACAAACATAATGAAAACTTTTGATATTACAGGCAAGTAGCACAGCAAGAATTAGTAGCTTCCCAAAGCAGAATTTGTAAACAGAGAGAAAATACGGGCGTTGCATCTTTACATAGAAACACTGCTCTGAGTAGATTTCAAATGTCTGCCATTGGATAAGTATTCAATGGACTGGAGGCTGGTGCTAGAGAGCCAAGGCTAAGGCAATACTCACGCATTTCAGTGGACAAATGATTTGCACCTCTGCATTCCAAAATTGACATCCCTGTATGCACTGCAAAGACAGAGGGTGGCTTTAAAAGTTACTTTGAAAGCACATTTTGAAAGTGAAGGGATATCTTAGTGCTAATGGTGAGGACATTCATTCAATTTCCAGATGCAGTACATCTACATGACCAAGTCACTTATCTCCTTCGTGCCCTGGTTCTTTAGCAATAAAATAGATATTTACAGCACTTAGAATCTAAAAAATATATTAAATATACCAAACATTATAGGTACTCAGATCTTACAGTAAAAGCGTTATGTTGTATAGTACCCATCTCAATGTAAAACCAAGTACAGTGCAAAAGGGAAAAATTCATTCTTAGAGATTGGTTTGTGAAAAATGGAAGATGTTCAATTGCTTGTTCCGCTCTGGTAAAGAAATTGACACCTTTGCAATATTGAGAGCACTTAAAGGACAGCAGGACACCTGAGCAGACTGTGACTATCACCTGGGGAGGGTGCTCAGCTTTACACAGGCCTTGGGAAAGGGCTATTGTACAGCTCCAGTGGCAGAGGGAGCCCCAGCCAAGACAGTGTACATTTAGTGTTGTTCTGGGAATTAGTTTACTCAGCCAGCTATGATGCATGTGGCCAGTGCTCCCACCCCTCCTGCTTTATTTTAGCACTTGTTCTCTGTGAAGAAGTAACAGATATGCAGTATGCAGCACAGCCAAGCACAGTGGAAAGCTGTTCAACACAAGCTTCCCACCCTCACTCTCCAATAGGCACATCATTTACTCTAAAACCAGGGGTTTTCAAAGATGTAATAAATATTACATGGTTTGGTTTTGATGTTGGACCTTTCTTGTTTATGCTGCCCCACCTTTTAATGATCATGAAGGTTTTGGTTTTAAAAGGTAAGCTAGAACAACTTTAGAAGTAGAAGACTCTGATAATGAGCATTGTAAAGCCTCATGAAAAAAATAGTTAAGACTTGATAACACTGAGCAAAGATAATTGTAACCTAAACAGGTCAACCTTGCTATGTATTATCAAGGCAACACAGACTTTTATGGTCCCAGCATCATAAGTTACCCAGCCTCACTAGATACCAGGTGCTGAGAGGGCGCTTCCCACTAGTCTTTGTGGAAAATACTGATGACTGAATTCTCCAGCACTCTTCAAAGAATGTGTATGACCACCAGCTTGAATTGCATTTGAAATCTGAACCAAGAAAACATTACCTAAAGTCCCCCAAGAAAGCTCCTGTGGAAAGTTCATGTTAAGCTGAAGAGCCCTCATGATAGAGACAACCATTTGAAGTCCTAGAGAGTTCTAAATGTTCAATAATTGTAATTATAAGGTTTTTTCCCATGTAATCATTGAGAAATCAAAATAAACAACTGTACAAAGGTAAATGAATAAGGCAGTCTTACTTTTTTTTCCATTTTGCATGTAACACTAGTTTTGACTTCTTGTCTCAAATATGAGAGATATGAACGTCATGGACCACAAGCTTGAACATGACTCACAGCAGAGATCCACACCCTTTCCACATTTTGTTTAAACAAAAAAGATAGCCACGTCTAATAATGTGAGCCATATCTAACCGCACAACCTAGTGACTTGTGTTAGACAGGGAGCTGTGCACATTTACATTGTGATCTATTTACATTGTGATACTATCATCATTGTATTCATTATATTAAAATAGCACTAGTAAAAAATGCCAGTAAATAACAAAGTAAACCATTACTCACTGCTCTAGTGATGTCACTAACATTGCAAAGATTAGTAATTCCAAGTTCTCCTTCCTATAAGAGAAATACATACATTTTTAAAAAGAGTCAAAATGTTTCCCCAAAATCCTTTGATTAACATATATTAAAGCATCAGGTTCTTGTAAAACAGATTTTCTTTGACTGATGTTTCCTCATCTGGAGAAATTTGCTTCTCACTTGAGACTAATATCAGAGTACCAGCAAACAAAGACATTGGCAGAATCATTTGTTGTTAATTGAATTATCTCAGGTAGGAATGTGGCTCTTATCTCCCGATTCTGTTTCACTGAGTTAACAACAAATGCTTCACGAATATGTTGGGTTTAAATGCTAAAGCCAAGTGGCTTTGACCTCTGGAGAGCAGAAAGACCTTCCTTTGAGCTAAAGTTCAAAAGGCTCCAGCCTTTTGTCTGGCCACCTTTTGAAGGGTTTTTCGCAGTCATATGGTGATGGACAACACCCTTCCTCTTCGGCCACAAGTGCTCTCCAGCATAAGTGCCTGCTTTTTAACATGATTCAAAGTGTGCAAAACCAGTCACTGCCGGTGAAGTTGAGGATGTATGCAACAACCTTAGAGAAGCTGAATAGTAGCTCTTAAGTTTTGACATGAAAATGGGTAAGAGCAGCTTTAATAAAACAACTCTCAGGAAGAAACTTTCAGCACAACTGGCACATTGTGCAATAGTGAGAATCAGAGTTTTGCAAAGCGAATTTGAACACAACAGGTAGACTGGAGGAGTAAAATAAGATTTACATCCCTCAGACTCCAAAATCACATTTTCCTCTTCTGAATCCCTTACACAATACATTCACTGAACATGAATGTGATTTTCCTGTCTTTCAAAGCTGAAAGGAAGAGCAACTTATTTCTTATTCTGAATTAATTTAAGCTTAAATCAAAGAATCTCCATTAAAGTTATCATTGCATGATAGGCTTCCATCAGGGAAGGCAATTAACTCTTTCACTGATGCAAGAATTAGAAATAGTTTGAAAGAAACTGTCAGAAAAATGCATGAAATAAAAAGGAGTAGGTGATAGTTCTCTGCAGTAGGTTTCCACAGTTAGTTAGTACCAAGGCACAGAATGCCCTTTTTACAGAGCAAAGATACACAGTCCTCTAAGCCATGTCAACATTTCAGGCAAATAGAAGGAAAGAGACCATTCCTGAAAGTGGAATTATTGTTTGAATTTGAGAGGTTTTGCTCTTTGTCCTGCATTCGTAGAGGGAAAAATAATAAATTCCACACCACTCTAAAAAGAACATTAAGAAAACATAAGACTAAGGATCTGACCACTAATTTTAATACTTAGAGAAATACCTACAATTTAAGCCACTTAAAAATTAAGCTGCAACTAGTTCAGTATAGTTGTGCAAGCCACAGATTCCCAGACAATTTAATGTGAATTTACAGCTTTCCTAGGTTTATATAAAAATAGTCCTGGACTAGGCAGAAACCCATAAATAAAGTGAATAAACTGAAAGAAAAAAAGTTTATCTCCCCCACCTTCCAGGGTCTTTAGTATTTATAGCCATTTCATTCAATCAGATTAGTAGGATTTCTTCTTTACAGGTTCCATAAATTCAAATGTTAAACATTATTTCACAAACTACACTTTTACTAAGATACATTCTTTAAAATCATTTGGGAAAAGCTGATGTGTAGTATAAAGTGCTAACAACCACCTGTGTTTCAAAAGATTAGGAGCAGTTTCTGAAAACTTACCAGGTTACTTGTACATAAGTTTTGACAATTTCTTGAGAAAGTACAGTACACAGCAGAAATCCATAGACAGTAAAAAATGACGAGTCTGTTTAGTGGGAAAATCCACAGGCAAGTGTTTCTCATAACTTACGCTTAATTTTGTCTGTCAGTCTGATTCTCTCCTTGCCCTGACCATACAAAGTCTTTTCAGTCTAGGTGACAAAGAAGCAATTGTGAAAATTCTTCATGTCAGGTTATTAAAATATTTTTTTAAGTCCTTGCTTACAATCCGCTCCTTCAACAACCTCTCAGCTTCCTGAAGCACTTGTCTTGAACTTACGCAACATCTATTTCATAGTTTCTTATTAAACCACTGAAACAGAAGAGTCGACCAATGAAAGTCAGTGTATCTACTTACACAAATATCATTAACGTAAAAGGGAAACTAAGCACAATACTTTCAATCATGTGCTCCAAGCAACACGGAAACAGGGAAAGGGTGGGAAAAAATGGCCTGCAGTTAATTTTTACAATGATTAAACTATGTTAAAATATTTTCAAGAGAATGCAACTAAAAAATTCTGTTTGTGATGATGAATAACCTTGTTAGAACACCAGTGGTCACATTAGTCATGACAGAAATTTTAATTAATTCTCTATTTTAATGATGGTTTCCAAATGTTCCATTTCCACACCAAAATACCACTCAAAAAAGTCCCCTGTCTGTTTTCTGATGCAGTCTAGATCCAAAAAAAATAAGCAGAGGCAATCTGCTAGAGGGTCTCCACATGAGCAGGCACAATTGCACTAGCAAGTTTTTACCCATGTCATGGAAGAAATTTGAAGCTGATAGATATCTGATTTAAAGAGTGCTGAAGTGCATACAGTTAGAGACTCACATTAAAAAGGTCAGTGGAAATTCAAGCTTAAGATACATCCAGATCCCAGCCTGTGGCATATCTGAGCTATATTGGCAGAGCTATCCACAGAATAATTCTGCAGCAAAAAATCNTACTCATTATAAATCACATTTGCTATTTTATAAATAATACAGCATTTGTTGATCAGCTGAAGCTGGCACACCCTGTTGTTAAAGAGGGTACCTGCTTTTCCACCTTATCTTTCCAAGCCCCATTCACTTTCCAAGCAAACATTTCTGCAGTCATGTAATAAAACAGGCTAAGAATCCGGTTAACACTAATCCAACAACTACAAAAGTGAATTGGTTTGCTTTAACCTGATGCTCTTTTCTCTGGTTCAGGCTCTAGAATAATCCATGCAGTGAAAGGAGTAAAAAGCACCTAGACAGGGGGAAAGGATAAGGAAAAGGTAAGCCAGGCTGGAGCCAGCCAATGAATAGTGACTGTGAAGCACATGATTCAAAGGTGGTCGGAGTAAGGAACGGCTTTGTGGAGCAGATTCCTTCCTTTTCTTCCAATTGCTCTGGGCAGCATTTTGGGATATCCTTTTGCATTATCTTAGTCTTCTCACCACTACTCAAGGGTGATCCTAGATAAAAGTAAGAATTATCTATGGTGAGCTAGTGAGGGGGAATTACTGCTCCATTTGTTTGTCACTTCACTCCAGAAAGATGCTGCCCCCATTCCAGCCCACAAGCAAAGCTGCTCAAGAGGGAACTCCTTAGCTCCAGCCAAAATAAGCCAGTTTAGTCTTACTGTGTAAACAGTAGCTCTGGGCTAATCCATCTCATCTTGGCTGAAGAAGCTTCATCGGAGCTCACATGATCAGCAAAACTGGCAGATGTAGTCTTCAATTTCTTCCTAAGGCAAAATACTTTGTGCTAGGACATTCAGGATCCTCAGGATTTGGTCTCTAGGACTAATAGGTCTATATCAATCAATTAAATGTATCCACACCCATGCCTCAGCAAGTGGAATAGAATAACCCATGTCCACACTTTGAAAATCACGCATACCCCGAGAGAAGTTAGGTCCAACTGAAATACCCACAGGCAATGGCTCCTAGCTTTTACTACATCCCAGACTGTTTCTGGATATTATTTGTGCAAGTGCTGATGTGATTCAAAATCAGATAGAGTTCAACAACTGATCTATCAATCTCAGGATTGAGAACACTGGCTGTCATGGATTTAAATTAGCACAGGTAAACAAATATGTTTAAGTTAAAACTTTTAAAAAATCTTTTACTTGCACTTAATTAGTCAACACTTTTTTGTTTTGTTTTGCAGGTTTTTTTAGAAATTAATTGATTGTTAGGATGTCTTGGGTCTTTCTGGGGGATGTATAGGGAGGAACAGTGGTAGGTGAGAAACACAGAATCATAAAATAATTACAGTTGGAAAAGACTTCCAAGATCATCGAGTTCAACCTTTGACTGAGCACCACCAACCCAACTAAACCATAGCGCTGGGTTTCTTGAACCAGTGGTTTCTTGAACACTTCAGGGACGGTGACTCTTCCAGGTTCTGGTGAGGAATGCACCCAAGGTACACCTTCAAGTCTGAAGAAAAGGTCCGCAGCACTAAAAAAATGTTGGCATTCGGCTTTTACAACAAGAAAATTTGGTTACTATCAAATACACGACTAACCCTTTCCTTATAACTGGAAAGCTTGGCTATTAATGATGCTGATAATTCTTGTCAGAGAGCATTTGAACACTCATATATGGATAGTACAAGCATACCTTGCACAAGTACAGATACATAATCAGTTACAGATAGTTAATAAAATAATAACATTAAAGACACTATTCAAACGAGCAACTATTACAACGACGCAGAAATTTTTCTTAGCCTTCCAACACTGTTTTCCACCAGGTGTCGCTGTAACATGCCATAAACCATGACTTTCAAAGGAAAAAAAAAAAAAAGCACGGAAATAATCTCCTTCCTTTGAACACATTGATGGAACAAATACTAACAGTCACGTGAGTTCTTGGATTTTTCACCTGAATTTCACGAATTCTTCAGGAATGGAGTACTTACGGGCTTTAGAAGCCACATTTTAAAAGGAGGGATTGCAATATCTGTTAATGATGGAACATTAAGTGTAATTTTCAAGTGCATCCCTACCACAACACTGCATCTTGGCACAGAACTAAGGATCCAAATTTTGTGAGATATCTTTAATAATCTTATATTAATAATCTTATCCTTTATATAATAGATCTGCTTACAGAACAACATTTCCTTCATCCCAGAGACCAGCACAAGGAGAGGATCTGCAAGGGAGTAGACTATGAATGAGGAGAAAAACAGTGAAAAGAAAACTCCATTACAATTCCCTGCCTGAACAGAAGTATATGCCAGAGCGCTTTGCAAACTATGGATTCATCTTTCAAACTCTTTTGAGAGAAATAGAACTAGATACAGACAAATTATCAGCCCTGATAGTGATGAATGTGGCTATCATATCTTGAGGAGAAACAAGGTACTGGAAACTGGCAGTAAAACAAGTAACCAACATCTTCTTTATACCTGAAATTATCATGATCCATGAAGACAAACCTTTCCTGTGTGTGAACATGCATATGACTGTGCTGTGCATATGTATGCATGAATGGTATAGTATAAGCAAACTAATGATTTAAGACACAGAGCTTTAGGGCTCTGCTGCGCTGAAATTATCGGCTTAAAGTGTGTTGGCAGCCTCCTCTACCACACACCTCAGTGCACAGACACAGGTTGTTGCACATACAGCCAGAAAGATCAGTTGGGAAACATCTTCTGGGCTGTCAAAGGTTACAGTCCATCACACTAACATAAACTGATAGCAACTTCAGTTTATTTTAATACTACAGGACAAAAACTCTCAAACTGCAGGGCAGCTTCCAGCTGACCCCATCCTGGAGCCATGCCCCTGTGGCAGCAAACTCTATCATAAAGGTAGACTGAGCAGCTCAAGGTAATACCCACTCCAGCAATTTAATTTTGATCTGCTCCCACGTGTGAGTCAGAAACCTAAAATCTCATCAAATGAAATGCCTGTCTATGTGCTGCCACTTAAACACATCTGTGCAGAGTTTCACAAAACAGCAGCACACAGCAGCAATTGGAAGAAGAACAAAAACAGAAGAAGGGATGGCTGAAGAGGCAAGGAGAGGGGCACCCAAAGTCCACAGATGTCTGTGTCCAGTTACACAGCACTAAAAACTCCTTGAAGGTGGACCACATTCATGAATCCTATCTTGATGGGGAGGAAAGTTGGGAGGGGTGAGAAGGGACAGAATGTCAATCCCTCAACCAGCCTCTAAGGCAGCACAATGAAAAGGAAAATCTCAGCTTTTACTTATTAGTTTCTAACTCCTTTGTCTTGGGGAGGTCATCTTGAAAAGATACGTTGGTGTGAAGCACTCACTAGTGGTGATGGATTTTCACTCTTTTCCAAAGATCATAGAATATTCCCATTTTCCCTCTAGCAATGGGGCCCCATTAGATCTTGAATTTCTCAGTCAAGTAAGTGAAGGACCCCAAGGGCAAAAACCTTCCCTTCACTGCCTGGGCTTTCCTCCTTCCCCTTCTATTTGTTGGTGCAACTGCTAAGACAGCTGTTTGTCTGGCAATAACAAGACAGTTCAGGAAGTGCTGGGCACAAACAGAGGGAAGACCATACACGAGAAACCCCCTGGAGTCTGGCTCAAGATTTATATCTATCTCTGCAGATTAGAGAAGTGGGGGGAGAAGCAGACTGTTAAACTGGATCAAATTGGAAAGACAGTCATGCATGAGATACTTAGCTAAACCAGTCAGGAGACAGGGATTTTTTTCTATTGATCTGCAGTAATGATGACTGGAGAAATGTCTCATTAAATGATGTACAATGATGGATTTCAGACTAGGCAAATTTGTACTGTGGAGATTTACAATAGCAAGAGCTCTGAAAGCTAGGCCAGGATAGAAAATACAAAGAATACTAAAGGGTATCATGGATCTACACATATGCTGCTGAAAGATTCAAATCTAATAGAAAAAGAATATATTAGGGCTTACTAAACTCTGTTTATGTAATCATCCTCCATGACACCAGGGGAGAAAGAGAGCAAGCACAAAGTGACAATGACAGCCTAGCAGTTAGCTCGATAAAGCTTGCTCTGTTTTTCGTATTGCTTTAAAGAGGATAGGTTGGCAGTGTATTTGGAAAGCTTTTTTGTCATCTGTTCAATTGTACTATCTTTTAGATAACTCCTGATTATTATTAATCAAATGTGCAGTCTGAAATTTGAAGAAAACTACATTTCAACATACACAATAGCAGGCAGTGCAATAGTGTAAGTGTAAAATGACCTGATGCAGCATTTCTGAAGAGCATTGCATGGAAAAGGTGTGCAAAGTCTTTTAGAGAGGAACAGAAGGAAAGAAGCTGGTGTACTACAGAGGGAATGACTTATTGTTCTGAGGGTGTAGATCAGTGTATAAGAAGATACAGAGCCAAGATTATGAGAAAAAGACAAAAGGCGCAGAAGCAGCAGTGTAGATTACATGATCTTTGCAGAGAACTTCAGAACAATCAGAGGTTCAGCTTGCATAAACATCTCCCATGGAAGTCGTTATCTCTAACACCTCCTGGTTTCCATGGCATTCCCAAATACCTGAACATTCTCTCTCATTAGTTCCATAAAAAGAAATCGCTTATCCAGCAATCCAGAAGAGAGCCTATATACAAAGAGTTTCTTACCAATAAAGAAGCAACAGTGTCCCCTATGGAGAAAGGTTATAGCAGGGTCTGCATTTGATCATTTCGGTCACCTGCTTGTGTAAGAGTGTTGCTAGAGTGTTGTTTGGATGTACTGCCCCATAACCTTTTGGTATATATCTAGAGTTTCAGTCCTTCTCTCCTCAAAGTTTCTTTCTGTCCTCCTCTCCTGGGCTGAGCAGTACCCCTGGGTACAGGCACTGATGCTGGTCCACAGGAACAAGTAGATCTCTTTCTCCACACAAGCAAGAGCAAAGCCACTTGTAGTGGGGGGCAGGGGGAAATAAACAAGTTCTCTAAAATGTTTTTGAGCCTCCAACAAACAAACACAGGCTTGTTACAATCAGCTGAAGATACGTCTGATCACTTCTTTTTTGAGGGACAAGGAAACATCCCCTTGGAAGGCCATGGTTGGCTGGGACTACTGTCATGAGAAATCCTGGGGATGGTAACTTGGCATGTCATTTCCACCTGCATTAACAGGCAAAAGGATATATTCTGTCTTGACTCACTAATATGTGTCAATGCCTCAGACAGTCCAGTCAAACTCAGTTTTTATCCTCTGAGGGTTTCAAACCCCTCTGGAATACCAACAGCTGTTGTGTTTTCAGACGTGGCCATTCCTTGCCCCTCGGGGTGCAAGGGAAGGCCTGAGCATACCTCCATGGTCCCCCTCCACAGCTGAGGGACAGCCTGTGCTGAGTCCCTTAACCATGTCCCTGCTCCCCTGCTCCAGGGAATGCAGGGCTTGGTCCTATTCCCTAAATACAGGTCATTGTTTCAGGGTACCCCAGTTGTTCATCCAGGTCTGGCAATGTTTAGGCACCCTCACAGGGGACACCTGGGGCAGTGCCCATCCCATCCCCAGACAGGAGCAGGGCAGTCAGCCGGCACTGACACACTGTCTGACTCACTGCAAAGTGTTGAGTGAGATTTTTTTCTTTTGCTGAGGAAATTTCCTTCCAGCTAAGGGAAGTTTCCTTCCTGAGAAAGTTGTCTCCACTGAGAAGTCAGGCAAATGGCAGAGCAAGGAGGTGGTAGGCACAGAGTTACACCCACACATCATCAGTGAGGGTGCACACCGATGCCAGGAGAGTTTCACTCTGTGAAAGACATTAGCCCTGGTGTTCCCCACCATGTTCCCAGACCTCACTTTCCTGCCCTGTCCTACTGTGCCCTGCCCTAGCAGCAAGATCTTTCACCCTTGCACCAGCTCTTATGCTATTTCGGTCCTCTACTGAGCTAATTCAGATCCCCACACAGCAGAAAGCCATTCACCTTGTTGTCAAAGAAAATGTTCTGCTAGCTCAGCAAATTGAATTAGCTCAACACAGCATCAGGTGAGTACCAGGAAGAGAGGAAGTAAGGCCAGGAAAGGAACTCTTTGACCCAGCTGGTTTGAACCTTCACTCCAACAGCTGCTATTGTTAACTAAATTTAGGTCTGATACATCATTGTCCCTTAATTGAGAGAAGGCTGGGAAGTGGGGTCTGCTGCTCATGACATGTTTGAATGTGATCATGCACAACAGAGCTGTGACCTCTCCCTGCATTATGATAACACAAATAGTAAGAGTTGGCCTTTAATTGTGAGCGCATCTGGACTCCCAAAAGACTTTCAAAACAATGACATGCTCAAGCTGTAATGACAAACATTACCTCAAGGTAAAGCAGGCTAACACAGGAGAAACATTAAACAAGGAATGTCACACTGGTTCATATATTTGTGCTCCCAAGATTAAAGATTTAAATTGGTTTATGAAAAGCACATTATTTTTCCAGTTTTACTCACGTGCACAAGCACATATATGCCTCAGTGGAGCTCAAAGAAGAAGGGGATATATCAGAAAGGGAAAATCTCTATATCAAACTGGATATCACTTACTTTAAAACAATAACTACAATAATTATTTCTGAAAAGATTCTTCTGATTTGGTTGGGGAGGGCTGTTTGGGGGTTTTTTCAATTAATTTTCCAGTGAAGTTTGGGATTTGTACTAAATTACACATCAGAGAAAGACTATTCTGTGTAAAAAAAAGTTCATGTGCCCTTTGGTAGTAATCCACAGCAGCAACTGCAGTAGAGACCATATCCTTCAACTTTCCCAGGCATTTATATACACAGTACAGCGTACTGGAGAATGTCCATCCTAACAGTAATTTAAGTGAAGGCTGAACAGCTGATGTGCAGGCACAAGCTTTCTTCTATTGCTCTGCAAACTACAGAAGTTGAGCAGAGAGAAGAGCTATGGGTACAGCAATATCTTGAAATATTACAGCATCAGAATCTATAAAGCATGGGCCCAAAGGAGCACTTGGCAGTGCTGTCAGCACAGGCTCCCCCAGTCACTTCAAGATCCTTTAGATGAGGCCCGAGAACTACTCGGAAGGAAGAGACACTGCACAAGCAAAACTACTAAGCAGTGATGTCTCCTTTAGTGGAGTTTGCAGGTGCACAAAGAGTGCTCAGGTACACACACTTCAATGTCTGCATACAAAATCAAAATAGTTTACTGCTTTTTCACACAAGTTTTTCAAATAAATGTAATACATACGAGAAATTTTCTGCAAGTATATTTTTATAAGACTAGTAAAACAAAACAGCTATAAATATTTCCTTTGTGTAGCAACAAGTTAGCCTTCACTTGGTAGAATGGCTGTCTGCAAATGTTATCATTATTTTCTGACTGTGGTATCTGTGTCATGCTGTTTTTGTTTCCTTTGTTTCAGTGTTTGCTATCATATTGCATTAATGTAATTCCACAGATCAAAACAACAACAACAACAAAAAATTCCTGGGTCACTACCCTAGAATAAGGAACTTCAGGAGAAAATACTGGTTTTAAGATACAAAGAAGTAAGTGAAGGTTCATGGTCCACCAAATACAGACTCTGCAACCAGCAGAAACCAATGTGAAATTACCTACATGTGCTCCAACAGTGGTTTGTAACTGAGAGGAGGCTGAAGAGCAGCCAAGTTTCCTGCTCCTTAAGAGGATAGGATTTGCCTACCTAGATCCCTCATAATGGGAGCATATTCATGGGAGCATGGCAGAAGAATCAGATAATACCATGAGAATGAATCAAAATCCACTGCTCTCTCTCTTTTCCGAGTAAAAGCTACAAAGTCAGTTAGAAGACAGTTCAACAGCTCTAACATGAATCCTTATGACTGAGCAATATAGCATGTTCATCTTTATTGAAACCATCAAATACCTAAAAATGTCTAAATGGTATTGTATTCAAATGTAGACAACAGAAGACTGAGACAAAAAAGTTATGGTGACCCTTGAAGAGATGTTGAGTCCCCGTAGTTCCCAGATGGGCAGGGTGCTGTGTGAGAAAGTCAGATTCCAGAGGAACTTAGGTCTTCTTTTGAGAAAACAGGTATGTGTTTCCACTGCAAGACTAGACCAGGTAGTTATTACTAGGGTTAGTTTTCCCTGGTTGGAGTATCCAAAAACACAGCTTTAGCAGTGGTTAGCTGCACCTACACTGTGCTTGACATTTGGGATTTTGGGTGTCATCCTGCCTCCCTTTGTGCTGCACTAAGCCAAGCCAAGCTGTCCCAAGACATCTCTTGAGTGAAGCTGCCCGTTCCTCTTGACATGAGGAACGGTGGCTGGGTAGTGGGGATTGTTACAGGGACTCCGTCCACAAGCTGATGTTCTCTGACAAGCTTGGTCACATCAGCTGAAGGTTTTCTTATTTGTAAGTGATCAGTGCTGTTCATCCACTGGAGGAATGTCTTCAGATGAAGCCAGGAAGGGTTCACTCAAACCTTTTAAGCTGCTGTAGACAGCATGTGTATGAAACAGATAAGAAAATAGATCTACTGTGGAGCCTTTAAAGTAGGAACTCAACATGCCCAGGCAGCAGGAGCTAGAAATTTAGATTAGGTAGCAGAGCTGCTCCCACAGTGGATGCCTGGCCCTGGCCCTAATATCTGTCATCTGCGCAGGCAAGCAGGCCACAGAAAATTAATTTCTGGGTGGAATCCACATAGGCAAGCCCAGCTCTGCCATCCTGCACCAAAACCACCACCATGCTCAAGAGAAAGAGGGCAAAGAACATCTGATATTGGTGGACAAATGCCATACTGGATATAGAACAAACAATTAAAATACAGACTGGATTTAAGTCTTGGGAGCAGACCTAACTTTGGCTCAACTACATATATCACATTTTGAAAAAGGCCTTTAGGACCATTTGTGAACCCCAGAACCAAGAACAATTAACCAGAAGGTATGTCCAGCTTAACTAAGAATATAGTATCTTTAGTGAAAAGAAGCAGACAGAAGGATGCCAAAAGTTCTCTATTTGTGAAGGAATATTTGAGAAATTATACAGCCCACATAAACCTAACTTTCAGTGATAAAACTTTTGATTATTGATCATTCCTCTCATGAGAACTGAAAATTTAAAATTGATTTGAATGTTTACCAACATGCCATATTTACTTTCTGTTGCTCAGGTATCTTTGACAAGGAGCCTAACGCAGGTTCTTAAATTTTTTTATTTGATTAACATCCACAATAATACATCGAATACTGTAATTAAAACATGAGAAAATATTCACTCAAGCCCACACTTTTTTGAAATTATTTCTAAAAAAGGCAAAAAGGTCTTGACAAAAACAGATGACATTTGATCAGACTTTTACATTTAACAATTAGCCTGGCTTTAAAGCAACTGACAATGAACCCTTAAAAGATACATACAGTTGTAATCCAAGGTTATGATAGCTATGAATTACAAGAATTTGACCTTGTGATTCAATGGTGTGATGGCCCAATGCTATGTAGAAAAGCCACATAAGAAGCTTTTTCTCCATACGTACTGATTATTACAGATTTATGAGTTATGCTTCCACTGCACATAATTGGCTTACTTCTGTGGAGCTCATGAGGACTGCAGACTTCCACAGGACCTAAACAGAGCACAGGGAACGGGGAGGGAGAACGGCCCCACACATCACTAGTCACTAAATTAATAAGCATGATTCCCATCCCTCTCCCTTGACACAACTCAACTGAAGGGAAAGAAGGGCATCTCTGTTCTCACTTTTCAACTCCTGAGGCTTCAAGCCTGAGTTCATATCACACCCTGCAAAAAAAAAACAAAAACCAAAAAAAAACTGCAACATGACACAAACACTTGAAATTAGGAAGAAGATCTAGATCTGGTATAAACCAGATGATTTCTGTTAAAGCAAGCAGTCACTCAGCTCATACTTGTATTTGCTTGCCCCTTCTAAGCTCTTACTTATAGTCAGGGGTATAGTGATCAATAAAACAGCATGTAAACTGCCCTCTCCAGTATACAATAGTGCCACACTCTGTGTCAGAAACAGTCAAAGTCTGCTTACTTGCATTCACCTTCCATTATGCTACACCTTTGGGAAGAAGAATTAGACTGATTTCTCTCTTTATTTAAGTCATTATTCAAACATAATTGGTTATTCCTGCAAGTGACCTGGGGATTGCTTCATATTTTTCACAAGTTATTTCTTTGCTGTTACTTGGATGCAGCCTCATAAACATGAGTAAATGATTAAGACTACTTGTTTCTCAAGGGGAAAAATGCAGACTATGCAAATTCAGCTGTGAACTCCCTCTTGAAAATCCCAAACATGCTACGGTTAAAAATTACATACTACCTATAAATTAAGGGGAAATTTTCATAATGTTTAAAAGTATGAGGACTACTACCTTACAGAAACAGGAAAACTCTTTAAAGCACCTATAAAAAACAATAAGAGCTTTGTCCCTGACAAATCGATCAAGGATTCTGCCAACTGGTAAGTTATAAAATAGTAGACTCTGTTTTGACAAAGAGTGTCATGAATCTCTAGATCATAATATTTTTCGAAGAAACACAAAAACAATATGTTTAAATGAAAAGGAACATTCTGCCCCATATTTCTTGACAGCAGCTTAACATGTTTGTTTGATTATCTTCAAAATCCAGATGATTAGCAACTTTGTTTCTTTTTGGTTGAAACTAACAAAAATTATGACCTAAGACTACAAAGCAGCTGTGAGAAACGGCAAAATATGTGGCAGTGGGACAAATGATTAGTCTACAACTTGATCTCATAATTACATCATAATAGGTGACATGATTGGATAGGTTACAGCAATTGAAGTGATGAAGAGCGCACATTCATCCCCTATATGACTCTCATTAGAGTTACACCCAAGTGCTGCTATTGTAGTGAATGAGGCTGCCTATCTCTTAGCATCCAATTATCCCATAGGCATTCCCTGCCAGTGCTAATAAGAGTCCTGCTATCCCTCCCACCCAGACAAGACCTATAGTTCTCATCTGCTGAAAAGACAAAAGTCTTCAAGCCTGCTGCAGTTGAGTTTTCTCTCCGAGTATATAATGCCTGTAATTTCTTCTTCCATACTCTTAAGGTCTACGAGTATTTATGGTCTCTCCCTGCTAGGGGTTTTTGCTACCAGTGTAATTGCATAATACCACTATATGATTCCGGCTCATCCGTACGGGTGTGGGCAGTGACCTATGCTAGTGCAAGTTAAACTGTTTCTTCTCTCAGGATATTTTTTCTGTCTGATTCTTACCTCATGTTTGCCTTAAAGTACTAATGAAGCACTTGGTCAGCATGTCCTCTTAGGTACTTGCTCAGAACTACTCAAAAAGCAGAAATGTTATTTTACTAACTCCTTCACTCCTGTGCATTTTCACACCTGGAGAGAGCTGCTTACAGTAAGCAAGGACGGAAGTTGCTAACATGAACTACAGCAGAACCGAGGCTTGCTCTGAGAAGGAGAGCTCAGTCCCACATTTTACTACAAAGGTATAAGACCATTTTGACAACAGTAGTTAGATGAATATCCAGAAGCCCAGAGAAGTCCTGGAGGGCAGTCTGTCTCCCACTGGTTTAATGGTATGCAGCCCTTAATAGAGGGTGGTGTTATATAGGCTGAAATGTCTTTGCTGCTTCATGGGCATGGCCTTAGCCTTCTAATCATAAAACCACAGCACAGTGCACTGTGTCCATTAAATACTCTACATATACAGAATAATTCATATGTGTCTCAAGGAACTTGCTAAACTTTCTGAGCCATGCCACAGTGTAGCAGCAGCTCTGACCTTGCTGTAGTTAATAGAGAGGGCTCCTTGCAAATCATATACAAATCATATGCAAATGTTGAATCCAGACACATCTCAGGCTTTTACTTCATGTTTTATTTTCTGATTTTATTATACAATCACCACATACACTTCTGTCAGAACACTATACCTGAATACACAAAGATCAGCAACCAGAGCACTTTGTTCTCAGCTTTGTCCTGTAAATCCATTATACCATTTCCTTTGCCCCAATGAAAATGCAAAACCTGGCCCTTGTATAAAGATGGTTAAAAGGCCTCTCAATCTGCAAGCTATCTTTCAGCTAATGAAGAGATTAACATACCTCTCAATGTCTAGAATTGCTCTTGTGCTTTGCAATTTGTAACCTCGGGTCCTCTCCATCTCATTGTGCTTTCCATTCCTCCTCCTTCTTTTATAAAGTCAGATGAGAAAATGTTTTACACTTACGAAGAACAGGAACTTTCCTGTTAGCCACTCAAAAGCAAGGCTGATCCAATAAAATGAAACTTAAACATCTTTGTATATATTATGTTTTTGGCTTCTATTTTTTTTTCCCTAGGACATGTACAGAACAAGATGCTTTTGAAAGCAAGAATGTATACAGTGTCAAGTCTGCAAGATAAGTTTAGGTGAACCTTTCAGTGTGTTTTTTCTTCCTCCTCTGCCCCTTACCCCAGACAAACTACCAGTTTATCAACACAGAAGGCATGCAAGGACTGAACAGATTATTTAGGTCTGCTTAGAAGCTGCTCTTTCAGTGATTGCCTGTGTAGAAGTATGCAACAGTATATAAAACATATAGGTTAAGAAGGTAAATCTGTGAAGCTAGAGACTGTATAAATCCATAAATGAAACCTGGGTATGTCCCCACCATACTGATCAACCACTTTCTAAAGGGTTCTGAGCTGATTTTGTCCTGAAGTCCTCTCTTGCTATTCATCCTGAGGCCAGAGAACCGTGGAGTAAAAACTGAGTTTCTCATGTGCAAGTGGCTGCATAGTAAAGATATCCAAATAATGAATACTAGATGACACACATTAGCTAGTTGTAGGTGACTCAGTTAATACTACTTGCATTAAACATAAAATACTCCTAAGTCATATGCTTGGAAAACTGCTTGTAAAGGAAGAACACATGCTCATGCCAAAAAGTAGCCCATTCACCCTTGGGTGAATTATGTCTCTTCCAAATTAAGTCAGTGTTAGTGACCAAATTCAGCTGCATTAAGCTGTCAGGGAATTCTTCCATCATGAAGCTCCCATTGTGTGACAACTTTTTAGTCAGGCTGGATGTATGCCTTCTTTCTGAACTAATCTTTCGCCTTGACTTGAAGTCCTTGCCTTTAAAACTGTGCTTATTTAAAAGCTGGTTTTAACTTTCCTCTTTACAAAGGGAAATTTGGAAAAGTACACATGAACCCGTCTGACAATGTATCAGGGGTTACACAGGTCCTCAAATAACAGCTTTTAGAGCTGTAGACTACTTCATTCGTCTTAATGATTATTTGATCTTGGAAGCTGACAGTATGTTCTTTGCCTACAGCATATTGGGAACTGACAGGGAGATGATATGGTAATGTGAATTTAATAGCAAAATAAATAATACAGAAGCTACTTCACTGATTGCGTTATTATTATCATCCTACAGAAGTCAAAAGGAAAGCTGTGCTTCCAACACCTGCAAGAGACGCAGAGTTTCCATGGGAGCGTTATATTCATTTGCAATAAGAAACATGTGGCCTTGGACAAGCGACCAGCTCCTGCTGAGCCCTGGGTGGTGAGAAGTTGGAAAAGGCAGCCTGCATGCCCTACCTTCCACCAGTGCTCTCCTCTACCAAGCATGAACAGAAAACAAATACCACTCCCAGACATTTTATTGCCCTAGTCTCAAGGGCATGACTAATCATGTTACTACAAATCATTGAAATAGGAACAACTGTGAATGAAATTATCTATCTGTCCCAGAGGTCACTGCCAAGCCTGCAGTGCTCACAAGGAGAAAGCTTCCTTTCATAGTATCTGCCAACCTACCTTCCTCCTCACTTTGAGCCTCCTAAAGGTGTGTGGCAGGCAAAAACCATTTTAGCCTTCCAAGGTTGCCAGCTTGCTTCTACCAGTTACCAGCCACCCAAGTTCTGTGGAGAGCTCAGCACATGTGACATTATCTGCAAGCTCCACGGCAGACTTAATGTTTTGCACATTTAGTTGTCCAAGTTCACCAAACCCAGCTTATTGCTCCACTGCTTCACTAGGGTTATTTGGGATTGACCTGCAGGACTGTTCTCTCAATACTTATGATAACACCTAACAAATGCAGCTAGAACCTGGCTCTATTTTTAGAGAACATATTCTAGTTCTCAGTTGATGGAATACAAATCAGCACAATTTCCAGTACCAACCTGTGTATGACTGACTGGTTTGGATTGCCTGCTGAGACTGATACAAAACAATG
The DNA here is from genome assembly GCA_013396735.1 of Grallaria varia. Taxonomy (NCBI): domain Eukaryota; kingdom Metazoa; phylum Chordata; class Aves; order Passeriformes; family Formicariidae; genus Grallaria; species Grallaria varia. The sequence continues at coordinate 743,698 of VWZG01006123.1, read as the reverse complement.
CACACTCTTATGTTCTTAAACTGCTTTTCAATAACTGCAATATTTACACCAGTTCTGTGGGTTTTTTAAATTCAGCCTTGAGGCTGTCGCAGAATTTGACTTTCTGGCCTCTTTGTCTTCATAATCACCCTCATTTGTATGGATTTTTTCCCGACAATCCGTGAGACAAGTTCATGTACAGGCCATTTTTGTTCACATGGACACATTCCTCCGTAAAAACCACTCAGCCTTCAGAGTCCTGAAGCCAGTGACCCATTCCAGTCTCCTACAACCAGAAGGATGCTGGCGTTCATTGGCAAAATCCAGTGAGGATTAGTCTGACCACCAAACTTCTGCACTAATGAACACTCTTTCTGTGTTACGCCTTGTCTTATGCTTTAGTCTAGATTTCAAACTCTCCTTAGCAAAGAAGGGTAAGTCTCAGATACTAACAACGTGTGTTAAATACATATACCAAGAATATAATGTACTGGGTACGTGGTAAAAAATATGCCTGATCACATATGGTGTCTGAAAAGTTAAAAAACAGACATTAACACTTACAAAACAAGAGCTCAATTAGAATAAAGGTTTACTAAACTTGACTTTTTCTAACATAAAATCTAACAATTTTATCTCTATGACACACAAGTTAATTCTGTACTACATTTTAGCGTAGCAGCACAGTATTTCTGACCTGCCAGCAGCGTGAACCCACCTACCTCACAGCAACCCATCCCCAAAAAGACTGTATGGAGCTAGACAGTCTACCTTCAATTCTCCAAAACACTTTTAAAAGGCCAGCCGCTAGGGCTTGCCTAATTTGTGGGTCTCCAGCAGTTGCTGGCACTGCTCCCCTACCATGCACCTGCATCCCTCCCTGTGTCACAGGTCTTCTCCAGAGCCAAGGTCATCCCACCCAGACAGAAAGATGTACATACTACCGCTAAAAACCCTTGTAATTAATTCAGCCCGTAATGGTAACGCACAAAAGCTCGCACAGGTTAACCATGCAGTTTGCAGCCCTGCACGGAGTTCCCCTCCCGGCAGCGGGTTACAGGAGCGAGAAGCCCCATCACGACCTCAGCTGTGCTGAAAGGGCCGGACTCTCCCGTTTGCCCCGTCCGGCTCCGCTGCCCACTGGCCCCACTCGTGTCCCCCTTCTCTCGCAGTCACCCCCGCGACCCTTCTCGCTGTGGCAGCGGGAGCGCCGCCCGGGAATTAGCCTGCAAACGGCAAAACAATCCTGTTTCCTCAAAAACATACACGCATATATGTGTGCGTGTATATATACGTCGGCGTGTGCACGGCCTGCCAACTTCGGAGGCTCGCAGGCGATGTTGGAGGCTGCGTGGTTT
>VWZG01006123.1:659208-742066 GCA_013396735.1 Grallaria varia | reverse complement strand
GGGGGGAAGGATGCCGGGAGGGGACAGCCCCGCTCCGCGGGGGCGTGGGCTGGCCTCGGAGCCGCCCCAACGAGGAGGAGGAGGAGGAAGAGGAGAGGAAGAGAAAGGAAAAGGAGTAGGAGGGAAGTGGGGAAGTTGTGCCTTGGCCGCCCCGCCGAGAGCCGGAGCCATGGGCGCCGCCGGAGGACCGCGGGCCGCCCCCTCGTTGCTGCTCTCGCTGCTGCTCGGAGCTTCGGCCCCGCTGTGGCTGCGGGCGGAGACGCTGGGTGAGTCCGGGGCGGGCGGGGAGAGGCGGCGTGCGCGGCCCCCGGGGGTCCCTGCGCTGGGGGCGAGCGCCGGGGTGATTAAGGGAGGGGGATTTGTCCCCGCCGCCCTCGCCTCGCCGCCTTGCGGGAGCGTAGCCTGAGCTGCTCTTAGGGCTGTATATAGTTGACCTGGTTAATCCTCGCCGGGTTTATCCCCGTGTCTGAGTAGCTGCGAGATTAAAGTGGTAACCGGCCTTACGGTAAAATGTATACTACATCTTTCTTGATCTCTGTCAGTTAGGATTTTGGTTTGGGCTTGTTTTTCGATAAGTCAAATTAAGTGGCGGAAAAGTCTCCTGCGAGTTGCGTGCGGGAGGCGGGAGCGGCCACCTGGGCTTTGGCCGCGCCTCTGCAGCCCCGGCGGGAGCCCCGGGCGCGGCGGGCGGCGCTGGCACACCGGCGGGGCCCGGGCGGGCAGCCCTTGTCCCACAGATGGGTACAGGCAGCTCGGCTCCCCCACCGCCTCGCTGAGGAAGAGAAATGCCCACACTCGCGCCCAAAGTTTCGTAGGAATCTCTACAAGATCTTACGAGCCCGCTTGTGATAGCGCAGTTTGTTGCAATTGGGACTATTCTCTTTAGCCTGCGTTTTTTAGGCGGCTCACGGTTCAGCTTCCTGTGTAAATTACAAGTATAGCTGACATCTCTTACCGAGGAGTTGCAACCTTTTAGCAGTGGCATTGCATGGCTTGATGCGTCTATCTTAGAAGAGTTCACTGACAGCTACCGCTAAAATAGTTAATACTGGAAGCTAAGCGTCACAACGAGCTTGACAATGCATTCAGATAAATTCAGAGTTCCCCTATTAATGTTCCAACTTGGCTGCAAATTCGATAACTCAGTGCTGTGCATTGACTTTGCATACAGGCAATGGTACAAAATGCTTCGGCTGGTTTAAGCCTGTTTTTCCCATAACTTCTTCTAACAGAGATTTCTGATCTGGATCCCCACAGAAAGGAGAGCTTAGTGTGAGTCGGGTTTGCCTTTCCACCTGCCAGCTTCATGGCAACTTTGCTATTCTGTCCTCAGCGCGCTGGGACTCCCATTTGATATGTTTCAGGAAACATACAATCCCCTCTTTTCTTTAGTGTTTCGAGGAGTTTTTTTATTTGTTTCCTCTTTTACCAAAGTTTATCTCTCAGACAATGACATCAAGGAGAAGAAAGTCATTAGGGGAGTGAGTGACAAATAGTAAATTTGCTGGGATTCCTGAGGATTTTGGTGTATGTGTTAACGCAGAGCACTACGTATGAATGTCCCTTCTTGTCTGTATTCTCAAATTAATTGGTAAAAGCATTTATGTTGTATTCATGATAAAAATGTTTCTGCTATCAAATCAACAACATGGAAACACAAGTAATATCTTGCCTTGTTATTTTTGGACCTAATTCAGATTTACCAGTTTGTCCAGTGCTTGCAAAGCAGAAAAGATGTTGACCCTCTGCTCCTCCCTCCTCCCTTTTTTTTTTTCTCCTCAGGGGACAGATCTTGTATGTGTTTGTTACTGTTACCCTATAAATTAGGGGCTAAGTGTTCTAAAGTCACACTAGTGGAGAAAGGAGATAAGGATAAGTGGATACAAACTTCCTGTTAAACAAGCTTCGTGACTTGATTTAGAAGTTGTAAAGGAGCAGGAGAAGAGTCAGAGTGAATCAGGCTCTAGTTTCAGATAATTCTTTATCTCCTCACCACTAGTGTCTCCCACCAGCTGGTGCAAAGAAAGATGTGCTGGTTCAAGTATATGGATTTAAAAATACCCACTTTTTAAAAAAATGAAGCAGTACATTTTTCTGACCTCTCATCATCTGGCTTCCCTACCTGCAGCCTTCACCTTCCCCTTAATTATTTTTTTTTTGAGGTGTGGCACAGAACAAGGATGAAGAGGCTGTTTTAGCTTCTGTTCTTTTACTTAAGTTTCAAATTAAGGAAAGACCCCTTTTTTCACTGTGGCTTGGTTACTTCAGAGAGCACCTCACGTGAGTGTGACTGTGCAGAGTCTGGATGTCAACTCTCTTTCTGTTCTTGAAAATATGTTAACTGTCTATGCTGTTCCAGGACATCTCTGAACGTGGACTTTTGTTGTCCATAGAGTGATGATAGGAAAGGCTGAGCATTTAGGGAACTGATTTTAACTATTTATAGGCTTAGAAAGTCTCACCTGAGGGCAAATACTACGTCTGTGACTGTCCATAATTAATAAATAGTTTGGGAACTTATAATAAAAGGGGATTCTTTTCTCTTTTTATTTTGCTGTACACTTATCTTCTCTTGGCGTTTCAGTTCTTTGCTGACAACTACAAAATATACTTCATTCCCCACCTGCCAACCTCACACAGCCCTGAGTGACCTGGTATCTCTTCTAAAAATCTTTTCCAGTGGTTAGAACCAAAGACAGAAGGGAGACAAAGTTGCAGTTATTATCTTTGCGTTTCACCATTCCCTGTTTTTTCTTCAGGTGTCATTGAGAAGACCTTGAACTATGTAATTGTGGGCAGCAGAAATCAGAGTTGAAACTGAGTCTTCCAGAGTTTTCATTCATTTTCTATCACCTTTCCGGCCAGTAGGACTTCAAAATGATCTGAGGGTTGTTTATTTGTAGGAAGGCATAAGAGGAATGGGGATTTTAATCTAGTAAGAGCAAGATTTAAGCCACTGCTCTTGCTGTACCTCATTTATTTTCACTTCAAATAAAGCACAGCTATGAAACTAGTTCATGTGGGATTTGCAGATCAGCATCCAGAAGTGAGTTTTGCTTGCGGTATTCCTGTATCTGTTGCCAGTTGCCACCAATGCCCAGTTGCAACAATTGATGGGCAGTAGACTTGAAAATGTTTTGAGGAAAGGCTGTTATTTAATGTAACAACAGTGTGTCCAGTAATTATGAGAGATTATGCCTGTTCTCAGGGGCTTGCACAAAACCCTTACCCAAAGAACCCTGGTGTGTTGTTCATCCTAATCCATTTTGTATGCCCATTTCCAGCAGTTTGAAATGCAGATTGAGATGAATTTTTCTTGTACCCAGCGCTCCCATCACCAACCCTACCCCCCTTGCCATCCTTCAGTTTCTGAATATATGTGATTGGTAAATTTTCAGTTTGTTTGCATTTTGTCCTTATGTCTGTTCCCTTCCTTGGCTCTCTCTTGCCTTGGGAATGCTGACTAGAATTGCTAAAGAGGGAGGCAACTGTTTTCCAGTTGCAGTTCATAAGTGATGCATGTACCCACCGCAAGAAAACTGCAATGTTTTCAGTCACACAGACTTTGCTATAAATAGCTCTAAACTCTTTATATGTACTTCTCTTTAGTTTATCAGGGGATGTATTTCAAACAAAATCAGAGACAGGGAGGCCACCAGCAGTCTCACTTACAATGCAAGGAGAAAGATGCTTTGGGAAAGTTGTTACGTGCATGGCTTTTGAGTCATATTTAATGAAAATTAGTTGTTGACTTGCATATGCTAAAATAAATTCGTTCCTATTTATCAAAACTGTGTTACCTTTAGTCCACTTTGGGTTACAGTAAAAATTAGTTTGAAAAAGCACCAACTTTGAGGAATCTCACACCACTGTATAGAGAGGCCTAAAGTGCCTCCTCAAAACCATCTTAGGGACCAGTAGTATCATTTTGAAAGTTCATCTGAGCTAACATACCATGCCAAGAAGTGTGGTCCTATGTGGTGGCAGCCACTGGAGTCCACAGCATAGGCATTGCTGTAGTTTGGGGTTGGCTGTATCATATCAGATGCTCTCCTGTGGCATGTACTCATCAACACATGGGTTTGCACCATCTGCTAAGAAGAAAACAAGCCAGACAAAATCCAAATAAAATCCTTCTGACTGGATTCAGTGGAATGGTGTTGGATCCCAAGTAACTGCAATAAAAAAATATTAATAGCAATGCATAAGAATGAGCATACAACTTCCCCAAAAGGTTCAATTAGTGTTACAGCTGGGAGTGGGAAACTTCAAACTGGGACAAGCTAATAGTGATGTTTAAATAAAAAAGGATAGCGGTTTGACTAGTTTTAAGAGTATACGGGTATTTTCAATTTTGCTTTCAAAAGAAATTACAAACTATCTAATTAAACTGATTTTTGTCTGTGGAAATTGTGTGAGTGCTAAAGCCACATTTTTGAGGTTGGCTCTTGTACACAGAGAGGCTGCCAGTAGTTATGGTTAGGATTGTTGATCCTGTATAATTGAGCCTGGGAGCTGAGTATTATGAGGAGGAAACATTTTGGTCTTTCCATTCCCTCTGTCCCTGTCTCTTTTTTTTTTTTTTTTTTGACAGAGACAGGGCATGCTTCTCAGGAATTTCTTTCCAAGATGTAAAGGCTTATTTTGGTGGCAATGGGACTTTTCACAGGATTTCCACTCCCAGCATGGCCATACTTGTTATTTCCATTCCCCTGATGGCACAGGGTTGTCTGGTGGCAACAGCTTCCTTGGTGACTGCTCTGTTCTCTCCCCCAAATAGGCAGGGGGAAGGACGAATGTGCCCATGCTGTGCAGTTCTTGCCCATCACTAAACAGCTTCAGTAATGGTGTTTTCAAGCACCATGATGAGGGACAGGAGAATAAATGGGGAAAGAACAGCAGGCCAAGGCTAAAAATTCAGTCCCCAGTCCTCCTACAGGACCAGGATCTTCTTAATTTTCATATTTAATATCACATGTTTAGGCCCAAGATGCTTCTGTAATTACAGTAGTGTTTAACAGGCATTTAGTAAAACTCTAAAACATTGTTTCTTCCCTCAGCTGTGGTAGAAAGCTTGTATCCATCACAATTTTATTCTGTGATGTTCAAGTTTCTGGCACTTCCACCACAAATTGTTCAACAATATTGGATTTCAGTCTAATGCTTTGACATTTAAGTTGAAGTCATGTTGATGTCATCTTCCAGATGTTCATGTCTACTGAATAAAAATTGTGTTTATTTGTTTTATTTCAAATTACAAAAACACATGGGGAATTCTGAATATGATTCTTCATGCTATACAAAGGTTTTTGTGTCCTGTCAGGAATCAAACAAAACTTTTCTTTAAAGAGTAGCAGGAGAGACCTCATAAAGCTGAAGACATAGGTGGATTTCTTCACCCACACAAACAGAATAGCCTTTGTTATGTGCCTGAGCCTTGTTGTTGCAGCTGTGGTAACTGTGCAGAAGGAAAATGTTTGGCTTGAGCCTGAGATTACTTCTGTATTGCTCTGGTGCTGTACCAGTTCTGTGTTGGGGTGTTGCTTTCACTTAATAGTCAGCTATGCTTCTTTTGTAAAATAAGCTCATAACAACAACAACAACAACAAAAAGTCCACTTTGTCTTCCAGGTATAAAAAAACATATTTCAACCAGTAAAATCAAGTATCCTATGGGCCCCCCTCCACTGGAAGGCTTTGATAGCAAGGTCCATGGCTCACACTGGAGCTGTTGTCCTCACTATTGTTTCCGTTTTCTCCCAAAGGCAGGGGTTTGTATTATCTCATGTTTCTTGTGTCAGCATGCTACAAAGGCACTGAAGTTGAAATGCCTATTAGCTACAGAACTGAAGATTTTTTGGGTGGTCATGAGTGTTAACATTTTCAAATTCAAGGAATCAGCACTTGCTGATCTGTCGGTATTTTAGCACAGACAGAAGAGGCGTGTTTAAACTCATGGTCCTTGCTAGTACTTGTGTTTTGAAAAATTATTCTGCTATTTTTTTTTAGATGAAATTCAGTCCCTGTGTTCTGTAGGTGGAAAGCAAAATAAAACTACATCAAAATAAATTGAGCAGTTACACTGAAGTATTCACTCTTGAAATGAGTGAAAAACTGTTCAGACCTTTCTGCTGTATCCTTTTTCAAAACTTGAGAACACTGATTGTTTGATGCTACTGCTAATCAAAAAAATCCAGTCAAAATGAAATTATGGAGCGTCAGTGTACCTGGTGTACACAGACTGGCATAAAATATATTCTTCTGTGCTATTTACCACATCCACTAGCAATTACCTTTTATGCAGTCTCATATGAACATGCCACAGAAGACACAGAAATGATGCCATGGGCAATATATGGTGCCACAACCAACACTAGAGTGCTTAAGTAATGGTGTGGCTGCTTTCATCTCAATTTTTTTTAATTTAAAGTGTCTTTCACAGCAACTATATGTAACCACAATGAATTAAAGACATCACAAAATTTACTGGTTTATAGTGCTTCTGCATGTACCATTCTGGTTACTATCTTGATGATGAGTATCATGCAGACTGGTTGTGTGACAATTTTGATAAAAGGCATCTTGCTTTCAGTTTTTTGGATCAGAATAGTTAGCTCATCTTAGCTAATTTTTGCTTCCATTTCTACTGAGTTACAAGAAACCAGTTGTTAGTTTGCAATAACCATAGAGGAAATAGCTTCCTAGATATTGAGTTCACTGACTCAAAAGACAAAAAATGTATCTTGCTGATAAATGACAACTATTTTTTCCATCACAAACCAATTAATTTTCTCTAGAGATATTTGTTGATTTATACCTTGAGGATAATGGGGTGTTTGCATGATTTTCTTTCAGAAAAGTGGTGTGCTTTCTGTTGTCCTTTCTTACTAACAAATCACGTGTTCTACCTAGATATACAGGCATAAAAGATGAATGCATAACTTTTCAAGTAAGCCAGGACAGGTTTGATTTCAAGAAAACAAGACCAACTTGCATCATTGATAACTTTCTATCTTGCTTGACTTGCAACATGCTAACAAGGGAATTACATATTAAAATAAGGGGAGTGTGTAGTTTCATTCTATCATGTTCAGCCATTTCCTCTTGCCCAAATTAAAACTGTTTTGAAATCTTGCCTTCCCACCTGCTACTGTAACTGGAACAGCTCTGCTTCAGCCTCTCCTTACCGTGGTGTCTCTGAATTTCCTGTCCCTGTGGGTTTGTCAGTCCTTAGCACTGCTGTGAATATTCCTATTCCTGTGCAACCCTATATTCGAGTCTGGCCCTGAGATTGCAGCATATGTTTCCCACACATTCCAAATTTGGTGCAATATACTGTAAGTTAATCTCCAGTAAAGCATAGCGAAGAGAAAAACCTGGGAAGAAAACAGATGGAGAAAGTAGAGCAAACAATTTGCATATATATGATATGACTCTCAGTTAAGATTAGCATTTCCTACTTTGCCTGAAAATCCCTTAATAAAAATCCAACTGCATGTTTGCCTCAAATCAGCAGAATCAGAGGAGATGCCCTAATGGCAAAATGTCCCTCCAATCCAAGGGCAGCCCAGCAGAAGGTGAGAGGGAGATCCATCTCCTGCTACAGCCTTGTGTCCTTTACACATTACTGGGGTGCTGTAGGCAGAGGGGCAGGGAAGAAACTTCTGTGGGGTATTTGTTCTCCATAGCCTTCATAGTACTGAAGTATCAACGGGTCTCTGAGTTACTCCACATGGATGGCTAATGAAGGAGCATGACCGTCTTCCTATTTATTTAGAGTCCTTCACAGTTCTTTCTGAGCATGCAGTTATGAGAAGTGCTTGGGAATGAACTTCTCAGTGCCTTCTCAGCACTTGGGGTGCATAATATGGACTTGTATCTCAAAGTAAGCGGGTATTTATTTAGCAAACAAAAAAACCCCAGCTTCCCTTTTGCAAAAAGGGGACCCTACACTTAAGAGTCCTCTGAAATTTCTATACACGTGTCTTCGTTCTTGTATCTGTCCAAAACCACACAGAACAATAAGGTGTTGAGGTGGTCAGTCACAACAATATGCCACCTTCATAAAAGAAAAGCACTGGCAAATATTAAATGCTGCTATGCAGGAAATAAATACATAAATTACAAATCTCTTTTGTTTCATCAGTTAAAAAGGCATAGAAGTTTTCTCACACCCACAAGCAAAAGAGTGCTGTATTTAGAGTGTTGAAAAGCAAATTCCGGCACTGAAACTTGCTTCTCTGGCAAACTACATTTAGATATACTGCCTAAGTCCTGAAAGCAGGGACTAAACATGCTTATTTTTGACATGTACTCTGGTACTGTCTGTCTTTTACAGATTGTGATGGAACCAGATAGTGATACTGAAAATCAAAGGCAAACCTGGTTTTTTACTCTTTGCATATTTAATAAGAGCAAAGTAAGAAAAGTGTATGATGCTATTTACACTTTTGTATAAACCTTATCCCTTTTATGTTTCAGGATTTTGTCCTCTACAGAATGCAGCATCTTCTTAATCCTGTATACTCATAAATAAATCATAGAAAAGGAACTACCAGGCTGTATTATTTTGCACTGTGATTTCTACAGTAATCTGATTTGTCCTGTCACTAAGGTCTCTGGCCCCGTACTGTTAGGCTTCATTCTGATACAAGTCTCTAAAATGTGTATGCAGACAAGATGGTTGCTTTCCAGAAAGTTATTTTAAGTAACAAAATTAATCAAGTCTTCATGGATACTGGGAGTGTTTCAGTGTGTGATTTTCTGGTTTGTATTTGTGTCAGTTTAGGTAGAATTCATTGCCTGTTCAGGTTTTGAACCTGCATGCTGAGTGTGAAGTTCTCTCTTCACTGAATATGGCATTCTGTTGATGGAAGAAGTTTCTCAATATTAGTTTTCTGCTTTCTTTTGAGCTTTTAGCAGCTAAATAAATAAAAAGTCAGATCTTGCTAGGTTTTTGTCTTTGCAAACTTCTGCAAAGGTGAGAGGTTGCTGGGGTAGTGAAGGCTGCCGAGGTCCATTGTAGCAATCCAGCAAAGTCATTGCCATGTAGGTCAGCACAGCTGGAAAGATTTTCCTGGCTACTGGCAGATGGCTGTGGTGCAGTTGTTAAAAAAACTCTCTAACTTTGAAAAAAATGGCAGTATGGCTGTATGCTACTTTGCTAGCTAAGACATTTAGAAGAGTTGTTGGGGATTTTTTTCTATACTTGATGATGTTAGTCCAACGGGTTACCAAAATAACTTGTTATATGTTTGAGGCAAAGCATCTCCTGGGGCTGGCTGCAGGGGATACCTTGAGGAAAGCCAGCCCCCAGCCACAGCCTGAACAGCTGTAGGGGTGATTGCAGCTGGGCACATGGTGGGAATTTGTGATTTATAGAACTGCTGTGGAACTGATTGGAGATCATTCGCTTCTTTCTCATTTCTACCTTAAGAGGGACATTACAGTAAATAATGTCTGTGAAGAGGAGGGGAAAACATGCTGCTCTTTGTTTGCCGCCTCCTCGTTTTGCATCCCTTTGAAGTTGGTAAGTAAATAATTTGAGCAACAAAATCAGCACTCTGCAGTGTTCCTTTGTTTCTTCTGCTGCTCTACCTTCCCTTCCTGCCCTTGGCCCTCCTGCCAGCTACTGCTTGGTTAGTTTGGGCAGCAAAATGGGTGTCCTCAGGAACTGCTGCAGCACAGATGTTAAAAAGTTTCCTGGGAACCTAATGGAGTCAAACAAATGAAAATGCAATTTAAAGAAAATGTTTATACACTATTTGTTTTTCCTTTTGCAGTATGACATACTGTGAGGTAGAGAGTTCTTCCCTTAAAAAGATTTTAATACTAATTTAAAGGCCATGGAAGATAGCAATCACTCATTTTTTTCCCGATTATTATAGTCTTGCTTTAACTTTTAATGGCTTCTTTCATTATTGTAAAATAATTTTTGTTCTATTCACAAAATATTGTGAAGAATGTAAAGCCAGACTTCTGAAAAAATCCTGCTGTGGATTTATATACTTTAGAAGCAGGGCTCAGTCAGTTGCTTGCTTGGTGTAAATGGCATCTATCCTGAATCTAGTGGTTTGTGAAATTCTCAAATGCCTGGCCATCCCCCTACCACCCCCATGGTGCCTGTGGCTCTGGGCCCCGGCACCATAGGGGAGGAGGACTGGTCATACTCACCTGCCCAGAAATGCCTCAGAATTGTGATGTTGCCCTTTATTTTCATTATCTGTTTGAGCTCATTCCCAGGAAAAGCACTAAGGTCTGACATCTCTCCATTCTCTGGAAAAGGGATGGGTTTAGGTCTTGGTTGCATGGAGCTCTCTCCCTTCTGTTATAATGGCACAGTAAAGAGCTGATTCTCTTGACCTGTGTTTGGCAGTAGAGAGGTTAGAGATGAGGCACTTAACTTTGGATTTTACTCTATTGTCTCAGAAAGCAGTGAAGACACAAACCCATTAGTGTTTGCAGTGCGTGATTCAGTTAGTGATGGAGGTTAAAGTAGCTGTATGAACACCTTCAGCATTTTCAGATCGCATGAGCGGATTTGGATGACATATGGGAAGAAACTTGTGTTTTCCCTGTCTTTTCTCCTATCCCACATGAGCAAGGAGGGCACAGATTTGACTGGAAGGAGTTGATTTCTTATTTATATACTTATATGTTCTTATACATAACTCAAATCTTATTTCAAACACAGATTCAAAATTCCTTCTTAGTTCAGTTATTATCATGGCTTTTAATAAGCTGGAGTTATTATTTCAGTGAAAGCAATGCGGAAGATGAGCTGAATCTTATTTCTCCTTGTGGCGCTTCTCATCAAAGCTCTCTGAACTGTACCCTTAACTCAGTGGTATTTTCTTTGCTTTGACTGTGTCAGTTTGCAAGTAGGGCTCTTCAGAAAATGCTGGGTTTTTTTGACTGAATCCGGCATTTAGGTATATGAACTCAGTTTTCTGCTCTCTCCTCTCAAGGAAAGATGGAGTGGGAAGGAAGGACAGACCATCAGTCACGAACAGCTCTGCTCCCTGGCCTCCATGTAGGACAGGGGGAGCTTGCCTTGCCCCAAGCACCACTATGAAGGTGACTGTGCAAAAGAGTGTCAGGCTGGGAGAGAGGAGGCAGAGCGGGAAATAGGGTTACTTTGGGGGACTTCTTCCCAGTGGGAAGAGGTGGGCAGCCAAAGGGCAGCAGGTAGCAGGAGTCTGTAACCAGAGAGACCAGGAGCGAATTGCTGGTGCCTGACAGGGCTTGTCCAATGGGATGGAAGAGGACAGGGAACCGCAGGATGAGTGCATGAACACGCCTAGGTGTAACACGTATTTAGCACTGGAGTGAGTCCAAGTCTGTTTTGAATTGCTTCGTGAGGGCGAATCAGGATGAAAAAGGCAGGTGTTTGCTGCTAGGATAGTGTAGCAATGCTTTTGAAAACGCGCTTTGATACCATAGTCTGTAACTGTTTTGTAGCTGGCCAGATCAATGTGTTTCTGGAAGGTGCAGCACATGGAAACTTTTTATAGCACTTATTTGAAAGACTGTAGCCTTTTCCCTAGCTCAGAGGGGAATATGCTGAGTGCTTGAGTGAAGGCACTGTGCACATCCACATGTGCATATCAGCAAGGGGTGAAAAAGCTTGGGGAGCAGAGGAGTGAGAGATCGGAGCTCGGCTTGTGTGCCGGGCTTGGGACGGGATGGGACAAGAGTGTCATCCTAGCCAGGTGATTCTGGATGACAGAAGAGTACCTGAAGGAACCAGCGTAATTTTTAGAGATCTCTAGCTGTGCTGCTTCTGGCACCACCACTGTTTTGCTAAAGCCCCAGTATCTGTCAGAGGCTGTGCTCAGAGCATCTCACAGTATGGGGCTAGAACTTGTTTGTGGACATTGATTTCATCACTTATGTCCTTCCTGGGCAGGTCAGATGCTGTAGGGGGCCCTCCTGCCTGTAAGCCAGCAGCCATGGTCAGACCCAGCCCAGACACAGCTGTTTGGAGATACTTTTCCACCTGGTCCCATGCATATCTCTCATGCGTTTGTCCAAGGGTGGAAAATGGTACTACCTGCCACTCACTTGGTATCTCCTTTTGCCTTCTCCACAGGGACATGTGCTGGTGTCTTCTGGTGGGGTCTCAGGTTTGGCATTACAAATATGCACTGCTCTCAGCAACCACCATGTGCAACAGAGCAAGGTGCGAGTGGTGTGCCCACTGCTGTGGCAGAAGGTGCCAGTTGTGGTTCTCTACTTCTTGTGGAGCTATTTCCATCATCTGCTATAGGAGACTATTTTTATCTCTGCTAAACAGCCTTAATTTCAGTGCTGTGTGATCTTTCATACAACCTGCATGTAGGCCAACAGGGCCATGATCCAGAGATCATGATCTTGGTCTTGATTCAAATGCCCATGGGAACTTGTTTTACAAAGGATGTTTGATGTGCTTTCAATAACTCCTGGTGCTGAGGTGAGATTTTATTAAATCTAAGTAGGTTTAGACTCTCTGGTTTCTGAATACCTTGCACTCAAATATTTTGCTTTATTTCTGTCCAGTGAGAAGTGATGAAACTTGGATGTCTGAGGCAAGGCTGCCGGCTTCTTGCCAAATGGGGTGATAGAAAACAGTTCTCAGAAGCAGTGCTGAGTGAAAATTTAGTGTCAGCAAGAAATTCTGTGTCAAACTGACTAGTTGAATAAACATATTTCCAGACAAAAGAGCTGTGCTTATAGAAAAGAGTGTGATGTCAGGTATTTAAATGATAGTTTTCATAAGGACAAGCAGCTGTGTTTTCAACTCAATGTTTTTAATGTTTGACCAGTACATTTCTACTGGAAATCAAAATTTTCTGTCCAAAATTATAAGAACAAAACTAATGGTAGTATTGTTGACATTTTTCGTTTGAAAATATGAGTAGGGATATACTTTGAATTCCTTACAACTTGCCTCCATTTCTGAGCCCTTTGTATGTAATGGTGTTATATTTGTAAGTTTTTTTACTAACATTTAATCATTAAATCTCTCTTTGACTTATCAGATCCCGAGCTTTATTATACCTTCCCTCTATTCTTTCTTACTCTTTCCCTTGGGTGATTTTCCCAGCAAATTTCAGTGTAAGATTTTTCTTTGCTCAGGTAATCTTGCTGAGAAGCTCAGAACTGAGAGCTGCAGTCAGCCTTCTCTGTAAGAAACAATAGTTACTAGGACTTGCTGTGACTTTTTGGATGTTGCTTCAGTTCTTGTGCTAACAAGCTTTTATCATTAGCTTTTCCTTTGAGGCAGGCAGAGAAGAGGCAGCAAGGGATGTTATAGGTGCAGGCTGATGCTGAGCCTGTCTCTCATCACCTGAAATGTTTGACTGACCACAATCCACCAGCGAAAAGTCAGGAAACAGCATTTATGCCTTCTTCCCAGATGATGTTCTAGTGTTAATACTCCAACTCAAAGACAGATTTAGCAAAAAAAAGGAGTTTCTCTGGGTACTAGACCTTGTATAAGCTCGAAGAGGAGGATGGCAGGCTGAGGTCCCTCATGGACAGTTTTGCACACTTTCTGCAGAAATATAAGGCCCTGAAACCTGGACAGTTGTCAGGTCTTACTATGATAGCAATGAAATTACACTTTTTTGACGAGCATTTTGTACCACTAAGGATCCTTGGGATTGTACAGGTCAGAACATAGCCCAGTGAGGTGAAAACTATGTGAACACTAGACTTGCCATTTTAAGAAGTTCATCCCCATGTGGTTCTGTAACCTTCACCTTTGGTTTTCCTTTTCTTTCCTAATAAGTTGCAAGCCAAGCCCAAGATTGTAGTTCCTGTATTTTCATCAGCCCGTTAAAGCAAATGCTCACATTTAGAAACATGCCACATAAGTTAGAGGCCATGGGCATTTCTTTTTTTTTCCTACACAGCAGTTGGTTACTTAAGCAGCAAGGTTATCCTGTGTCCTGCTGGAAGTGATATGGTTTTACGCTGCCTGGACCTCTGTGGACCCCTTTCTCTGTTCAGAAAGTTGATAGCTTATGTACTGTATTGCTCTTTATACTTTCATTTCAGTTGCAGAAAGCTTCCATTAGAAGATTATTTGCTCATGAGGCCAGTTTTCCTTTCATCTTGAATATTTTCCTATGCATCCTAAAATCAATAATACTTGGATAAAACCTTGGAACAACAGGTGTTTTTTAAAGCATGAGAACAAGGAGATCTGAAAAAAACATATTTAATATGTTTTACAGTGACATGATATTGGATCTGTATCTTCTATTCCCCTCTATTCCCAGCATGAACCTGTGACAAAAATAAATATCAAGCAACAGTAGTAGTAATAATGCTAAAGCTTCAAAATAAATGTGGTTGCTTGTGAAAAAGCAGTTGAGTGAGTTGGATAAAATGGCACTGTAATTATATGGTAGCAAGTCAAAGTTGGATAGCTTGGAGCTTATCTTCACACAGCATGCGACTTTCCCCAACAAACCCCAGTATGGCATGTTTCTTTTTCAACACTTAATTTCTATTTGTTTATTTTTAAATAATCTTATGAAATCTTAAGTTTGTTTTTCCTAGTGTTTGTGGAAGGAAATTCAGATAGTAATTAAAATGCACGGACCAAAACAGTTTAACCAAAATATCCCCAGAAGTAAAACTTTGAGTAGTTAAAGAGAACGTTGTGAATTCCCAGGTCTGCAGGATTCTCTGTTATTAACACTTCTTGGATGAGCTTTGGTTTTGCAGAGATAAAGGATATCAGTATAAAAGACTCCAATGGGAAAGCGTGCCTATGCCCTAACTGACCTAAAACTGAGGACTGCCTGTTACATGCAAGTGTATATGACACTAGTCCCCCTGTTGCAAAAGTTTCCATTATTTGGAAGATCACACAGAGTGAAATGGCTTAAGCTTTAATATATAGATTTTAAGTTACTTGTATGTTTTTAAATAGCACAGTGAAAATTGCTTCCTTTAATAGTCACGGTCTCTTATCTGATACCTGCTTCCTTCCCCTCTGTGAATGCTTCCTGTTTTCCATGTCAGTCCACACATCCCCCCATGTATTTCCATGTGCCTTTTCCTGTTGTCCTGCATTCTGTTGCAGCTGTTCCTCAGATGCCTCTGCACCAAGGAAACGCTCCAAAGCTGAGCTGGCTCCTACACAGTGCCATGAAAACACACTGTTCAGACCCCTGCCCTCACCCCTTGAGCAAGGACACTGCAGCGGTGGCATCTCCAAACATGCTACCATGAAGTAGCCTGTGTACCATAACAATGCATGTCCTCACCTTGTCCCCTGTACTTTTTTACTGTGTGAGTGGTGCAAGAAAACAAAGAGGAAAATAAGATGAGTTGGGTCTGTGATAGTACATAGTTAAATCATGTCTGTTGTGCTTTCATGTATGATTCAGTTACCCTCTCTGTGATGGCTATTGCTATGGAAATAAAATACCAAATGATAAATTGGAGGAAATTATTTAATGAAGAATCCTACTTATTACGTGCAGATTGCATCTTCAGGGATTCAGTAGAGTTTGTCTGTAAAGCGGAAAGCCAGAGAGACTCTGACTGTACAATATGGTCAAATACATCTTAGTTCATGTGTGTTTCCAATCCTCCTTTCTACTGCTTTACAGGAGAAATGTGACTATATTTATTCTTTTTACCTATATTGCAACAACAGCAGAACTGAGGTGGAGTGTTACAAAATGCTTTTTCAAAAGGAGAAAGAGCATGAGACATGATTATATGGCCAGTATTTTCTTACATGGTTTTAGTGAGGAATGCATTTTTTTTTCTCTTCCTTTTTTTTCTTTTCCTACTGCAGGGGATGGATGTGGGCACACAGTGATGTATCAAGACAGTGGGACACTGGCATCCAAGAACTATCCTGGGACATACCCAAACTACACTCTTTGTGAAAAGAAAATCCAAGTGCCTCCCGGAAAACGCCTGATCTTGAAAATTGGAGACCTGGATATAGAATCACAGAAGTGCGAATCCAGCTACCTTACCATCCAGAGCTCTTCAACATTGCACGGTATGTCTGAAATGACAAGTGTGAGTAAAAGTCAGCTCAGCAAAATGCAAGATACGTCAGCCTCTGTCCTCTCCTCCTTTTTATATTCAAGTGTGTCATTCTCAGTATGGGAGGCCATTGCCTCTCTCGCTGTGTGTAGTTCTGCCAAGGCTGAGGGTGCTGCCATGCTGTGCTGTGGAGGGGCTGCTGGGGGCACAGGGGCATGTGCCTGTCTGTGCCACATCCACCTCGAGGGCTCTGCCTTCAGGCCTGCAGGGCTTTATTATCACAGTTTTGGTAGAGCAAGTTTCCCTTTTTGTGCAGGGAAAGAGCTTGCTCACGAACTAGACAAAGATGAGAAATTGGAGTCAATGATCCTGCGTGTTTCTGTTCCTAGGCGGGTCACGGCTCAGAGAGGAGATAACCTTTACTATTGCTAGCTATTAGCAACGATAACCTTTGCTAATGTACAGGCTTAAATACTTGCAGATATTAAATGCACACAGCCAGACTGCACTTCTGTAAGAGATTTGCACATGAAGATAAGCAAATAATCTGCTATAGCTGTGCACTTAAAACAATCATAATGATAACAGGATCCTCCCCAGGGAGAACCTGAGGCCTTCCTCAAGCTGGTTTTCCCAACCAGTTGTCACTGAACCTCTGATCTGCACATTCTAGAAGAGTCAAACTGATTTTCAAGGCAATGTGCCCTCTTTCAGAAGTCCGATTTAAATCCAAGGCTGCAAGGAGTCCCTCAATGTAGGAGTAAGCTCAGGAATCAACAGTTCATAAAATTTTACCTGCTAGGAGTGGGCTGTAGCCCATAAGCCACCCGAGGCTGAATGTGCTGTACTGGACTTAACAAGCAGCATGGATTCAATGGGAAAATGCAATGAAGATAAGAGTTACACAGAATCTGTAGGTTTTCCATCTTATTGCTTGGCTCAGAAAAGTATGTGGTTCTCTAAAGATGAGATCTCATAAGGGATCTTAGTAGTAAGGAGGGTTGATTGCCTTTCATTCATCAGCATGATAGGCTTATCACTCATCTGGTAAGAGAAGATCAAGTGAGGTATTAAAGCCTTGCTTGTAAAGGAAGGTAAAGGTAATTACTCTTCTCATGGGGAAGGTATTACATTTTGAAACAGCCTTCACTAAGAGTGGGCAGTGACATGCTGATATCTAAGCCTTGCGTAGAGCTTGATTTGAGGCATAGGGAACATCTCTGTTCTTGTGTGCTGGGATTTTTTTTAATGTTATTTATTTCTTTCTTCACTATGAGGGTGGGAAGGCACTGGAACAGGTTGCCCAGAGAAGTTGTGGATGCCCCATCCCTGGAAGTGTTGAAGGCCAGGTTGGATGGGACCCTGAACAACCTGATCCAGTGAAAGGTGTCCCTGCCCATGGGCGAGGGGGGGGAGTGGGAAGCAGATTAAGGTCCCTTACAACCTAAACCATTCTATGGTTCTATGATCAATTTCATAATTGTAATTAATGCGATGGGTTTACCTGAAACAGTCTGTCTGTTCTTGGCAGTAAGAAATAGGTGATTATTATTGCATTAACATATCTTTGAATAATTTTTATTGATACTATCTTAGCATTTCTAATCAAAGGATTTTTTTTTGAAATGGGGATAAATCAATATATTGTTTTCTGAAGTGAAAAATGAATCTTGGATGTTAATTGAAACCGTGTCTGTACATATTCACGTGAAGACATCTTCACATAGTTTACCCTGCAGTTATCCATCCTTTAAGCACAGAATACCTGTGTATTATGCAATGAATTCCACGTAATTAATTTTTTTTAAGCATTCCCACACCCATTTTCAGGCCTGATTGGTAATGTTTGCATTCTCATAATGAACTGCACAGTTAACAGATTTTGCTCATATCTGATTTAACCAGTTTTATAGGTTAGGCAGACATAGCATCTGCAATGGTTTTTGTGGTCTGCAGCTCACTGTAGGCTTTCCCACCAGCATACCTACAAAGTCTCTACATTCAGGTAAATCTGTGCAGAACAACAGTGTGGAAATAGTTCTACAGACATAAAATCATGATCTTGCTTGTGTTTTAAAAGACACGGGAATTCTTAGATGAGATTAGAGCTCCAAGTAATTTATTTTTCAATAGTTTTGCTATAGCTCTGGGTTTTAATATGCATTTGTGTAAGCAAAAGAAGCCCTGTGAGTAAACATTGCTAGATCCATTCAGTCTGTTAAGTGTCCTTTTGGACAGCTGGTTTTTTATGAGCACAGATCTCTTCTTTGCAACCCTCTCTTTTTCATATACATCTACAGGGAGGTCCACATCTTCCCTTTGGCCAAGGAGATACTGACCTTTGCCACTGAAATTCTTTCATAGGATGATAGACAGTTGAAAATATTTTGCAGGCATTGAAAACATGTGAGCAATTAAAAACTAATCTTTGCATGTTTTGTGCATTTGACCTGAGTTGAAAAAGGAAAACCTAAAAAGCAAAGTATGAAAGCTGGCAATGTGAATATTGCTCATGTTTCAAATTGGCTGAGCAGTCTTTGCTCTGTATTTAGGAGTTTTGCAGTTACAAGACAATAAGGTCCAAAGGGAAATATACTTTTAATACCATACCGATCTCTTCAACCTTTCAGAAGACAGCAGCATGAATGTCAGTATGAGCACAAACATCTGTTGAGGAGTGAATCTGAAGCTTAGAAAATTGGTCAGAGGCAAAACACCAGATTATGAGTATAAATATAAAATTAGTGTAAAGAAGACTCCAGATGACAAAGCATTGGTTTTGTTTCAAATTTCTTCCAGTCTTTACATTTAACTTCATTCATGATTATAACCATCTGCAGGGACTCATGCAATACAGCAAGGAGTAACTCAATTTGTGTTTGGGGTATTTACGTTCCATGCAGTAAGGGGAAGCTGTTAAATAAAAGTGAGTGGATTAATTGATTTATGTTAGCTGTAGCATTGATGACTTCACTTTTGTAAGTTGGTGACTACAGGTCAGACCACTTATGTGCAAATTTTATATAAGTTCAGGACATTTCTTGGTTTTTGTAGACCGATAGAAGAGCGCAATTCATTCCTAGAAAAGCGTGTAGCGTTGTTGCATATGTTGATGTACTGAAGCCTCTCCAAGTCTCAACTGAGACATAAATTTGACACTGCAGTTCTTCTCACCTTTGATACTTCTCAGCTATCACATTTAGATTTCTCCAATGTTGCAATTAAAAGATGGTAATTAAATAATCTTAATGAAGCCCTAAAACTGGAGACATGGAATGTCTAAACACTGTATTTCTGACTTATTACTCTGCAAATTATTTTCTTAAGTGTTCACCAGAGGAAAGAACCTATAGCAAGCCTTTTCTTTTGAGCTGCTAGCTTTGTATCCAGACTTAGATGTGAAAATATTAATCATCTGTCAGCAAATGGAGTCTTTATACCCATTTTGGTGAAACTGAGTCACCTTTGTCTGACAAACCTTTAAATTTTAGCACGGTTTTGCACAGTTCATGTTCTGTTTCAAAGGCATATCTTTTCACTGGATTAAAAATATAGGGGTTTTTTTTGTCCCACAAAAAGAATCTAGAATAAAAATTAATATGAGCATAATCTCACAGTGTACACAAGGTGCAGTCTTCACCAAAATGCTTTTCTTCTCAAGTTAATTGCATTATCTGAGCATATTAAAAATACCGAGCTCTGAAGTAGAGCTTCTGATTTTTTAATTAGTTAAAGGGATATGTGAAAACAAGATTAACTATGTCGGCCTGTAGTTCGCAAGAACAAAATTTGCACTACTTAGGAAGGTGGAACATAAATGTTTAAAAAGTTCGACAGGAACTGCTTTTAGCATCTTTTTATGTCTTTGTCAGATTTCTGTACCTCTTTTGACCCTTTTTTCTTGCCTTTTTTCTATCCTTTTCCCCATCTAATGGCTTAGTATTTTTTCTTTAATTTTGTGATCTGATCATCAGTCTTGACTGGAGAGAAAGACTAAAGAAGAGATAAGTGCCTACTTACTTCTCCATTCACCTCCAGTCAGTAGGAGGCTGATGTGTTCCTCTGGGGTGGATGTCAGAGCTGCTGAGTGAGTAGTGATAATTTGTAGAGTTAGTGCAGTTGACTTGTTCTTGCATAATTTACAGCCAGTAACTAATGTGAAATAGTGAAATCACTGGCAGTGCTTTCTTCTTCCCACACCCTGCCATTGTGGGCTGGTAGACAAATTGAGCATTTACTGGTCTGTAATGGTTGCTGAGAGTGTGCACGTGTGTGTGAAGTGTGCAGAAGAACTGAGTGCCTTTGGATGCCTTCTACCTGTCATTGTGACTTGAGGGGATTCATCAAACCAGTCTCTCTTTATTATGTATTGAAATAAATATATTGCTTGAATGAAGGGTGTGCCCAGGTTTCTTTTTTGTCCCTCAAAGGAAACTGGTTTATTACTGTATTGTTTCTGGTATTTCAGGAAACCCAGGGAAATGCCCAGGCAAGTTCTTGCTGGAGATCAAGTCAAGCTGTTTCTTAACAGTCAAAACTCTTCTAACAGCTAGGTTTCGCCTGACTGGTTGGTCTGAGTATGCTAAGGTTTCAGCTTTGGAAAGATTGATGCAACTAAGAATGTCTGTGTTTTGTTTTTTCAAATGTACCCTTTTTTTCTTGTAGCTGCACACAGTGTATTGTGTATTATTCTCTGGTTTTTGTTAAACTGCAGCTCTTCACTAATGATTCCTAGCTGAAGCTGTGATTTTGTCTTTGGATTTGGCTAAAACCACAGCAATGTTAAAAGTGGGGGATCTCACCTCAGGTCCAGCAGACATACAGCCTGTGCAGGTGGTCCAGACCCTACATTTTTATGTTGCAATTACTTCTCCAGTCTAACTAGGATGTCTTTTTCTTTCCTTTACTGCTGTCTTTGGCAACCCTTTGTAAACTCTAACTGAAAATTATACTTGTTTTTCCAAAAACAAGAAATGCTTACCACTCAGCCTGAAGTCAGACTGTGTTGCACAGTTAAATGCTGAATAACCAGGCTGTCTCATCCTGACTACTCTGTCAAGTCATGTCTGCTGAGTATCAAACACCACCTTCCCTGAGTCTTGGAAAGAAAGACATAGAGCAGCACTTTTTGTCTCCTGGCACATCCTTGCAGGGTCATGCTGGTTACCCCTGCACAGGTGCATGTCAGGGTTGGAGCAAAGAGGACCTCTCTCACTGTGGGGGAGAGGAAGAGTTATTGCGTAACAAAGTGAAGTATTTGTGTGAATGTGGGATGGAGATGAATTGCGAGAATGCAGGTGTTTTCATACAACAGATCCTTGCTGGGTTTGTGTGCTGTTTGTGAGAGGACTTGCATTCTGGATGAGTGTTTAGCTCTGAAGTAAAATAAGCATAATCCATGTTCATCATCTCCCCTATCTTTCCCCAGGATATTACTGCTGTAATTCCAAGTTGATTTATTTGAGAAAAGGCAACAGAATATAAGGATGATAATTTAAAACATTCTTTCCCCTGAACAAATGCACTAGGACATATTAATCCTGGAGAGGTAGACCCATGGGATTGTTGCTGCACCTTGCCTCCCAACCATGGTTTACTCAGCAAGTAAAAATTGAAAAAAGGGAGAATGTTCTCTGTTGAACAGAGGACATCATGATTTGACATCTAAACCAAATTTCTTAAAGATCTCTGCAAGTGTCAAGCTACAGATCTTAAGCGAATTTGAGGAACTTGAAAGCAGAATGGGCATAGTGAACCAGATAGCAGCTAAAGAGGGAAATAATTGCTTATAAAAGGAAGCAAAAGCCTGACAGAAGAGGCAAAAAGTATTAAGAAACAAATGGCATGTAGGCATTGGCAGCTGGTGTAAGAGTAGAGGGTCCTGTAGGCACAGCACCTCTTACGGGAAGTAGAAAAAAATAAAGGAACATAGTTCAACAAAGACAACTCAGGAGCTGTGCCAGACCCTGGCTGAAAGGAGATGTAAACTAGACCTCATATAAAACCAGACAGTGCTGTAAAGAACAGATTTGTAGAACAATATTATTATGAAAAACACAAAAGCAGTAGGCTATTGCTAACATTTAAAAAATAAACAGCACATAAAATAGTCTCTTTGGTCTCTAGAGGAGCAAGCCAAAGGATATCCACAAGACAATTTATCGTGTATCTTGCAGGATGTTAATACTACTTGGAGACAGTATTCCAAAATAAAAGTATTTAATTTAAGTCACCTAAACCATACCAACAGATCAAATGTTATGCAAGAAAGGCATGTTAGTTTAATTATAGAGAATATTAAATTAGGTAGATTGGAAAGCCTTAGACTCCTAATATCTTTCCCACAGAATTTTATATATATATAAAGAATCTGGAGCGAACAGACGGAACCACAGTTGGGTCAACTTGTTAATGAGGCACGGAAAGAAGAAAAGGCCCTGGCATCTAGATAAAATAATACTGAAATATGGAAAACATCTACTCAGTTTTATCAGATATAACACATCTGTTTATTAAATCAGACTCTTTTCTTTGTTCTTAGCAAACACCCCCAGTAATCTTGCCTTACCCCAGCGTGCTCCAGCCAAGTGACTTTAGCAGGAAATGGAGAGACATCAGCATTCATGACTCGTTTTTCAAGCTGAATATGCAAAACAACTTACCTCACAACTAACATTAGAAGATGAAAAACTGATAACGTGATCTGGCAGTTCTCAAAAGGGATCTTAAAAAACTTTTGGCTAAGTTCCAGGCTTAGGAATTAAATATTTATCTAGAGTCAAGTCCAAATGCTGCAGCAAAAATTAACAGGGCCATATAAACAAGTTCTTCTTTTCATACCAGACACAGACCAAGACTGTCTCCATCATCTCTCATCTCCACTATGGTTGTACAGTTTTCATGTACAGCACAGGGAAACCAATAAATCCTAGGTGGAATGGACAGACAAGACAGGGAGCACATACTGAAAGAGGTTTAAAAGTAAACAATAGAAGTATTTTTGTCGATTGCCTCAAAATGAAAACTACTGAGTAGTAAATACAGTTTTCAGATGAAGTCTAATGTCTACAGATATTGAATGGTTTTAGTCTTCTACTGTCTAAATTCTCACAATGTATGTATTCAAGGTCATAGGTAAGTCAGTAGAGAGCAAATCTACTAGGCATTACTGTGTATATGAAAAGTACATCTAATTCAGGCACACCACAAGCTGAAATGCAGGGAGCCTGTGAGACTATCCTGTCTCTGGCTTTTCAACATGAAATGAAAATAAAGACTGTTGTGTGGAAGTGCATAGGAAAAAGTACATAAAAGCACATACGTTATTTTTCCAAAGAAAATTAAAAAACACAAGAAAGCATAAAATTTTCTCATCAGTCAAAACTGATCCCGAAGACCCTTTGCTTTGTCTTGATCCTGAATCAGTGTTATTTTCTAAACATTACTAGTTGTCCCTCTGGAGAATTTCTTGAAGCACCATCAAAAAGGACCCTAGTCAAAATAAATTGACTAGGGGAAAAATGAGAATTTTGGTTCAAAAAGGCCACTCTGTAAAAATTTGGCAAAATAGAGTGAGGTGCAGCTAAAACAAAACCAGTATTATCAGATAAATGAAATCAGAAAGGTGGTTTTACACTGGTCATTTTAAACACAATGCACCAAAATTTGCAACAAAAGAACAAGTGAATGTTTTGTAGTATTAATAAGTTCTCCACCACCCTCCCCCCCCTTCCCATTTTTTTCTTACAAATCTTTGCAGAAAATTGATGAACTTCTGGGAACTATTCCTTCCTTGAGTATATACTCTTTCTTGTTTCCTATATCCTTTAAGGAATTAATCCTAGGCCCCCTTGATTTTGAATTACCCATGGAAAATCCCATGGTACACCAGAAGTACTCTCAGCAGGAGGTAACTATAGCCTGCTCACCTTTTTGCATTTATTACTTAACAGTAGAAACTTCTCTTTAGGCATTGAATGCTGATTTCTTAAGCTGATTGTTTCTGAATTTCTGTCTTTCATTTGGATTAGGCTGCTCTATAAGTCTAGACTATTTTATATTCTATTGGATTTCCTCATGATGTGTGATTTGTTTGTATAATTATCTGGAACATATGTAGACTTGCTGCTGGAGGAGACACTCATCCCTGATCCAGCTGATGTGTGGTTGAGTGAATCAGCCATCGAAATTATACCTACAGAGTAGATAGGTCACTGCCAATTGCTGCAAAGAAAGCCAGAGAGCACTTGTGAGAAAATATGTAGACAGTCCTTGAGAGAAGAAAAGGATTAAAGTTTTCTCAGGTGTTTTTTTTCGGAGAAGTGCAATGCATCCCCGTCTTCTTCCCATTTCTCACTCTCTTGAAAAAAAAGTAATCTAAGTTAGCACTTTACCTCTCCCACTGCAATCCGACACAAAAGACCTTCTCAAATAAATCACTTGTGCAGTTGTCTGGTATGACACGGTGTCAGATGCTGTCTTTTTGATAAGTTCATTTCCTAAGCAATTTGTTTAACCCTTTTTATAGACATTGTTTTCTCTGACTAAGTCGTGAGTCATTTTTTCGACACATGAGTACTCCAGGGAGATGTCACACTCACTGCTTGTTTCTCTGCCTGCCTGGCTTCAGCATATGATTTTTATAAGCCAAAAGATAGGAGTTTCTCCTTTTGTTTGTCCCATTCTGCTGACAGCTGGCTGTTGTTGGCTCAGATTGGGCTACTCTATAGGCTGACCTTATAGTTGTTATAAGGCAAATGAAGTATTTGGGAAAGAGTGCTCCCCTAACACCAGAATATCAAGCAGAGTGAAGAAGCTTTTAGGAGCCAGTTAGGAAGTATATCACTCATCAAATTTGCATCATGCTGTGAAGGTAATTTCTTGTGTCTCAGAAGTCAGGTCCAAATTGCCCTAAAGTAGCCACCACCATCAAAATGAGGTTGTCTAAGAAAAATCAGTGATCATTTTTCATACCAAAGACTTACTATAGGACACAAAAGCTGTCATTCACCTCAACAGAGCAGATGGGCTGAGGGGTTGTAAAGAGTCATTTGTTTCTTTTCCTCTCTTGGGGAGAAAAAAAACCATACTAAAAGTTCCTCCTGCTACCTTACAAAAACCTCTTTGCAGTTTATATTGTAAACAACCTCATAAATTTGAGGATTTTTAGTATTAGCTGTGCTTGAGGGCAGCCAGGGGCAAGTGTTTGCACCCAGGTATGGTGACAGAAGACAAGCTCAGAGACTGTGGCAGTCTCAAAGGAACACTCCCTTTGGGAATTGACTTCTGAAGACGCAAATGTAATTACTATGCGTCCTGGGCATAGAAAGGAGTGGCCCAAAGCCTGTTACAAGATTCTGCAGTTGGTAGCTATAAAACCCTTATCTAATTCAATGTAAGCACAAGGCTCTTGTCTCCCTGTCCCACTCCCTTCATCTTCCTCTTTCTCTACCTCTCTTTTTTTCTTTAAAACTCTAAAGACTTGAACTGTGTAATTTCATGATCTGATGGTGTTTTAAAAAGGAAAAAGATTAAGAAACGTTTTCAGTAAGGTGTTACTGCCTGGTAGTACGATTTGGCTTGTGACACAGAGGTCCTTGAAAACCAGGTACTCTGTGATCTTAATCCTTCCTGACTGGCTGCTGTTCTACAGCAGGATGAGCTGTATGAGTCTGGAGGGTTTATCTAGGGGACCCTGCCTAGATCCCTTGGATTGCTTGTGAATGTTCTGTTATTTTCTCTAATGAATTACTGCTGGTTGTAAGCGTGCTGCACTTCAAAGGCCAAAGGGCATTAATCATTCTCTTAAGGCTTAGGTGATGAGGGACACGGATGCTGGAATTTCTACCATGCAGAGACAATTGGATCCTGGCCACTCCTTGTCAGGGTAACTTTGGAGATCATAGCCATAAAGGACTGAAGCCAAAAACCTTTTGTCAACATTTGGATTGGTACTGAAAGAGGTTGAGTGTGTTATGAAACTCTTTGCTAATCATGAGAATATTCCAGTCTAATTATGTCATGTGAATGTTTGAAATCTTTGTTCTGCTGTAGGGCCGTATTGTGGTAATGTGATGCCTGTCCCCAAAGAAATCATCCTGGATAGCAATGAGGCAACTATTCACTTTGAGAGTGGATCCCACGTGTCAGGACGAGGCTTTTTGTTGTCCTATGCCAGTAGTGATCATCCAGGTAAAGTGAAATCCAAAAGTAGTAGGGGATTATTGGCATGGTCCCCTCTATTTTCTTATCTTCTCTACACATTCAGACTTCAGCCCAAATGTTTGTTCCTAAATATTTCCAGGTTAGCATGAACCATGGTACTTTTAATAGCATGTGTGCAAGAAATAGTTGTAACTTTAACCAGATGTAATAGCTGCTGAAATCCTACCTAGACCATTTGCAGTACAGGCCCAGTGAAAGAGAAAATGAATAGCTTCTGCTTGAAGTTCCATTGTATTCTGGACTCCAGCATCCACCGCACCGTGATAGGATGAAGGGGTAGCAGAGATCAAAATTTTCATTCCTACTTTTAATGTTCTGTGGGGCTGTTCAACTTTGATGAAGGTGTAAAACATAATAGGAGTAGAAGAGAAAGTTTAAAATAATGAAGGAAACCCATAGTTGTTGCTTTTGGTCTAATAAAAGTGCTTAAATATGATACAGAGAGGTCTTTAAAGGTAATTTTATGTTTAGCCAAATATTTGTCTGTATTTCTACATCCTACAGTGCAAGTTGACATTTGTAAACTTTTCACAGATCTAATCACCTGCTTGGAACGAGCAAACCACTACACAAAGGCTGAGTTCAGGTAAAGAGGGTTTGTAGCTCTCTGCATTCTGGCTTCCTTTGCTGTATCTGTCATCTGGTCCAATCATTAGATGTTAGAAAACAGTCTTGGTTTTCTGGAGAAGTGAATTTTTTTGAGCTCCAATGCTGTAATGGTCCAAGGCCTGGTTGTGACAAGTGATAGTGCAGAGTGGAAGTCCACAGCCCAGAAAAATGATGGAATGGAGTTGCACAGCTCTCAGCAATAACTCATTAGGGCATACATATACATGGTATATGTAAAAAGAGTTTCCACTTTGAATTTCAAAGTAGCCTCAAATTGCAGTGCTCCCTCTGAGAACAGTTCACATCCCTGCTGATAAAAGATTATCTGAGGACAAGTTATAATTTCTTGATTCTGTGATAGGATTTTAAATGGTAATAAATGGTGTTCTTCTGGCTGCTGTCTGGGTGTGCATATTGGCTTCTTATCTGGGCTGTGCTGAAAACTCATGTGGTAGCACCTCTAGAGGAGAATTAAACAGAAATAAATGCCCTTGCAAAGCTGCTTTTCTGGTTGTGTGTTACTGTGTCCAGCCCACCTATGAACTCAAGGGCCCAATTTATTACCTCCTAGACTCACTAATGGAGCGTCAGCCAGAAACTGCTGCTAAAATATTTATTGGTTTGAAAGCATGTCTTTTGTATGAGTTTCTTTGTGTGTATCATCACTACAGTTCATGTCTTAAACAAGCCTTTCTTCTATCACTACAGCAGATACTGTCCTGCTGGCTGCAGAGACATAGCAGGTGACATTTCTGGGAATATCGGAGAAGGATACAGAGATGTAAGTACACAGGATAATGAGGGAAAATTCATAAAGATGAAAGAAACAAGAATAGAACAACTTGGTTTAAACTTTTGCTGTTTGACTTTTGTCAGTAATTCTTCCCAGCTGTGTTAGATAGATCTTTTATTATAGGTATATAAGTAAGCTATCAGTATAAGCACACAGAGACACTTGTCAAACAGACAAATCAATTGTGTGAGAACAAAGTCCACTGATTGTCAAATATACCTACTGACTTGTGGTTTCTGGCTTTCTGAAAAAAACCTTGCATAGGGTTTGTCCCTCTTGAGGCAGTGCTCATCTATTGAAATATTTCTATGACTTTAGCTTTTACTTGTTTGGTGCCTGTGTGTGAAAAGAATACATTTCAGTAACACATGGGTTTTCTTTAAGATTATGCTTGCAGTATCATAGCAATCTGGTCTGAGATGAAATAAATATTACACACTGCCTAATCACATCCCATTGATAACTCCCAACCTCTTGAGTTCTTTTAACTGCTTATCCTTTAAAGCCAAAAATTTGCCCAAGTGCTTGCGTTTATCCACAGTTCATATCGCACAGAGCTCTGCACTCTCTGTTTCCCTCACTGTGGACTGTCCTCCTGTCATGCCTGTGAAATCTCACAGGAGTAAGCTTAATCATACCACTGAAGTAAAATCTCACCCTATCACAGCTAGTAACATTTGCTGAGTTTCCAAGAAGTCAGTGCTCATGTTTAACCTGTTCATCCAGTTATTCAAGCGTGCAGGCTCCAGCCTGGAAATGGCAGTGCTGAGGAAACAAAGAAATGCCACATTACATTCTCATTAGCTGGAGTTATTCTGCCCTTGGTTTGGATGATTAGGATGGAAAAGCACCACATGGCATGACCTCATGCAGATCTTATCTGCGCTGAGGAATTTGTGAAAGAAATTTTCCCTCCACCATTAAGGAGTTAGGGTTAGCTTTTCCGATGGGAAGAACCTGCAGGGCTCCCTTGGAGACCTTCTGTCTGTGTGCCCTCATTCCCCCCAGCCCTCCCTGGAGGGAACAGCCCAGTGGCCCAGCTTGTCCAGTAGCAAAGCCCAAGCTGGGCTGGTGTGAGCCAGACCCACCTCTGTCTGCAGCCACCTAGTTGGCACGGAAGTTGTCCTGCTTGTATTTTTCAGCACTATCCCACCTGAGATACTGGGAAATAGGCTATACTTAAAACCCAGCAGCAGCTAGTTAACACATAGCCAAATCTCCTAATGTATGCCATGACTCAACTCCTAAGGTGAAGTAATAGATAGGTCTGCCTTCAGGCAGGAACGCCAAGGAATAGTAATTCCCAAGGAAGAACTGCTTTGCCTTCATCTCTGCTTTCCTGAGGAGTGACAACCTTACAGCACCTTCTCAGAAGCAGATTATTTGGGTTTTTACTTGAAAAAATAACACAAAAGAACCTACTATAAGAAACTTGTATTTTTCAAAGATTACTGTTCTTCCTCTCCTGCCTCTTATTCCTCTTGAGCTTTTGCTGGATTTGATGAGCTGTAACACCTGTATACTAGTGGCTTGGAAGGGAAAGCATTCGCAGTTTGTCAGATTGATCTTCTGAGCTTTGGCTTCTGCCTTTCAGACCTCGCTGCTGTGCAAATCTGCGATACATGCGGGCGTGATCACGGATGAGCTGGGCGGCCAGATCAGCGTCACCCAGCAGAAGGGCATCAGCCGCTATGAAGGTGTCATCGCCAATGGCATTCCCTCACAAGAGTGAGTACCACTGGTGGGGCACACACTGGGGGCAAGTCCCGAGGCACAGTGCACTACTGCCCATGTCAGCAGAATCAACTGGGGACACTGTTTTGGGGAGGAAAACAGGTCAGGTGTGGGACTTTGGGGCTTAATTTTTATGGCTTTATCAGAGTGGTTTTGGCATTGGAGGTAGGAAAATGTTCCAAGTTTTCAGTGGCTCCATACCATGTAGGGAGGTATTTTCTTTTTTTTTTTCCCCCTTCTGTTCTTTCCAAAACCTATTTACATATTTGCAAATTACTTTGCTAGCAGATACATGAGAGTATGATGTTCTGCAATGAACACCTTTAATTGATGTGCTAATAAATCATGATAAATTCATGTTAAAGTTTAAAAAAAGCTGGGAAGACTGAATGAATAAAAAGTGCAATTGAGCCATAGGGGATTTAATGAACAACTTCTTAAACACTGTGCTTTTGACATGTTGAGATTTTTACTCTTTTAGAGTATTTATAGCAAGGGTGTTGTATTTACCGCTTATCTTCTGACTTTTAATTGTACTGTTGTTTAAGTAGAAATAAATCCTCTAATCTCTATCCAGCACAGTAAGCCCTTCCAGCAACTGCTTCTGTCATTCCTGTTGGTTTATAGTTTTTAATTTTAAATGTTATCTGGATTTTACATGAGGCTTTTTAATTTTTTTATGTAAGAAGGGAAATTTCCATCCCATACCCCATAAGAGCTAAGGGAATATGTATTTTTTATACTATTTTCCTGTTTACTTCATGATTTCTGACACCTTCCTGGCAATTTACAGTCATGGTTTCATTCACTTAAAAAAGGCATTCATTTTCTCTGTTGCTGTGCTTAAACTTCAGCACAGATTGAGATGCTTTATATATGATGGAACTGGAGTATAAAAAACTTGGATAGTATGTAGAACATAGCCAAAGAACTCTGAAGTCTAAATATTTTCTACTTTTATTGAAAGTTGATTGCCAAAGAAAATTAATATAAACTTGTATCAAGCAAAGCAGGATTGAGAGCTCTGCTCAGGCACCAAGCCCCTCCAAATTCTTTCCATCACACATCCCAGCTTAGTGAAACCATAAATTAAATACTATGTACTTTATCTAAAGATGTTACACAACTATTTACATACATTTGTATGTTTTTGATCCTTGACAAGCCCAGGCAGAGTAACTCGGACAGCAGCACATAATATTTTATAATGAAAGGCTGTTGTGATTCCCATTTGTATTTTTTTTTCACAGTACAAGAGCCAGTGGGCAAGGAATGTATAAGACAGCAAAGGTACACGTGCTGGGGGAAACAGTTTGCATAATTAACCCATCACCTTAACGGCCACCTGTCCTTTTAATGCTTCTGTTCACAAAATACCCCATCCCTTTCACCTGAGCAATAGAAGTACCCGTGGAGATTCAAACTTGCTTCTATTACATCGAGTGGGAAAATTTCCATTTCCTTGATGGAGAGCTGAAACACATGCTTCCAGGCTGAAGCCAGCCTCCAGGGCTTAGATTTAGCCAATTTAATGTGAGGCCCCTGAGAAAGCAGCCTAAGGAGGAGCAGAACTGTAGCTCTCCTGCCTACCAGGGCAGACAGAGGCACTCCTTGAATATCACGCACATCTTGAAGAGACTGAATTTCCCTGAGGAGACAACTGCAGCTTTCTACAGGTTACACCAGGAGCCACAGGTAAACAGGCTCCTACTGGGTTGGATGCCTGCAAACTAGATGGCACAGACTTTGAGAAAAATGGGAGTGTGAGCACAGCACTTCCCAGGATGCTTCTGCCACACCTGGGACAATCCCTGGCGCAGATGAACTGTAGGGGAATCCTTTTATTTCAAAACATGAAAAAATGTTCCTAGAAACAGTAGGACTGTTTACTAAGAAAATGAACCCATGCACCTCATGCTTTATAAAAGCTTTTATAAGAGGCATTTACAAAGCCACATGGTTTCCCTGTCCTCAGGGTACCTACACACTGAAAGAAAATCCTGCAGAGAAGCCATTGCTGGCAAGAAAAAATTGGTGCTTGAGCAGGAGTGCTTTAAGAGCTTTTTAGATGCCCTTAAATAAAAGCTTATTCAAGCTTTTAAAATCTCATTTACAGTGTATTCCAGTACTAAAGATTTAAATTATTTAGTGACTTGAGCTGAAATTGACCTCATCAAAAGCTGGTGCTGGAGTGCATCGAGCTGTTAAGTATCTGCATTGTTAACATGGAGTTACAGCTCGTTTGCCCATCATCCCCAAGAGCTGACCTTGGCCTCTCCACTCCATTTTAAAATGCACTTGTTACACTCCAGCTTCTGTAAGGCTTTCAGTTCTCATGATACACGCGTGGACCTGCACCAGCAAATGCTGTGATGAAGACCAAGTGGCTGGATTTATTGGGCAGTTTTGGTACCTCAGTACAGATACATGGAGGTTTAAGTTTGTAACGTGGCCTGGCCTGTGACTATACATCTGTGCACATGAAATAATTTGTTTTCAAAAACACAAGAGACTGTGTGTTTGTGAACAGCAAAAGATGATATTCAGGGTTAACTTGCACTGCTTATGAAATGCTTGCTTGAGACCAACTCTTGAAAAAATGTGTTTTATACTTATTTATTTTAGTAATTATGGGAAGTAGCTCCTTTATTTACAGAGCTACCAGCACAGGTCTCCCCTGTAGTGCTGCCACTAGTACTGTTAGAAAGGTAGAATCCTGAAGGTTGTCAGGAAAATGGGGAGCACGGGGTCATACTGTCCCTTAAAGGACAAAGCAGAATTTGTGTGACAATGCCAGTTGTCACATTAAGAAACTGACGAATTACCACTTACTGAATTACTTTGTCCTCTCCAGTGAATTATAGCAGAATTATTTCAGATTGATTTCATAGCCTTGTAGACCTTAGAAATGCTAACCTACTCCCTTTATTTGCTAAGTTTGCAGCTCTCTATTTGAAAGGGACCTGGATGAAATTTTTATTACGAAGTGGTATCATATTCAAGGAGCACTGTGATTGCTGTTTTGGGTAGATTTTACTGATCACCATAGTTGTTATTTTCTTCTTTTCTCTTGAAATGGATTGCTGTGCCTTCACGAAGAAAGCCAAAACTGTTTTGGCTGTGATGTCGAACAGGTTTGAACTGAGCAGAGTGCATCTGATCGCCCCTGAGGATTGCCTGCGGGGAAGATGTGGGAGGGAGGGCTTGTGTTTCTCCTTCTAGCTACATGCTGCCTACATGCCCAAAAAAATCAGATCCCGCCCAGTGCTCCCTGTCATCTCTGATGGGCTTCGTTTGCCTGTAGTCGTTAGATTTCCCTCAGTAACAGAAAGAGGCGGTGTTTTTATTGACCTTGACATGGGACTACTTTCCTATTCCCCCGTTTGCAGTGCTCTCAAAACATACAGACATGTACAACATGGTCAGCCCGCAGACAGTACCTCGGGGAGGGATTTTCCTGGTCAAAAACAAAGTGCAGTCTGAAAGGGAGCTGTCTTGTGCCGAGGGCAGAAGTTATTTTACTGCTTAGTCACGCTGGCCAAGGCTTTTCAAAAGGGGCAAGTGATGCATGCAGCTAATCAAAGTGACAGTGAAGGGGTCAGATATTCAAGAAATCCAAACTGATTTCACGTTAAAACCTGGCCTTTTCTTTTTATTAGGCAGCCAGTCAGAGTCATCACTTCTGGAATGAAACCTCAGGGGCATCTCCTTTGGAATCAGAAAGCAGCTCCCTGGGAGGCCAAGGAAAGCTCAGCTTTCCCTCACAGTGGTGATTTTTATCTTGTCCTGCGTTGTGCAGGGCTGTGTGGAGTGGCCCAAGAAACAGCCTTTCTCCTGAAGCAAAGCAGTCCATGTCAGAAAGAGGAAGAAAAAGGGAGTCATAGGTGTGGGTAATGGAGCATAAAGAACTCATTCCTAGTGGGAGATGCTGGCCAAGATTATAACAGAACTAGTTCCTTCCCAGATTAAGACCAGTAGTTTTCATCAAGTGACATCCTATACGCATCTGTAGCCCAAGCAGGAATGGCCAGAGCTGGTGTGGTTTAGTTGCCATCACGTGTAACTCTTTCACATGGAGCAAGAGTAACAGGCTGATGCGATGGGGGTCACTTTAAAGCATAACAAATGCTCAAATCCATTGGAAAAAGGATCCAAATTCAGTCAGAGCAAGAAACGCACTAGAGTGCTCTTACTGAGGCTGGTAACCAGCCAGCAAAGAAAGCGGCTGCCTGGCCAGAGATATTTTACTGGATAAGCAGTGATTCTGAAACTGTACCTCGGCATTCCTGTGAAAGGCAAATTACCTTTTTTTTTTTCTTACAGTGGTTCGCTGTCAGATAAGCGGTTTACATTTACTTCAAATGGTAAGCATAATTGCTTTATTTTTAGCTATTCTAATGTTGCCTTTTTATTTAAGTATTTTCTGCAAAAGTTTTGAAAAATTATCAGAAGAATGTCAGGCTGTGTCTAGGAGGGATATTTTAGGACAGCAATTTTTTTAAAATTGGCAAGTGAATAAAAAAAATTGAAGGGATGTGAAGTGAGCTAGAAAAAAACCCACAGAATATGTGTGGTCATATGCCCATAGACGAGAAACAGAAATAGTATTCTGCTGTTGCATTTCTGGTGCCAACATATGAAAAATGGCAATCAGATAATCCCATTTTTATGTACTTCGGCCACAGAAAAATGAAAGCAATTTTTCTTCAGACATTTTAAAATTCCATCTTCATCATACAAGAAGAGAAAAAAACATAGGAGGATTGAAGATATATTTATATGGCACTGATACAGAACAAATTTTTGTTTATGACTTTCCAAGATGCAAAACCCTCTTTTAATCTGTCAAGCTGTTCATTTGCATAAAACACAGCAAAGAGGGGGGAAAAGTTCGTGTTCGTTCATTTGAATTATATTTTCGACATTTGAGATAAAATCATTTACTATTCCACTGAAAACTGTAGAGCATGTATAGGCCTTTGAATCTGTCAAGGAATTATTTTTAACTTCATTGAAACCACTGGCTTGTTTTCTGTGAAGAACCTTGATGTGCAGAAATTTTGTGGGTCCTTTGTTGGAGTTTGTAATACTTACCTGCAGCTATTATCTTCATGATATCACATCTTGGCAACAGTATCAAGGAACTTCTCTAATGAGTAACTTTCCTAGCCCTAATTGCAGGTGAGAATCATGAAATATTTACAGTAAAGTGTTCCTTTCAGTAAAGTGCCTTCATCTGTGAAATGTTTTATACAGCAGAATTAGTTAATGCCAATCTCAAAACATAAATATTATGTTTTAGAAGGAAAATTTAAAAATAAAAGAAGCCTTCACAGGAATGAGACAAAAGTGCAGAGATTAAAAAACAAAATTGCAAAAATAGCAGATGTAGTCAGAAGGTGTCATGTATGTAGGCGTTAGATTGGTAAAGGAGAGGGACTGCAGCTCTCTGATACTGGATCATCCACTATAAATTGACTGGTAAACACCACAGCTAATGGAGAGCATCAGGCTAGCGCTAGATTCAGCAATGTCTGACTTTGCTGTTGTGGGTGGTCTTCAAATGTTGCTAGCCTAATATAAAAATATCCTGTGAAAACACAAAGTAACTCCTTCTGCCTGTCTGTGTGGGGACTCCTAGGCTGCAACAAATCTCTCAGTCTGGAAGAGGGATTCCTCTCCAAGAGCCAGGTTACTGCATCTTCGTACTGGGAGGAGACCAACGAGTTTGGGCAACTATTCCAGTGGTCTCCTGACAAAGCTTGGCTTCAAGTCCTGGGATTGGCTTGGGCCTCTAACCACAGCAGCAATCGTGAATGGTTGGAAATAGACTTGGGAGAGAAGAAGAGAATAACAGGTATGTCGCTCTCAGGTTATTAGAAACTGTTTCAGCTGGAGAGCAAAATGAATGCAGCTGAGAAGCTAATAGTGCACAAATGCAGTGTTTCTTTTGTTGAATGTAATGAAATGTTCTGCATTCAGGAATATTATTTTCCTATTTAAAAAGTCATGGCTATTTACAAGACTAGTCTTCCTATGGGGATATAGGATTGAACTCAATTGTCATGTGTGTCTGAACTGTAAACATTCTGACAGAGCAAAATACTTACACAGGGACCAGTAGATTTTGGATAGATGATAAGCAATTGCTTAGGATCTGTTAATGATGCAGTTCTGGAATCAATAAGAAACATGAAATTGATAGCCTGTAAAACAATGGTCCAGGTGAAAGAAATTTCTGTTCTGGTTCCTGATTTAGGTATAACAAGGCAAATTACAGTTGCTGCAAAAGATGTAAAGATGGCTGATACGGACCATAATATCAAAAAGCAATGATCATTTTGGAGTCGTAGAATCACAGAATGGATAAAGTTGGAAGGGACCACAGTGGGTCATTTGGTCCAACCTCCCTGCTCAGGCAAGGTCATCCCAGAGCACATGGCACAGGATTGTGTCCAGACAGTTCTTGAATATCTCCAGTGAGGGAGACGTCACAACCTCTCTGGGCAACCTGTTCCAGTGCTCATTCACCTGCACACTAAAGAAGTTCTTCCTTATATTCAGGTGGAACTTTCTGTGCAGCAGTTTTGGCCCATTGCCTCTTGTCCTGTTGCTGGACAGGAGAAGAGCCTGGATCTATCCTCTTGACACCCTTCCAATACTTAAATACATTGATGAGGTTCCCGCTCAGTCATTTTTTCTCGAGGCTGAACAGGCCAAACACTCTTAGCCTTTTGTGCTCTGTTGAAAATATCCATTGCTCTACATTCACAATTTTAAACTGATTTCCATTCTTCACCAAACTTTAAATTCAATTTCAACACAGTTTGAAAAATAAATTAAGATCTTGAAGGCAAAGTTTTCCACATTGTTCAGCTTCTCTCTTTGCATTTGAAAATGTTCCTTTAAAACAGACACCTATTAAAAGAAAATATGTTTTTCATTTTGTTAAAAGGGATTAAGACCACTGGTTCTGGATCCACAATGCTGAATTTCAACTTTTATGTGAAGACATTTACAATGAACTATAAAAATAACAACTCAAAATGGAGAACTTACAAAGGGATTCTGAGCAACGAAGAAAAGGTAAAAGAAAGTGGGAAGGGCGGGAAAACACAAAGTAATAATGTGTATGCTGCCTTGATATTGAAGGGCAGGGGTTCACTGTCAGGAAAGGTGAGACGTTTCAAACTTGTCTAGACTTGGGTTGTCTTCCCCAGTGTAATTTACGCCCATGGAGTATACAGTGAGTCCAACAAGGAAGTTATCCAGGGACTGATGAAGTTTTGGGACACACACAGGGAGGCAAGTGTGTGTCCGTACCCTTCTTTTAAAAAAATTATGTAATAAAGCTGTACGACAACTGTTTGGACAAGTCGTTAGCTCAGCTCCCCATTTGCCCGTGCTAGGAATGCTGTACCAGTGCAGAAGCATTGGCTGGTACAGCACCAGCAAAGCTGAGGCTCAGCTTCAAATGAATTGGGATGGTCCATCCACTGCCCTCTGCCAAATGAAACAACCCACTCAGTTAAAGCCCAGGGCTGCTGGTGCAGCTGTGCCTGTGGCTTCTGCACAGGCTGTGTTACCATCCCCAGGGCTGCACCACTCCCCATGCCTTGCTGGCAGGACTCTTCAGACACAAATAGACACAGCCTATGTGTCTGTAAAATATATGCTCTTACTCTGAAATACCCAACAGCTTTCACAGACTCTGCATGACTTTAGCAATGAACATATAAAAGAAGTGCAACAAGTTCCTGCAGATGAAAGATGTGATGCACAAGTTTGTCTGATAATATTCTGCCTTGAAAACCTCATGTTCCCTTCCAAACAAAAGAAACCCCAAAATCTCACTGCCTGTCCCTACAGTGTTCAAAGTCAGATCTTCACTCATAATTTCTGAGCGCTCAACTTGCCTCAAGAGAAGACTCTACTTGGTCCTCAGATGTGATAGCAGTTTTTAAAATTTAGTAGAGCTGTAGAGAGATTTCCTGGTAGCTCTGATTTTCTTAGCTTGCATGGCAAGGAATTTCACTACCCAATGTTAACTGGTTTAATATTTTTTAAAATGTTAAACTGAGGGGATGCTGGCCCAAAAAATGACAAGTCAACCTAGTAGTGGCTGAACTGCAAAGGCTTGTGGTTTTTCACAATGATTAGTTACGTTTAAATAATCTTACTAAAGTATTATATAAGATCTTAGTCTCATGTCCCATCAGAACCCCATGTGGCCTGGCATTTTATCTAAGATATGCTGAAGTCACTTCTCCATCTCATCAGGCTTTTAAGTTTTCCTAGATCATGCTGAAGCATTTCCAAGAATTAATATTGCAAGGACTGCTGTTCTGCACAAGGGGCTAAGCTGATTCTGGGAAATGCTGTATAAGTGCAGTAGTCACTCTTCAAGCTTGATATAGAAAACTGACCATTTTACTAAAATGTCTAGAAATGGTTCTTTTCAGTTTTTTCTTTTTACATCTTTATCCCTTGTTCCCAGGAAAGGGTGCTGCCATGCTATTAAATAAAGAATGATAGCATTATACCAGCATACATTAACTAGAAATTGCACAGAATTGAAACGGTGATAATCTTTCTCCTCCAAGCTAACAGAAAAACATGATCATCTGGCAGAACTAAAAAGATTATTTCTTTCTAGAACTCTCAATTCCTAAAATCCCAGGTTATCCATGTATTAGTTTTAGGATAATGAAAATCTTTGAAGTTGGATGTCAAGAGCACTTTGAAGAAAGAGACTTTTAAAACAGAGCAAACAATATGTGCACATTTCATTGCAGGTATTCCAAGGCAATTCCAACTCTGGTGACATAGTACGCAATAACTTCATCCCTCCAATAGTGGCCCGTTACGTGCGAATTATCCCTCAAACCTGGAACCAAAGAATAGCATTGAAGCTTGAGCTGATGGGGTGTCGAATAATGCCAGGTATGGGGTAAGCAGTGCTCCCCAGGCATGGTGCCTTTAAAACCACTGTGCCTCCCCAGTGCCACTGATGCCCCCTTCTCTTTTGCAGCTAATAGTTCATTTACGCATTCAATGTGGCAGAAACCCAGTCAGAGCACAGAAACCTCCCTTGGAAAAGAAGACAGGACTGTTACAGAGCCCATCCCATCAGAAGAAACTAACTTAGGTAACACTACCTAGTGCTGTTTTCTCTAGGATGCACCATGTCTT
The DNA here is from genome assembly GCA_013396735.1 of Grallaria varia. Taxonomy (NCBI): domain Eukaryota; kingdom Metazoa; phylum Chordata; class Aves; order Passeriformes; family Formicariidae; genus Grallaria; species Grallaria varia. Next base: position 703,516 of record VWZG01006123.1, on the reverse strand, counting down.
CAGCCCAGCTTGAGTGAACTTGAAACTTTCTCACAAAACAAAACTTCCACTTTCCCTTCAGGTTTTATTAAAGATTAACAACAGAGAGAAGAGGGAGGAGCATAGGTTCTTTTTGTCTTAAGGCACAGAAAGAGATTGAAAGCCTTAATTTTCCTTGATGTGTTAAACATCAGGCTTTGGTTTCCCTGTCATATGGGTTTATTTGTCGTGCTTGGTGGGTTGCTCAAGGGACTATAAGGAGCACTCAGCAGCAATTTTTGCGAGGGCTCTTCTTCACTAAATTCCTATAATTTATAAATTTTTAGTATGTGAAGTATTTACCTCACAAAAATGTTACTTTTTCTCTACACAACCATGACCCCTCCCAGCGTGAGTCCCCAGTGTACAGTAATGCATGGTTATGTAATTAAACATTTTTCCATAATGTTTCTATTCATAGGGGCTCAGACAACCTTAATTTGCATACTTCTCCCTGAATTTGCAGTCTTCATCCTTTAATGTTGTGGAGCCAACTTCTTAGTCCTTAAAAAGCAAACAAAAAGAATTTGGTGCTTATACTGACTATTTGGTGGACCCATAGCCAGATGGGAATTATCAGACCTGCTGTACCAAACACCACTATTCTTTAGATAGCTGACAGTTGTAGGAATGCCTCTGTAAAAAAAGTGGTTGTAAGAAGTAGTCACTGGAAGAAAAAAAAATATCCTGAAACTCTTGCCAAGAGCAAGCAAGCTCAATTCATCTGTGCAGCGGTGTGGGTAAACCATGTCCACATTCATTGAAAATTAAATTTACTGAGATTTCATCTGTTAAATTGTAAATACCCCATGGACACTTGTACCACCTTATTCTCTCAGCTGGCAAGTGTCTGTAGAAACATACCCCTGACACAGGTCACTCTTCTGCTAATTTTCAAATCCCTGCGCTAAAGCATGTTGTGTTAGAATTTAGCAGGGGCTAAATAGGTTTTTCCCTAGATCCACTGATGCAAATCTTTGAGCTATTTTGACTGAAATGTTTCAGCTTGTTTTGCATGAGCCAGATACTCAGCATGTAAAATTGTAGCCTTCTTTGGCATTTATAAGCAACTGCAAACAAAGTGTGTGTAAGTGGCTTTTTAAAAGTAATCTAGTGTGTAATAAGAAAGAACTGCTCTTTGCAAGGATGCATATAGATGCCAAGTCAAATGTCATCCTTGAGAAAGTATGTTTAACTCTTCCATCTCAACATTGTTCCACGTAGGTACATGGCAAACAAGCATGGCTGAGGAGTGGCATTTTATAGTTGTAGTTTTTATGCTCTCTTCAAGGAGCATTCCTGCAACATTATCTACCTTTTGCTGCATTCTCTATCTTCAGAGTAATTTACCTCTTAAACTTTTATCCCTTTTTTTTTCTCATGCAGGTTCAAAGCTTACAGCTATAATTGTCCCCATCCTCATTGTGCTGTGTCTGTTCATGTTCTCTGGAATTTGCATCTGTGCAGCCCTACGCAAGTAAGATACTGGCTTTCATCAAAGGACCATTTATGGGTACCTAGCTAGCATGTCTGACTTTGTGCCCTCTTTCCAGACAGCTTCTTTACAAGGGAGCTGGGAATTGTCCTGTTTGTCAGTCTTCCTTATAAGTAGAACTCATGTTGTACCTCTGTAAATTGTATTTCTTATTGTATGCCTCCCCTAGTCAGAGAAAAATTAAGGTAAAGCAGGTCAGAACCATGCACCCCAATTTACAGTCCAGTGTAACCAGCTGTTCTCTTCAGCCTGCATATACCTGCAAATACTAAGGTGCAAAGCAAACAAAGACACCATACTTCCCACACCAAAGCCAAGTGAAAAATAAGTGAAGATTTGAGCTATCTGTCTGGATCATTTTATTTCCCTCCTGTTGTGTTTCTGCTTCCCTGTCTCTTAAGTTAGAGCACTTAACCTAGCAGGTTAAAAGCAGAGCCCATCTGTAAGGAGTTGCACAGATACACCAGGATAAGCTGCTAAGACTAAGCCACTTCGTCTCACAAGTCAGAGGACTGGAAAAAGCACTGCTAACTGTGCTTCCTGCTAGATGCCCATTCATATGAACCTACACTTGTGTGTAGAGCTGGGGAATGCTTCTGTCAGCAGACGGGGATTTGGAAGTATTAGCAATGCTCTGGTGATGCTGCTTCATCATTAGCAGTGCCCAGCTCTGCCCTGGATTCCCAGTAAATCTATAAACTAGCCAAATGATTTAGCAGAGCAGACCAAAACATTGCCCAGAGTGACACATACAGACATGGACACATCAAATTGATAAGTGCCAGTTCCAGGAACACCAGCACTCACAACTTACACATAGATGGGGAAAAAGAAAATGTCAAAATGTTGGTTTGCATGTCTGACATCGTAGCAAACACCAGCCTCCAGGAACTTGAAGTGAAGCCTTGTCCTCAGCCACTAAACACAAAGGCTCTGAGGGAGTTCAGGCATGAAGCTGAAATGCTGTGGGTACAGACATTTATAAATCCTTTCCTCTCCTTGCAGGCGAGAAGCCAAAGGACTTTCCTATGGATTATCCAGTACTCAGAAATCAGGTTAGTGGAGAATCATGCACTTCGTCCTGTCCTGTCCATTGGGCCAATGGGAAGAGGTTTATGCAACTAAGCATTTAATGCTTGCAAAATAGCATCCACATTTCCTCATTCAAATTCACCTCTTTATACAAGGGAAATGGCAAATGATAGTCCCACTTGTGTCATCCTAGCACAGTGCCCTGAGAAACAATATAATTTCGTTTCTATGACAGAAAGGCAATTAACAAAAGATCTATTATAGAGAGTGCATAAATTAGCATGTAAGAGTGCTCCCAGGTGCCCTCCTTTTCCTTCCCTTCTCCAAAATACCTATTTTGCAGAAAATTGCTGCTTTCCTTTTCTTTTCCCCACAGCAGAGATGATTGTCTTTCTCCAAAAGAGCAAGGGATAATAATTTTTTATGGCTTCAATATTTTTATCTCATTGCCCTCCCTGGTTGGGACTGTATTTATAAAGCTTAAGATTACTGAACTGTACTTCATGGGTAAAATCTGAATGAGGAACTGGCTTGAGCACACTGCTTTAGGAGACGCCTGCAAAACCCCGATGAAGTATTTTCTTTGTTTTGCTCAATAATGCTTTCTAAAGTGGGGTCTCCCATGAGCTTGGCAATTGGGGTTTAGCTGTTTTTCCTGCCCAATCAACTCTATAGAGGAATATCCTTCTGAACCTCAGCTTTTTGTAAAAAGACCACTAGGCAGTTCATATGTCTCTTGACAAGTGTCTTGCAATAGCTCAGCTCCGAAATTTCATCCCTCAGCAGGTGCTGACGTCAGTGGAAGGAATGCTGTTCCCCACAGCAGCTTGTCCTCATTAGAAAATTAATTTGTACTTAACATCATATTTGCTAATATGATTTTTCAAGGTCGCATTGTAATCCTTTCTCACTTACTAATGAGGACAAATCCCAAGAAATTGGAGATAGCCTCTTACTCAAGTCAGTTCATTTGTTGCATGCATGGTTCATAAATCAAGATCCTAAGCCCTTATGAACCAAGCTTGAGACTTAGAAAGCTGGGAGTCAAACTCATCTCTCCACAGACCTCCTGTCGCAGGCTCCAGGCAAGTGCCTGATGCTGGATTTTTTTATTTTCTGTCTCATAAGGATGTTGTGAGAATAAATGAATTGATGAGTGCAGTTGCTCAGATACCAACAAAATGGAAGCCACACTAATGTACTGAAAAAAAGTTTAAATATTATTTTTGCCACATAATCAATGCCAAAACATGTAACTGGTTTAAAGCTAGTGTTTTATCAATATACTTCATTAAGGCATCAGTGCAGGCACCTAGAGCTTGAGCACTTCTTGACAAAAAAATCCTATGTAAAGTTCCGTTTTCATTTGGAAATACCAGTTGATGATTCACTTTTTCCATCACCCTCCATATTTAGGGGGATCTTCTTACGAACAGCCCATTTTACCCTTACTTTTTAACTGTTACCCCATGCTCACACTCTGAATATATTGAGCAATGAGAACACCAAAAAATAAACTTTCTGGTAAGTCTTCTGATTCTAAGCATTTAACTTGCTGATAAGCCTTCAAGTTTTATTTCTTTATCATAGGTTGTTGGAAACAAATCAAGCAGCCTTTCACCAGACATCAGTCAACTGAATTTACCATCAGCTATAACAATGAGAAGGAGACACCACAAAAACTGGATCTGGTCACCAGTGACATGGCAGGTAACAGTTGCTTCCCCTCAGATGCATTTCTTTTGCTCCATGTGCGAAGCAGGTAACAGGGAGAGGGATGGCCCAGCAATGTTTCCAGCTCTTATGCAAGCTGAAGCCCATAAATAGATTTATCCATGTTCATCCCAGACATATTGTGAAGCAGCTAAATATATCAGGGTGGGAAAGACCACTATTTTGGAATTTTTTTCTTGGAGTTGTTGGAAAGATTTCCTGACTCTGAAATGGTGGAAGACACTAGGCAGGGGTGGAGTGCAAGAATAGCATTGTTTGCTGACTGATTTTTTTGTTTCTATTTAAACACAAATGTCTCTGGAAATGGAATAAAATATAATGCCCCTTGCTGCTGAGCAAATAGAAAAATTACTTAGTTGGTTAGTGATGGGATTTCCTGCCCAGCAGGAAGCTCTGCTAAGATCGCCATGCAGGTTTCCTGGTGCCTGAACTATCTGGGAGACGAGGCCCCCTGAAGTGGAAGCAGGTAGACTGGAAAGAAATAAAAAAACAACCACAGTGCTTCTCTCCTGTGCTACCTTGTCTCTAGGTCACTGTTTGGATAGAGCAAATCCTCACATGAGTACTATTTGCATCCCAAAGGGATGATTTTTTAATTCATCCTCTTAGCACATCTTATCCCCGCCTAGTCTAGTCTGTCTGGTAAGGCTAGTGAGACCAGCCATTTCATGGGATCAGTGATCAGCAATCTTGCAGAAAGATTAGTTTGCTGTTTCCAGCCTCCAGACCTCAGAAATTCCTTAGAATTTCTTCAATGCGTTTGGCAGAGAAATACATTTTAAAAACAAATGGATGGTTACTGTATTTCCATATGGTGCTACCCTCAATAGCTTTCAGAGACAGTTTCAATCCTTTATAGAAACTTCCAATATAAATATGCAGAGATCTATAAAGCAGTTTTCTATCATGAAGGAAAGAGAATGAGTAAAGGTTGCTCACAAATCATTGTTATTTGGCTCCCCTGGCCATGTCTGGGGAGGCTGCTTTCTCCATCCTCCTCTCCTGCTGTGTTTGTGGGAAGTCTTGACTCTCAGCCTGGCCCAGGCAGCTTCCCAGCCTTATCATTTCCCCTACCATTTCCTTAAAAATAAGAAACATGAAAGAGAAATGTGAATGCAACTCAGAAATGTGTCATTTATAATTTAATTGCAGAGAGCACACAATTTGCATATAGGTTATCATGTTACGTGGAATTCCCCTCACTTCAAATCCCCGTCCGCCTGCCAGTTCCCAAAGGCAGCCAGGAGCAAGTTGAGATGCTGCATCCTGAGTGAGAGATTGCTGGGGAATGGCGGCAGCGATGTGGAGGAGAGCTGCACCGCTTACTTAGTGAAATATCATAACACCTTCACCCTACATGCTGAAGTTTGGGATGTAGCCAGAAACTGCCAAAAAGATTCACAGGACATATGGGATTGAATTCAACGCTCATGTCAGATGAACCGCGATGCCAGAACAGAAACTGAGCTAACTTCTTCACGCCTGCATCAAAACATGATACTTTAGCAGTGTCATTTACTAGAACTGTTCAGGCCACCGTATGTATCCATAAGAGATTGTCACCAGCACCAAAGCGAGAAAGTTAGAACGTTGAATCTTCTCATAATAGTATTACTGGATTTTTTAAAAAACTTTTTAGTTCAGATCTCCTTCTTATATGGCAGACTGGCATCTGCCTTGACTAGAGGTGCAAACAGGCACTTCTTGAGGATGTATTTCCTCCATCTCACTCCTTGCTCCTGCTCAGGCCATTTGCCTGTTGCTAGCTGTGTCCCTGCCATCCCCCTTGACCGGGGTGACTCCAGCAGCACCCGTTCCTGCTTCTCCTCCTACACTCATCCCCCCTGGCGCGCCTGCAGCCGTGCTGAGCTGGCTTAGCGCGTTTCACACTCCCATTGACTCTCTTGGCTGCCGTTTTGCCTAACTTCATCCTTCTTGTCAGTCAGCTGCTGTGAGATGCCTTTTAAATAAAGCCGGCTCGTCAAGAATCCTCTGGGTATTTTAATTACTCCAAAAGTGGAACACTTGGTTTGGAGAACTTCTCTCTTGAAGATCTTCATGCAATGTCCTTTGTTCAGCTTAGTGCTAATGTTTTGTTGACTTCATTGTTTTTTTAGGGCTTTTAGATATACTCCAGAAATGTTAATTTATTTGGGTAGGTAAGTGGGGAAAGAGAGGGAGGGAGGGAATGAGAAGGAAAGGGGGTGGCAGATTGGAGCTCCTCTGTGGAATAACCTCTGCCAGGTTCTGCAATGCTTGCTTGCTGAAGGAGGTTACAGGATCAGTGTTGGGGAAAGCTTTCCTCACATACCCAATGACCACACATTTGATATAATAACTGAGTAATCTTTCTACAAAAATACCTATCTATGCATAAGTATTATATACATAAAATAAGTATTCTCTGCCTTATTGAGCAGTCCATGCTTCCTTTTAGATTATCAGCAGCCTCTCATGATCGGGACTGGGACAGTAACACGTAAAGGATCTACTTTTCGACCCATGGACACCAAAGATGAGGGAAGAAGGGGGAGCTCTGAGTTTGAAAACCACTATCGCTGCCCGCACAGAGCCAACCGGCATGAATATGCTCTGCCCCTGACCAGCCAAGAGCCTGAATATGCCACACCCATCATAGAGCGGCACGCAGCAAGAGAAAATAATTTCCCTTCTGAAAATGGCTACAATGTTCCCGTTGTCTCATCTCAGATACACTCCCTTACTGCCAGCAGCTTCTCCAGTTCATGTAAGACCGACACCAGGAATGGAGACTACCAGACACCCCAGAGTGTCATAAACTACGACAAACCCAAGGTTAATGGTGTTCTGACCTCCGTGAGCTACAGCACGGACTACCAGAAACCTCAGCAAAATGCTCTTGGGAGCGAGGGTTACTCAACACCCAGAGACTGCCTCAAACCCATAAGCCAGACAGCAATGACAGCTCTCTTGTGATTTGCCGAGCAGGAGAGGCGCAGTGCGCAGGAACATCACTGCACAGCTTTCTGAAGTGAAAACAGAGTTTGGAGGGACTCTGCTGTGGGAGGCATAAGGCAAACAAGCCCTGTGTACATAATATTGCTGTCTTGCTGGGTTCTGACATCTGAAGAAAGCATATGCTGTTTATCACTGTTTATAGCAAGAGATGTTATCAGTGAAGACTGTACATCTTATTTTCTGTAACTGATCTCAGTGCTCCATTTGCAATGTGTGCAATTTGTACATAGCTTTTATTTAAGGAGAACTTCTTAAGTTTCCTTTTCACCTGGGGGTTTGAAAGGATTGCAGAAAAAACAGGCCTCCTTTTCTGTCTTTATTTTACCTGCTGCTGTACTGGCAGCTGTAAATGGTGTATCTTATGGTTGTGGTGATTCATCTCCTTTCTTATGAAAACTGAAGCTAGGGCATCACTGTATTTCTTATTGGGAGGGTAGAAGCTAAACTACTTGAAGCATAATATGCACAAGAGAAGGCAGCTGAGCATTTAAATACTGTGCTCAAACACAACTTCCCAGCTCCTTTTTTAGCAGCAATTCTCACATGCTTGAATTTGATGTGGCATATGAGCTGAGCCCATCTAATGTGCAATTCATGTTAGAAATAGGCAGAAAGGCTGAAACTGGTTTTGGATTCAAGCCATGGTGATCACTCTACAACAGAAAAAAGAAAAAGCAACCAAAAAACTAAACAACAAATCCAACACCAGTTATCTGGTTTTGCTGGGTTTTTTTATTTATTTAGGAAGTGTGTGTAGGACCAAAATGTGAATTTACAGCTAAGAATTAAATCCCGTTCAAGCCCTAACTGATCTTTTTGCTGCTAAACTATAAGGAAATTTGTTCCTTGGCACAAAGCAGCAAACTTTCTGAACTCTTCATTGCTCCACTAGGTATTTTTCTGTCTTACAAATTTAATGTAAGATTTCTATTTGAAATATTTCGACAAAGTAAGACCCAGTGTTTGTATGGTTTACTGTTGCAGTTAAATTTGCAAGACAACAGATCAGCACTGTTGTTTTCAAATAGTTTTTCTCTTGCAGCTAATGTTTTCCTTAGTTCTGTTTTTGGACAAACTTGAAAAAGCATGGGGATGGGTGCAATGTATCACATAGTAGCTGGCTCCTCTTTCAGCAGAGGCAGCATTGGAGCAGAACAGCTTCTAGTAGCGACTGGGACCCTCTGCTGCCCATCTGCCTCCAGTGCTTGGGGCATTTCTCTGAATTCAAAAGCTTGTCCTAAAATGTCAAGAAGCTATATACTTCTGTGAAGAAAGAATGGTGCTATGTTTAAAGCACAAGGTTGGGAAACGAGACCAGTAAAACCTGAGCTCTGAGAAAGTCACTCTTTGAAGGCCTTCCATTTCCTTATGTGTAAATGGGATAATTTGCAAAGGATGCAACGAAGATTAATCGGTCTGTTTGCAGAGTGCTTTCACATCCTTGGGTGGAAAGTGCTGTCAGAGCACAGCCTGGTTGCAGTGGTACTACTCATGAATATTGCTAACTCCAGCCATACGAGAACTAAGGCAAGTTCTGAGTGGGTTCTTTGCATACGCATGTTTTGTGGCCTCAAGTGGTGCCATTCCCCCACATTGCCGCACCTGCATGTGACTCCTGTGCAAGGAAGAAAGAGTCAAGGTAAACTCGTAGCCTTCCTGTGTTTCCTGTCATTACAGTTTCTGTGAAATGTCTAAAACACCTCAGGTCCTGAAGTGAAACAGCAGCAGCCTGTTTGTTAGACAGAGCTGGGCGGTGTTGTTTACCTTCTGTTGTTTACATGTCTTTGTAAATAAAGAACATTGGTATTTGTAAATCAGTCACACGGGCTTGCCACTTAACTCAGTGACTCGATCATCACTGCACACCCACTCTCATCACATATCCTGCAGGGTGAGAAAGAAGCTTTCCTTACGCCCTGCAAAAGTGCCAGTTGTGCTGCTGCAATTCACAGTCCCAGTGTGACAGGCTAAAAAAAGGTTCTCTCAGTGCCCCATTTAGCCCAGCTTTTCTGTCCATAAGCTCTATAGAAGAAGAAGCCACAAACAACCCCACTGCTGGATGCATATAATTGAGGAAAGGATGAGGATGCCCTCCTGATGAGCCTGAAACCAATCCTCCCCTCCACCCACACAACTAATTAGCCTGACTTGTCACTTGACAAACAAGTCAGCAATCAGGTCTACTCCCCACCTAAGGAGGCAGCTAATAACACAGCAATAAAAGGGAGCAGGCAGCAGATGATGCTAGTTGTATTTTAATGAACTTTTTGCATGCTTCTGCCACATGCTTGGTGCATCTGCAGCATGCCACAAGTGTCAAAGGGTTCTTGGCAGCATATGCCCATTTCTGCTGTCATTCAAACACATCTTAACACAGCTGGTTTAGCCTAATGAAAAGTTGGGTCTCAATTTGCACCTTTCCTTCATCCTCACCCCCCCTCAAAAAAACCCCCCAAAACCAACGCTGCAAAGACGGCTTAAAATACATCCCCAAACATCTCCAGCTTCCATTCACAGTAGCTTGGTGCCAACAGGGATGGAGGCAACACAGCAGCTCTGTAGTCATGCACAGCTCCCGGTCACTGCCATGGTGCTTCATGGTTCATGTCTGAGTGACTGCTGAGGGTGGTTAACCTAAAAAGACTCAGGCTGCTCTGTCTTGGCCTGGGAAATTTTTAGTGGCCTTAGCAGCAGATATGCAAGAAAACTTCCTACCCATGTAGCCTCTTTATCCTGACAGTAGGAGAGATACTAAATCCTGTTGTAGGAAGAAAAGGGGACTGCCTGAATCTCACCGAGTGCTAGCGTTCATCTCCATACTCATCCTCTGAATGGCTTCTTACATATTGATACATCGAATTCCAGCTTGTCTACATCAGCCTGTTCTATCAAAACCAGATGCAAGGCAGCCTTATAAAACATCACAGATTTAAAAACCTTTGTTTCTCAGTGAAGGCCAGAGTATACACCATTTTGGGACATTTCCACACTTGGAAGAGCTGCTTTAACTCTGGATCGCTCTCCGACATCTCTAGAGATTGTGTGAGAGCAGAGTTTGACCCTCTGGTCAACAGAGAGTTTCAATAGCATTTTGGCACTAAAATTCTTTCCTGAGCAGGCAGTGCCAGTGGGCTGGAGCTGTAAAACCAAACTAGAGTTCACAAGAAGCTTAAATATTAACTGCTCGTAGCACTAAGGGCCTGCCTGTCCCATTGCAGTTGACAGCAAGTCTATGACTGCCAGGAACAGGGGCAGAGTAACTGTAAGTGTGCATGTCTGACCAAGGGAACCGAAGCAGGTGCCTCTTGAGGCAAGAAAGAGTAAAAGAGGGTGTACCCTACCTACAACTGAAATAAAAGACTGACAGCTTAGCATGTGTTTCCAGCTGGTGCCTTATATTTAAAACACAAAAATACAAAACCCAACTACAATAAAGATTCTGAAAATACCACAGGAAAAACACAAATGTTCTTTGTTCGCACCTCTGACTGGGAAATAGATTGCAAATCGTTATTTCCTCTATCAACTACTTTTTTGATGCTCGATACAAAAGCATTTTTTTCCTATCAAAGTGTAATTCTAAAGAGTATTTCTCTATTTCTTTTAGTTGCTAAACATCAGATATTAAACCCTACCTTAGTACTCATCAGAATCTTTACATAAACCAGGCAATAGATTAAAATTAGCTCTTGTAGATTGTAGAACTAGGATTTCCCAGCTCAGGGGATGTCCTACTTGCTCACTCACAGCACCACCTGCTCTCTTTTATGATCTTTCTGTGGATCAAAATCTTGGCCTCACCTCCCTCTCCAGACAGAGTGGGCTCAGCCAGCTCAGTAGCCCACTGACTACAGCAGACTGCATAAATGGGAGAAAGCAGGAAAAGCAGTGAGACCAATCTGCACCCCCGGCATCTGAGTTAAAACGGCAGCCAGTCACATCAGTGCCTCCAGCACCTGTGTGTAAATGACAGATTCCTGCCTCCTTCTTTAAAAACCCCCATGAGGTTGGATTCCAACCTCTAGAAGCAGCTTGTGAATCCCATAGCTGGTCTGCGTAATTGGCATGGCTAAAACTTGGGAAGACTGAGTTTTTAATACAGACTTTCTTCAGATTTTCCCCACTGCCTGCCAGAGAACTGGCAGCTCATCACTCTGTGGGCAGATTTTAGTGAAACCTTGTCTGAGGCCCAAAATACTCCCTACACAGGACGGGAATGTCAGGCTGTAGGTCCCATTAGAGGAGCAGACGCCTAACTGTGCTTACCTGTTTGATGGGTCACTATCATTAAAACAAAAAAGCAAAAAAATGAAGAGAATTCTAAGAAAGGAGTTGGTGGTCTCACAGCAGTCCTGTGGGATCAGATGCCCACTGAAAAGTAACCTTACATAAGTCCATCTCTATTTTCCTGTTCACCCTCTGTCCAAAAACAGGTTATCTTTGCTCAGGGAATGGGTGTCTTAAGGGCTCCCCTACCTTGTAATCAGGTTAGACCCAAGGAATGACAAGGCTATGTTGTTGCATTCCTTTTTCTTATTTTCCATAATAAAAATTCTGTGCTGCCCTTTTCTTTCCAGTGTCAGCTATGATGTAAGCTTGTAATGACCTCCAACCTCCACTGCAATTAGTACAGTGTGAAAACAGAATTTACCATTTTATTTGAAACACATCAGTGTTGATACCAACACTGAAGATTACCCTGCCCTAGCTCTGTGGGGTCAACAAGACTAGCAATGTTGCAATGCCTATGAATTACTGAAGACAAAATACATTTCACAGAACATACTTATTTAAAAGGAAGGTGGCATTTCTGCACAGTCACTTTCAAATTTAAAATAGAAACCTCTCCTGAGGGCTCCCACTTTTTCAAGCCCCCCTCCTCCCCTGGGCACAGTTCTACAGTCCATAAAGGACTCACAAGAAGGAGTCAGATAAAGTGTTTCTAAACCAGATAAAGACAAGAGGGAAGACATCCTAACTTGCAGAAAACTCATGTCATCTGTGATAAGGAGGACGCCTCATATCTGACTTTCTGTGCTATCTCATTGTATAGTCTGGACATGAGAATTTGGAGACTTTTTCATTAAAACTTCACCAATTTGTTTTGACTTTGCCTCACATTAAGTGGCTGTAAGTCCTGAAAAACATTTGCCATCTACAGTAGTCAAAGGTTATTCAACAACCTCTTGTCCTGGGCCGAGTTAATTCATAACTTACTCAGACACTTGCAACACAGCTACTGTACAGCCATGTGACATCCAAGAGACTATCATCCTGTTTATTTTTATACAGGCACAAGCATAAAAATGAGAAATCCAGGAAGGAGACAAATTAAACAAGCACAGCACCCTTTTTCAGCATAGCAAAAAATATAAGTCAACACATAACAACATAGTAGCGTTAGTATGGCATTACTAAGGCATTTATGCCCTCAATAACCACCCTGAACTGACCTTAAGAATCCATGATTTTGACCAGACACAAATTTTTTAACAGACTTTACTGGAAAAGCTCCCTTAATGCATTAATAATCTGCATTAATGGTTAACCCAAAGAGGAACCGTATCCCTGAGTACCCTTTCTCCTTTTAAGTCTGAGCCACCCAAAAGAGTGAGAAAACAAACATAACAGATTATTCAAAACCCGTAACACATTCCCAGCCAGATCAGATGACAACAGACAATAATAGACTTTAAAAACACATGTGTGTTGCTTACTAGAAGGCAGCCAAAAAAGTAATGCCAGAATTACAGGCTTAAAAGAAACACCAAGAACAATTTAATACAAACAATACAGAAGCATACAGCAATGGCTGGTGCCTGACCCACAAGACGGAGCTTATCAGAACTCATATTCCATGAGGAGAAGCAGATAGCAGAGAAGATGGTGATGCTTGCCATAAAAGGAGAGAAGACAGTAAGTTACACTACCCACCACCTGGCCTCTTGTCCAAACCATTTAACCCCTTGAGCATATACTAGAAACTTCAGTCTTTCAAACTTGTTTGTGCATCTTAATTTCTCTGGCCCAGGAAAAGACCCTTTCATAGATGGGCGAACGGAGATAGACGGATATGCTGCCACCTGTCCTGAGCTGTAGCAACAAATCAAACCCACCCAAAAATGTAAAGGCCTCTGAAAACACCAATCATAAACCTGTGAAAAGTCTTTGGTCATGCAGGGAGAGAAGACAGGGGTGATAAAGACTAAGATGAGCTAGCAGACCTCACTTGAAGAGGCAGCTTTTCTTCACATCTATGGCTAAGCTTTTTATCCTTAAGTGACACCATCTGTTCTGACAGACAGTTTTATAAAATTTGAACAAGGTGACCTGGTTAAAGCATGCCTGTTATATGGAAATGCCAGTATCATACATGGATGTGGAAAGGTTGTGGATGGCTCATGCAACTTCTCTTCCAAAGTTATTCAAGCGCTTTCAGCATCCCATCATAAAATGCAGTACAAGCCTTTTTTGATACCCCACAACACAAAGCAAGCCATGCTTTAGAGAACAATGTTGCAATAACTTTTCTACTACCTTACAAAGGCCTGGAAAATGGTGTTCATAAAAGATATTTAATTTATATAGGTTACTTTTTAACATATGAAGTCACACTTCATCCTCTCCTGCTTTATAGTATGATCACATTCATGTACAAGGACCAGCACTGAGGACATAAATATGCCTCAGAACATTTAATTGACAGATCTATTGGTCACCTGGTTAACAACAGCAAACAAGGTCTGGAGATTGCACTATCATTTGGTGGTCACTGGAAACCAACAGCAGTAGGGAAAAGATGACGGTGGGTCAATGTGACCTGACCTTTCTCTTTTCTCCAACCAAGAAGCTTCTGGCTTAAACTAGACTAGGTGAAATGTAATCATCATCTCCTTTTTTCCCCACTTCTCCTCACCACAGTTTGACATGTCTATGGCAGCCTCTGTTCCACAAAGATTCCAGGAATGTGACAAGGCTGGTTCCCTATCATGATTGAACGGCACTGGCAAAGTGCAGGCAGGAGTGTTTATGAATCTACCTGATACCTCATTTCATGTTTTATCAGTGCATTTGGTCCCTTCTTTTAGAAAGTCTTAATCCACCCACAAACAGAGATAAAAAATCTCAGTGCTTGGGTGTGAGCTTGTAAGACAGCAAAGCACTCATGTTTTAAAGTAATTGATGGGGATATTCAAGTATTTTTTAACAAGTCATGAATCCAGAGCTATATGAAATTAAACATCTGTGTTTATGTGTGCTTGTCCATATGCTACACTCATATAAAGAGAGAACAATTTTTAACTGTAAGACGTGTCACCTGCAAAGTACTTACTATGGGATGTCAATTAGACTGGATGTTTGTAATTTTAAGATCACATGTTACTAGAAATAGTTCTAATGAATAAAGTTTTCTATTTTTTAAATAAGAAAACCCCAAAACCAAACAATCAAAAAAAAAAAAAAAGAAAAAAAAGAAACCCCTCACAAAAAAACAACCACCAACCCACAAAACAATAGGTTCTGTTTCTCAAAGGCGCCTTAACGTTGAAGCTTTGAAGGAAGCTGCTGCCCCCTCTTGGCATTACATACAAATGCAAACATTTTGCACTGAGTAATATACAAGTTTGAGTGTGGAAAATAGCATAAAACTGTGACAGCCCGAAGCACACTTGCCTATTTAACCTGACCACTCAGGACAATCCCATTAACTTCCTAAGATGGAGGGGTCATAATACATAGGATTGCCATGTCTTTAAAATAAAAGTAATATGCGATCTGAATTTAAAATAACACTTAAATGAGCACAATAGATCTCAAAAAAATTCTGCTGGCCTCCTGAATTGTCTTATAACACTCCATGTCTGTCATAAATTAGGAGAACACCTAAACTGCCACGCTGGCCAAAAAGGAAGGTCAAATAAATGGGAAGGTGTGCAGTAGCACTCGACAGCCATACAGAAATCCCCATTTATCATATATAAAATGTCAGCCCCTCAGTTCCAAGCCCAGAGCTGTCACCCTCAGCAGCTGAGGTACTAACCCATTGCAGGTTTTATGTAACAGCACCCACTGGGAATCCCATTGTTATAGTTTTAGATTTTTCAGGATTTTTCTTTCCTTTCCGGCTAACACAAACTTTGGGGGTTGACACTGCCTCCACCTAGATAACGATCCGAAATTCCACCTTGATGGCCCTAAGGACAGTTCCTTTGTTTTTTGTTTGGGGAGTGGTTTTTCTTCTTCACTTCTTCGGCAGAGGCGGAGGAGACGGAACCCGCGCACGGGGCTGCTGCTCTTTCTGCTGCGAGTTCCAGCTTCTTTTCCCTGCTTTCCTGCTCCTAGCCCGTTGGGCCCAGGGCTCCACTGAGATATACAATCTAATCTTCACTGCTTTGGAGTTACTGCCATTTTTCGCCCTGAGACACCAAGGCAACAGCGAGGGAGATCCCAGACCCCTCTGCTCACCACCTTCCCGCCCCGGGGCCAGAGCCGGCCGGCTGGGGAACAAAAGGACCACGCTGCCTGCTACCGGCTGCCTGCGGGAGACGAGCCAACTGCCCACCCCGTATCTCCACAGACTCATTGTTCGAAGGTTTTTGGTTATATAGTTGTTATCTGTTCTGTTCTGGTGGTTCACATATACATATATGCATATATAACCATATTTAGTAGTTAAGAACTGTTATCTCTCCTTCTACATTTTTCCTTCAAATTAAAATTTTGTTCTAAATTTAAGAGGCGTGATCTTTTCTTGAGAAAGGCATTCCAAATTGTTTTGGCTTGCTCTAAACTAAGACACCCTTCTCACAGAACCATAGATAACCATGTAAGTTACAAAATAAAACAGGAGGAGCTGGTACATTTCTGGACATAACCCAAAGGCTTGAGTTCTATAAAACAACCAGCATGGGCAACCTTCTTCCCCTATCTACTTCTAGCAGAGCAGCGGCAATGTCTCCACAGGTTGTTCCAGTAAGGAGCAAACAGGAACACCCCATTTCTTATTGGAAAGGAAAGCATCCAAGGCAAGGATATTTCCAGCAGTGTAAGCCCAGTGGACAAAACAGGTAACCATTCCAGTACAGTAGCATGATTGTTAGTGTTTCCATTCCCCTAAAGAAATTGGTAACAGACATAAACACTTGGACAACAGCAAGTAAAACTACACCAGACAAAATATTTTCATGCCAATCTCATTTATTTCATTTGACAGAAATAGTATCTGTGCAAATATTAGGCAAATAATAGGTAAATTAAAATTTAATCAACAGGATCTACAGAGATTTACAGATGTATTTGTAAACTTGGCAGTTTTAACAGAGAAGTTACCACCTGTCTCCCAAGCATCCCTGACTTCCAGCACTACAGGCAATCAAAACATGTCTGTGAATGCCTGCACTTTCACTCGTTTTTACATTTTTCTAACCTTCAGATTGAGACCCAGCTATTGAAAACCAGGCAGCAGGGTGCTGATGGCCCCACAACTGATGGAGAAGAAGCTGGGGAGATTGCTCAGGTTGCAGTGCTTTTGCACTTCAAAAAGGAAATTTGAAGAAATCGAGCGCGCCAAACACTCAATGAGGGAATTGTGATCATTACCTTCTGTAGAAAGTTACAAAGAAAAAAACCAGCACAATTTAAACCAGTTTTTCTGGAATCTCTTAGGGATCAATAGATGGAGTTCTAACATACCTCTCACAGGGCATTGGAAGACCATACTTCTGGCAGAGCCTTCGAAACATTGGCAGCTCAAACACTTACCTAGGTACTGCTGGGAAACTCAGGTCTCAGCACACAAAGCTGAAGGCTGACAAAAAGATACCAAATAATTAAACATTTTTTTTACAGTGTGGAAAATTTACCCAAGTAACTTCAATTTTCACCTAAGAAGTGAAAATCCCTGAAAAATATCACTTGGCCTTTTTCAACCATTTGGCTTAGGAACACTGCCCTGCACAGGAGCGGGCACAAGGAGTATATACCAAAGTATGTCTGAAGCAGGGGTACACCAGATGAACACAGCTAAGGCAAGGCTACTCGAAGCCTAAGCAACAGCTGCCTCATTCAAAAAAAGAAAATCCAAAGAAGTTGAGTATTTCTCTTCCAGTCAGCACATTTTTCACTTCTCAACTCCTGTATTCCCTTCCAGCTATGAAACTTCTAAAGAATTGGAAATTGCATCATGTTGGAAGACACACTGGACAAGCTTGCAACATTTTTCAACTATTGTAGTATCATTTCAAGCTTGTAAAGGCAAACATGAAATATTTTAGCCGATTTTTTTTCAAGTCACAGAGCTGAGGTTTTAACCAGCAAAAGCAGACTTCTTACATGTATCCTAAGTTAGGACATGTTTCTCTTCTGTTCTGTCACATGTGGATCTCTGAAGAAAAATGCAGAGGACTATTCAGTGACCAGTCACTGGAAGCAGCCTCTGAGAACCTTCAGTAGGGCACTGGGACATAAAGAAATTTTGAATGATCTTCCTTGACTCCAGGCGGCATAAAAAATTAATTTTCTTTCTCCTCTTTCTATTTGCATGTTCATTCATAGCTGCCTCTATTCCTCTCCTTACTTTATGACAACTCAAGCAAGATTTCTCTGCTTTCCCTCTTCCTCCCATCTGCTGAAGTCACCCATATCTGAACCCTTCTAAAAATTTTAGAGCTAAAAAATACTTATTCTAGCCCTTACCAATAGCACATTATACCTCTTTTCATCCAGTATGACTCAGCCTTGTCTATTGAGGCAGTTCCTACGCTCACAGTTTTCTACTCTCTACTTACACATTCTCAGTAAGTCCTTAAGTACTACCATAATTATACTACTAACACTGTTACCAGACCATTACCTTTCATTTGAGCTCTCTGTTCATTCAGATGATCTCAATGCTTTACGGCAAGGCAACCACTCAACTGTAGGTGAAAGATTATTTCTTTTAAAATACAATTTAAAACACAAAACAGATTCAATATGAACAAAGAGACCTTAATATCAGGACTAAAAATTGTAACTTAAACTTTTGTAACTTCAGTGGAAAACTCAGAATAATTTACTACTCATAATGCATGAGAAACAAACAACCTAAAAAAGAGAGAGAAAAGGCAGTATCCACAATTTTATTCAAAGGACTTAATCCTTTGAGAGGTTTGTATCTTTATAGCTCTTCTTAGTCAAGGGCTTCAGAATACTTACGGTATTATTATATAGCCAGACACTGCAAATATTTCTCTTTTTTTTTAACTGAAAAACATTCAGCAGAAAATGCATCTCAGTGAAATTTGAGACATGTCCTATAACTCTTTCAAAAAATATAATTTGCTATTAACCATTGCCAACCAAGACTGGATTGGAGTCAAACTTCATGTTACACGGTTTTGGTTTCCCCCATGTTAATTTCAGGCCGGGTCAGGACTTCATGTTTAACCGAAAAAAATCCACACACAGAGTTAGGTGTTTTTTATATATAAAAAGAGAGACAATTAAATACAAGTCTGAATTAGGTGCAGAAATCACTGAAATGCAGAAGAGTATATTTATTTGCAGGCTAATAAAAATATATTCAGTTTAACTAGATGTATACATTTTTTGCAAAATGTTCTATCTGCTACAGAAATGAGAGTAACCCATGATGTAATTATGTTTGGACAAATACAATAAATACCTGAATTTTGTTTGACACAACTGTAGATTAACACATACTGAGACAGTTACAAACCCTCTTCACTGCCAAGAATACACTTCTACAAAGGAAATACTACATACAGCCTTTGATCAGAGTTAAATTTATTGCCATAAAGCACTTCCTTATCTTACATGCTTTTAATTAACAAGGGTCCCAGATACCAACACTGTCCATCTTTAGCTTAAAACACGATTGTCTTACTGAAAATTTTAATAGGCAAGGAATTATCTACTTTAAAAAAAATTGCAAAATTATCTTTTGAAAATTATTTTATTTTTTAAGTAAAAATATATATACACACACGCAAGTAAACTGTTTTACACTTTTAAAAATAAAAATGAAGTCTGAACACTGACTTTCCTCAGAAATTCTTCCAAGATTAACTCATTCAGCCCTTGGGAATCAGCAGGACTGAGTCTTCCAGTTACTGACAAAGGGAAGAATACACATTTGTCCATTGAATCTGGAAATCTCAACTTGCAAAACATTTCTCAGTTTAAATATTAATCTCTAAGCATCTCAGTATGATTACAAATAAACCAGTATGTTAAATCAGCTGGTAGGAAGTACAGAGTACATGGAGACAGACTGTAGTGTCTGAGCAAAATCCTCCCATTCAAGGCTTTCTGAACAAAGATTATAAAACCTGCCAGGAAGGAAATCTGGTGATAATTTACTGCTACCTGATTCATCTACTCATAGTCATGTTCCCTCTGTTGATCTCATATATTGTTAAAAATAGACAAGGTAAGAGCAGAGAAAGGGTCCAGCAGATGAAGAAGAGAGTATATCGTGTAAAACTGGTGGACAAGAAATGTTAGGAAAATAACTCTAGAAATTCTTCCACTTCAGCTAAAACTGATCAGATGCATTAAATGAAAAATATGGTATGTCAAGAAGTAAGAAAGGACAAATAAATTAAAAATTTCACCTTTCCCTCAAACAAAGGGAAACTGTACAGGCAAATTTACTGCCTTTATAAAAAGTTACAAGACTGGTTGGACAAGTCTAATTTCTTGGAACTGCAGCAAGATTTCATACAGAGGTGATTTTTGAAGACAAGATGACCACTTCTTAGCTTTGAACTGTCCTTCCTGACAGAGCGGACATTGAGTGTTCCAGCCACAGACACTTGCAGAATGCACTCTGCTCCAGTAGCTGTGGGAAACACACCAATATGGATTGGTTCCAGCAGTGGATTCATCTGCTAACACACAGCTAATGTGTCCTCAAGTTTCTGAAGCTTCAGAAAAAGAAACATGCCTTGGTACATGCTTCTTCTTCACACAGCTTTACATTTAAATACTAGTTTCTGTACAGTGAAAACTGTACTGCATTGACTATTTTAAAAACCTTCCACAGTATGCTGTATGACAAAGACTGTTATAAAAATGAACCAAATAATGTTATTCCACTAAGTGGAACTCATGCGCAGGCACACACACACACACACAAAACTATTGTGTAAATAGCGAAGTTAAAGATTTATAAATAGCAAAATCTTTGAATAAAGTATATACATTTTTAGGCTTTTTCTATAAACATATATATATATATATAGTGCTCCTAGGAGAGACAAAGTAACTGTGTTCTACATCACAATTTAGAACATAAGATTAGTTGATGTTACTCTAAAGGCCTTTGAGGTTTTTTCTTATGTATGCACACCCTACACAGTCACACTTGAAAAGATGTCTTTTCATGTTAGTTTCTCTTTCAGTGTACAAATCTTTTTACATTACAATTCAACAGCATGCAGAGCAGTGGGCAGGAAAGACGGCACTGCATGCTGAAATAGTAAGTGCAATGACAATGCATGCTTGCTTCCTTGTGGAGTGTGCTGCACGTCACCGACAGATCTACAAATGCAGTATGAGAAACTGGTCAAACACCACTCTCAGCATTCCTGTCAGCAGCCACGCTGTGGGCCTTTAGATGTACACCAAACAAAAACTATTTTAAGATACACTGCTCTTACAAAGGAAGTAACATTTTGTTTCAACAGTAAGACAATTATAGGTTAATAGGACTGCCATAACATAACACGGATAGGGCTAGACACCATATCATTCCGAGTACCTCCTGTAAAGTACTGTGCACTCAACTTCCACTTCTTTAAGGATTATTTTAATGTGAAATGAATATGTTCAGTACCTATCAAAAGCACTGAACGCTTCATAAGGTCAAGCTAATAATGACCAACTCAACTGCTCCACACTAACAGTAACCATAACCATTCAAAACCAAACACTAAATGGATGATGCTCAGAAAAAAAAAATACCAAAGGGTCCACATAACTGTGAGTAATTTTAAAACTAATTTCACATTTAAAACCATGTAATACTTTGTTTAAATACTTTAGAAGCAAGTTTCAAATGGAACAAATGGTGGTGAATTTAAACTAAAACAAGAATTCTGAAAATCTCACTCATAAAATTATCATGGGCTGAAGGATCATGACTAGCAAGTACTCCTTTGCCTATTTGAGATATTCTTTGTTCAAATAAAAGCTCTGGTCTTCAGTGTTCTGAGAAAAAAATCTGAAATACAAAACTCATGGATGCAATGGAACATCTCCCCCTCTCATCCTTCTAGGGTTAAAGCATGTTTCACATCAAACTGAACATCAGTTGTCCCTTTAAAACATTAAAGGGTCAAAATGAAGCTGGCCACATATTATTCTACTTCCTTAGGGACATCAACGAGATTAAAAGTGGAACATATTGAGGTTATTAACTTTAGAAATCCCACACTTTGGTGGATTATTCTTTTATTATTAAAAGAAATTCATTTCACATGCTGTATGTTAGGTAACTACTGTGTGTCACGCAAAAGACAGTTTTCCACATTTAGAATTGCTCACAATGAAGCCCTGAGGTAACCGCCTTTTTTCCAGGCAACCGTAATACAGTTCCTCTTGACATTTAATCATCCTTTTACTATCTACTCTAGCATATGCAACTTTAAGCAGTCAATATTGATTATCAATTGCTCCCAAAGATAGGATTTGTCCAGTTAAATTTTTTTTTTGATTGATTGATTGTTTTTAGGATAAAGACTCAGCAGAACGGGCTAATTTGGGTGCAGTGTCTTCTAATGAAGCTTCAACTGAATTCCCCAGGTCTCCATTTTCATGTCCATCAATACTTGGCTTCTTATCATACACTGCAAGGTAAAAAGAAAAAGTATTTAAGGCAATGAAGCAATCTTGGTAAGGACAGATCAGTGATCCTTATTTCAGAAACCAGAAAGTGTACTGAAATGACTACTAAAATTAAAGCTAACAGTTTTTAGCAGAACATAGTATAGCAGGAAAACAGGAACTGTTTATTTACCTCTCTGATTTAAAAAGTGTATCTGAAGAAGCCAACAACATGAAGTGTTAAGGGAAATTAACTACGCCCAGACCAGAGGCAGGAATAGGTAGGAATAAATTTGAATTTCAACCTTTAGGAAAAAATGTCCATGAAAAAGATCCATTCATTAATTCAGTTAATTCAGTTGTATCTAAGTAAACCAGGCCAAACAGTGAGGGACCAATCAGAAGAGCTGACAGCCTATGAGTAGGCTAATCGAATTGACGGTAGATTAATTTTACAATCTATATAAAATGAGTGTTTTCCAGAAACTGGATTGCATATTGAGAATTAAACTGCATGTAACACATTTTAGAAGGTTTACCTTGTGAAGGTTTGACATCCACATTTGCATCTTTCCGATTAGAACTCGAATTTGCACCTTCTTCCAATTCATCAAGATATAAACGATAACGGTGTCCACTCTCATCCTCATATTCTACATTTTCATCATCCGAATCAACTTCTGGAGCAACATACACTACTTCAAATTCAATTTCACCTCTCTAAAATGCAACAAAAATTACAAATTTACTTACCACTGCAGAGCTACCTAGTAGGATTACCAAGATGAGCTAAGTTATTAAAACAAATACGTTTTACTGTTGTAAACACAAAGTTGTGTTGAATATTTTGGATATGTATCTGAATTGAGTTTTTACTGACTAAAGTAGTACAGCTCTACAGCTACGTTCTATTTTTTTTTACAAAATTATCTGAATTTCTTAGACATATTCCAATACATTTCAAACAGTGACTTCTAATGAGGAAACTTTCTGCTAAATTAGACACACTTGTTAACTGTCTGAAAATAGGAAGCAAGGCAGGAAGAAGATTCTATACCTAAAAGATACATTGTTTGGCTGGAGCTGTTCCGTCATAAAAGAGTAAAGCGTATGTCACTAAAATATTATTTCCATGGGGCAATGTAATAAACTGATTTCCATCAGCCTTATGGAAGAATCATGAGCCAATACACATGTTTAACTGAACCAGTATGGGCCCAGCATTTTTCTCCTTAAATTGCAAGACCTAAGAGGATTAAGTGTAAGGTGACATAGCCTCAGGAATCACTGTAGCTTAGCATTACACTGTGCTTAACAATAAACATTAAAATTCAAAATAATTCAACAGGCAGAACACAGGAAGCACTTAAACATGCCTACAGATAATAGGTCTCAACTGACCTGTTGGGAAAGAATAGTTACAGCTTCTTTATGTTTGGCATCTCTTAGATTAACTCCATTTACTGCCAGAATAGCATCGCCAACATGCAGTCCTCCACATCGATCAGCAGGCTGCCCAGGATGGATTTCAGAGATCAGGATTGGAACACCATGTTCCTTCCCACCCTATTTAAAAAAAAAATAAAATAAAAATTATTTAAGTGACATGCCCTTTAACATAAAATCAACACTCAGATAATTGCTCCTAAAGTGCTTATTTCAACTTCTATTTTAGAAAACTAGAAATCATTTTTCAGGCAAAAAGAATCATAAAGAAGAACACATGAGATGCTTCCCTTAATTCTTCTCCTCATGAAAGAATGGAAAATTTCAAATATGTACTCAAAGAGTAGACAAAGGAGACAATTCTGAATAATAATAATACTATAAAATCATATACAAGCTGATGAAAAGCTGAAAACCTCATTTACAAAAGTCTATCAAGCACCATACTGACTTGCAAGAAACAGAGTACATATTTAGAATAAAAGTGCAATAGTCAAAACTTTTAAAATTTGTTGTAAAACGCTTATACAGCTTTTGTTAGGTGTGAGATGCCAACACAGATACTTAGAAAAAAAAATTATAATCACAATAGTTAAGCTTTGAAAGTCAGATCTCAGATTGCCTCTGCTTTTCTACACATTTACAAAACCTGAAATTCACCACTGGCAAGCGTCTATTCCCTAAACATAACTCAAAATCCTAAGTTTGATATAAAGTAGCAATTATCTACTTTCTAATTTATCAAAATGAGTCTTCAAGTTCTATGACCGTAGCTATTGATTTGTGTATGCTTTTCTCATGTGTTCTAACAACACATTTACTGATCCACATATTATACAGAAGTAGGACTTCTATGTCACAGAAAATAAATGTAAATATTTACTGTGATTGAAATTCCTAGTCCTTCATGGTCTTCTTTAACTAGCAAAACTTTTCTGATTGGACCAACACCTTGACTCTTCTTTAACGCATCAGGATCCTAGTTTGATAAAAAACAAACATATTATAAGCAATGGATGAGCAACAGAGTTTAGGCTAGCTCCAGGCAGGACAAACTTACAGTGTCCCTTCACAGAAAGAGTATGAAATCAGAGAAGATTCCCGATTATGCACCTCTGATAAGTGTGGAGACTACAAGAATAATTATTTAACTTATTTCAGTGCTGAGTGATGCACAACACAGAACTTAACTTCAAAAGAAGGAAATCAGCCACATATTAAAAACATAAAGGGACTACACGAAGAAATGCTGATCACTGCTGAAATGTTATATGATGTAAACTCAACTTGTAACTAACCAAATGACAGATGTAATACAATCCCAAGAAAGATGTTGTTTGCTCAAGATTATTCTTTTTTGTAATAAAAATAAACCATTCCAAGCCATTGAACACAAAACTAAAAGTAAGACTAGATAAATGATTGTTTTTTGCTTTTGTTAACTCACTGATGACATTATGCTGACAAAGTAAAGCACTTTCCTGAAAATATTTGGTTTTATGCACTGAATACTGGGGTGATTAACAGGACTTGTGCCATGTTGGGTGAGTTCTACCAAAGATACCCACAGTGAAATGCCTGTTTAAAGGTTTTGTTTTAAAAAGCAGCCTTATAAGGAAAAAAGAAGAGAAATAAACGTTTATTTTACAGTGTCAATTTAACTGGCCTTTAAAAAAATTTAAAATTGATTTCAGTTCAATCTAATCCTAAAAATGTTATTGTTTTTTGTAAATAAGTTAGCTTTTGAAACCTAGGCTACAAAATTCTGCTATTAAATTTACATTTATAAACACACATAGCAGAGGCTATAGGACTGAGGGTTCCTAGGTAAGTCAAAGGAATTTTATCATCTTTCCTGTGATTAATAGGGACATGCTATTCAGTATGGAATCATCCTTCAGCATACAAAATAACTACGTATTTACAAGAGACATTTGAAAGAACATAATATTAAAGTGAAAACAATCACAAAGATGAAATAACTCATGTCTGTTTCCCACAAATGCTGGAAATCATGGACGAATTCCTCATCTTTTCAACTTACATGACCTGGTGGTGCTTGCATTGGTCGTTTGAGATCGTTCCGACCTCGACAAGCTCTAATAACAGTTTTGTGCCGGTGAAGGTGTATTTCTGCTTCAAGCTGATTCCACAGCTTGTCATGAGCAGGTCCTTTCATATCTCGGCCCAGTAACTGAATCTGCTGGACCCTACACAGTGACAAAGAGAGTAAAACAACGTGCTGTATTACAACTGAAAAATCAATGCACTGTACAACTCATACACTTCATGTGGCTACAGCACACAGTCAACATGGCAACTAGTGCAAGAACTGCAGGGATTTTGTTTCTTCCTCTTGTTTAATTAACTGGAAATGTAGGACTTTTCTTACTTAGTCTTAACTTTGAACCTGCCTCTCGGGATGCAAAGGAAGAAAACAACAACAAAGAACATTTCATCATTTCATGCTAAAGGATGTAGATTGACTTCACATACCTTCCAGCCAGCTCCTTATCTAAATACTTTGCTGCTAATCTTGCTCCATAAACCTCGGCCTGAAGGACAGCTATGTGTCTACGAAGGGCTTCATTCTCCTTCCTCAGCAACTTCACCTCAGCTTCCAGCTGAGCTTCTTTCACTTTTTCTTTCTTGTTAGCCTCAAGTTCTCTCTCCTTTACAACAACAACAATAAAAAGAAAAAGGAAAAAGATGCCGGAATGCTTACATCCAAGATGATCATGAAAGAGCACTTACTGTTTCTGCATATACAATCTTGAAATTATTCTTCTGTGTACAAGACAAGCATGCAGGAAAAACAGGAGAGCAAGGACTCTGGCACTACAGCTAGTGGTTTCAATAATATCCTATACAAAGGTGGCAAAATTTAAGTAGCCTGAATACCATCCTTACTTTTTCCTGTCTTGCAAATGGAAGATTTAAAGTTAAAGAATACTACTTTTAAAATTAAACGGTAACTATAAAGTCACTAAGTATTTCAATCTGACCACATGCTTTAACTAGCTGCTGCTGCTGCTGACGACAACACCAAAGAAACATTTTGTAAGTCCACGTGTCCTTAAAATGACAATTATTTTCATGCAGACAACCAAGAAATGTCCAGCAAGAGACATTTCCAAATTAGAGTCTGAAGACCGCATAAATAAAACCACAAATTCTACACATGAAGATGCCCACCCTGACAAACTTAAAAGAAAATTAGTGCAAAATAGCTTTGTTAAAATAAAACTCCCAAAGAAAACCAAAACCCACACTAAAACCACACTTTAAGTCCCGCCCTCTAAAAAAGGAATTATGGAAATATAAATTAGTCTCATAGTGCTCCATCCCAGATGTACGGAAACTGCACAGACATTACCTTTTCCGATACCCGGGGCACTGGAGGAAAAGGAATTAGTATGCTCAGATTGCTAATCTACAAAATCTGCTTTAAGGATTGTATGTTTGATTACTCGTGTCTTCAGATCTTGCTCCGTATCCCTTTTACAAAGTGGGGAAAACCTGCTACCGCAAATAGGAAACAGGAAAATAGTAGAGCCACGGGGTCTAATATTGTTTCCTTTAAAAAATGGCTGACAACTGAAATAGCAATAAAAACTAAGCTCACCAGACTGCATTTTTGAAGACTAAATTTAGAGTGCCCAAAAAACCTACTCTGTCCCATTGACATTGTTAAACAAATAAAACCAGGAGGTGCTACTAAAGAAGCAACAGGACAGATACAAAATTATACAGAACTGGCAAGACAAATCTGTTATCAAATTGTGAATATGCTATTCACTATTCCATGGCTGGATACAAAACCATTAATATGGTTAATATTACCAAATTTGAGAAATTACACAAGGTTGGTCCTTCCAGAGAGTGCTGTTTTCACAATAGATATATGGAAGCATTTATAGCTATTCGCCAGAAAGTCAGCTCTGAATTTGATGGACTCTACTATCTCCCTCATCTGTGAAATACTTGTGTCAGTTTAGATGAATAGCGGACATTACAACTATGTACATGTTTGCCCAAGAATTGCCTAGCATAGTGCTCAGTAGGGCCAGCACAAATATTGCTTGAAATCACTGGCATTTCGCTTCCTGTAATTCCCATATGCACATTAGAAAACATGTCACACAAAGCTAGTTCTCGTCTCCAGCCTTTGTGTCGGGGGTTGTCTTGTGAGAATGACCCTCTTCAAGTAAGTCTTTCAGAACTGCAGGATCACTCCTGAGCCAAGAATTTTGACTAATCTACCATTCCAGAATAGGAGTTTCTAAGATTTTACCAATTCTTTCTACTATTATTTTGGTCTGGGGCTTTAATTCACAGCTACTGCCAGTAGCCAAATTACTAGAATTGCAATTACAAGAATTCAAGAGTGCCACTGTGCTGTGTTGCCTCCGCCAAACACTTTGGCAGGGAGAAGGATCACAGTTCAAGCTTAACACCTGTTTTATAGTAGCTGCAAAGTCCATATACAGATACAGTGCTCCTGTTAACTATGTACGTACTGTCAATATTGCATCAAGGTGCTCTAAATAGTATAGGCTACCTGTTTTTATACATACTCACTTTTAGAGCATCTTTCACTTGGCAAACATAAAAATACAAAGACTAGAATTTAAGACAGACATATTCCAATCTCCCTCAAAAAAGTGAATAGCTGAAGTGATCCAAGATATTTGATTTCACTAGCAAACTTCACATATATTTTTCCATATTTATACAAAATAGACAGCTTAAACACTCTCATCAAGATTGGAATTTTCCATTGATTTTCTCTGAATTTTGTCATTTAAATTACAATTAAACAGAAAGCGAAATGTTGTGTTTTCAAGTAGAATCACTGTTAGTCATGCATTTTAAAAGTTACACCTAAAATACAAGTAACAATGCAATCCCATAGAAGTGTTTTCTCCCTGTTTTCTCTATTACTATGATTACTGCTCTGTGACTGAGGTGGAAAATCACACTCAGAAGCCATTCTTCTCTGGACTGTCTCCAACTGATCAACAAATAAATTAAAAAAAAAATAAATTAGAAGGTTTGCAATACAGAATCTCTGAAGATGTAGTGAAAGAACATCTTGTTTTGAATGACTGTCAGGAGATGTGACGAAAGCCTCAAAAATGTTCGAAGGAATCAAAGAAGTTACAGAAGAGTTTCATGGTTTCTAGCGTTCATAGCAAGGTACAGGTTCTGACTACAGAAAATGTATTTTCTGTTGGTGGTATAAAAAAAAAGCCTAAACCAAAAATGCAACTGTGAGGTTGAAGATCAAAGCTTTCAGTTACCAGCTATCCCAGGGCTTTTCAAAAAGCAAATACTGAGTGATGATAATGAAGTATATAAGATAACAGAAGTGGAAACGCTGTTTAAAAATCTTTCAAGTCTATCACTGTGAAAAACTGAAGAACAAAAGTCACCTTTGCTTCACTTTTTCTTCCTATCTATGTATTATTGTGTTTACATGCTTTTGGCTGTTACACAGGCCACTAAATCATATTAAATCAGACCCATAAAAAGAACTGAGAAAAGGGGGAAAAAGGAAAAGTTGACTGCATTTTTTAAAAATATAACATGCAGAATACTTCATATCACACTTAAGAGATGTGTACAGTGTTCATGCTCTAGAAACTGTACAGCACCTTAACCTTTTTTTGAGATACTGCCAGAACAAACTTTCAGAATGTCAAGCTGCCAGATATCACCCCAAATTAGCTGTAGCAATAATAAATGAAACACATACAGACTTAGGAAAGAGGACACCGCATCTAGAAAAGAAAAATTAAAATGCAAAGGAAATTCTTCAAAGCATCCTGCCAACTGTTAGGAAGAAAGAACAAGCCAGATCTGTTTTGCCAGTTTCTAAGGCCAACATATATAAGTTGTTGCACAAAACAAAAGCACACTGCTTAAACATCAAAAAAAAATCACAATCAGCATACTTACCATTTCTTCCACAGAAAGGACAGACTTAAGACAGAAGAAAAGAGTTCGAGAATTAGAGAAATGGGCAATAGGAACTTCTAGGAAATGCAGCAGAATAAGTTACTCCCAAAGAACTTCACCAGTAGACTGTATATTTTATTAGAAGTTATAAAGAACAAGCACATTGCTACAATTGTATTTAGCAACAATTTTGGTATTTTGCAGGGAAAGTTATTAAAAATCTTACTAAAAACTTAGCCTTACTGTAGCATTGAAAACAATACTTCCTCCTAAAATACCAAGAATCTCTATAAAGCATAGCAAGATAATGCAAAATACGTGAAGGCTTCACAGAAAATCCATTCTGTAATGTAACATCTGTTATACAGATAATAGATTTTTTCCTTTCAGAAAAAACAACAAAATACATGTTACAAGAGGGACATAAAGGGCAGAGAGAAGTATCAGAAAAGGTATATCAACTGCAAAACTCAAGAAAAAAAATTCTACTAGGCAATTTCCTACTCTTACAAAGAAAGTTATAGGGACTGGACTAAGGAGATTTACTACTCCCAAAACCAGATTTGGCCTAGATTACATAATGTTATCAATTGCTTAGTAATCTAAACATTTTAAAATGTTCTAGTTCACCACTAGGTACAATTTTACAGATAGTGGAGTATACATTTACGCTGAGTCTACATACATAAGTAGTGTCTGTTTCTCAAAGGAAGCAGGAAGTCAACTAGTAAAGGACTTTATTTCCCCATTGCATATTCTGTTGACACAGTCCTTTTATGCCCTCAGAGGTTTTCTGACTGCCAGAAGGTCAGCACAATAGTTTTTATTTACCCAAAAACCAGAATTCCCATTTTACTGTCATTTAAGCAGCCTCAGTTTTGCTTTTTCTAGCTTCACAGACCTTTATATGTTGCTTTATCTAGAAGAGTTTAAAATTAAGCTTCCATAAATTAAAATTAAAGTCCATAAAAATTAAAATTTAAAATTAAGTCCATAAAAACTAAGAATTCCCTAAAGGCAAAGGAAAGCAAACTCAAAAGACTAGTCCTGGTGTTTATAAAAAGGAAAAACTAACAGAAATTAAGAAAATAATATCAGTCTAAGCTGTTAATAAAATTCAATTTCAACACAGATAAAATACGAAACAATGTAGAGTAAAAATGTATTTTTTGTCATCGTTGGGAAGAAAACTGCTGTGAATAGTATGGAAACTTAATGTATCTTTAGAAATTGTTTATAACAAGGTAAGGTTAAAAGCATTACTCTATGTCACTCAGAAATTAAGTCTAACTAATAAAATTTGGGGACCAGAATCACTCATAGTGATGCACTGACTTAAAAAATTTGCTACATGTAAACTTGCAGCCTAACACTTACAGAATGCTGGTGACATTTAACTAAGGCTTATTTACAAAGCCATAAGAATTATTAACAGCTCTAAATAAACTTTATCATAGTTCAGCTGTCAGTCAGTACAAGATAAAGTATGTATGGACAATGCAAAAAATGTTATTCTCATAGTGAACATACAAGTATGTAGCCCTAGGAAGATAGTTCTAATTCAATTACAGCTTTTGGATCTGAAACAGAAGAATTTGGGTTACTCCTGTTATTCAGCGATTAGCCTAGACAACCTTTAAGCTTTATAGTCTGTTACTGTGTTTTATTGTACATTAATTAAGAGGACAAAATCGCAGAAGAGACTAATCTAATATTCCACATATGCTGGGACTAGGTATTTGCACCCCAGCTGTGAAGCAATTTTAGAAACAGTCAGAGTGATACACTTGGATGCATGTCAACGGTTAGAAACCACATCTCTACAATACTACTTTTCTAATTTACAGTCTTATTATTAGAGCCTGAATTTGTGCAGTGGCTAGTAACAAGGCAGACTAGGAGGCTCTGGCTATCAGTCAATGCCAACTGACTGCACAGATTAACTACTGTTAACTTTTGGTGGCCTCTGTAAAGGACCGAGTTTCTAAAAAGCATATCATACGAGATTATCAGTGGTTTATTGAGCTCTTTTATAACATTCTGCTGCATGTAGCAATGGACAGTACCATCAATGCATCTGCAACACTCTTAAAGAGAAAGAATGACTACAGAGAGAGAAGACTGTGATCTACTCTCTTTCTGCATGGCAAACCAGTCCCATTCTTACTCTTATCAGGCTGTTATCACAATAAAAACAATAGACTTATAGTACTTTAGGCTTTGCAAAATCTGTGAAAATTTGGTTGTATCTGCATATTTGAAACTGGTTATTTTTTGCAATTTCAGTATCCAGCAAAGTTTTATAAATCACCAAAGTATTTTTATCTTTTACTTTAAAAAGCAACTGAAAATTGATTATGTAAAAAACCTCCTTAAATTCTAATTCTTTATTCTTACAATATTCATGTTATTTTTAATGGTGACTAACAACCAAGATGTTATTTAAAAAAGAAAAAGTTTCAACATGAAAATTTGTAATGAGCTTATTAACATCTTCCAAGGAAGAACTTCAGTCAGGAGGGGGAAGAATAATATAATCCTACATTCAAGCCACCACACTCACCAGTTTTGCCTTAATAGCCCCAGAATCAACACTCTGACCAGTCTTCGCATGTAGCTGAAGCTGAACAGCATGGAGTTGCAAAAGCTGATCGTGCACTTCCTTTTCCAATACTGCTTTCTCTGCCTGCGTTTCTGTCAGTTCAGACTTCAGATCAACTAACTGTGCCTGTGAAGATATAATCCATCATAGTAATGAGCAATGATTAAACAGGGTCACCAGAACCATGATACATAATACATCATTTGCTGGTACCTATATGCTACACATAGTATCATACAGCTAAGAGTACATGCTGTCATACATTCCTCTGTAGCCCAACCACATCATTTGCAGGATTTTCTTCCCAGCTGCCACAAAATTAATTTATCCCCAAAAGCAACATCAAACGACCATACTGCCAGAAGCAACAACAGCTGAGTTCTTCCTCACGCAGAAAACAGCATATGATGCTGATGTTCACTCCAAAACAGGGAAATTTCATTGAACTTATGTATGATTTGCAATTATACCAATGTAAACACAGTTTTAAACTGTAAAGTTATTAAATTTTACTGAAAAAATATTGATCAAAGCAAAATGCAATTATTTATGTAATGTTGAAATCAAATAATCTTATTTACATCTTTAATCTTATCTTTTGGTCTATTATCAACAGTTTAACTAAAACAGCAAATTAGGTGGGTAAACCAGAAGCCATGAATCATCATGACCCTAAAATGCATATGCAGAAAAAAATATCCCCCGCTATTAACTCTTGAAAAAGTGGTTTTGAAACATTTTAAAAATAGCCCTCAAGTAGGGTTTATATCTGGAATGAAAGAGAACAAGTTCTAACATGCTTACCAAGTTGATTGTTCTCCTTAAGTTCACGTAGCATTTTATAAGACAAGATACATATATATAAAAGCTTTAAAGCTACTATTTGCAAAAAAAAAGCCCCAGAACATGATTTCAGGTAAATTTTTAGCTAAATCACAGAGTATATGTTTGCTTCCAAAAAGTTTGGAAGGAAAGACCAAAATGGAAAAGCCACTAAATCTAAAAAAAAGCCCTCTCATATTAAAGCAGGGTAATTTAACATTATACTAACATTCAAATTCACAATGAATATCAAGTTGCAAGCCAATGTTCATCCCATTCAACTACATAAATCACTGCTACAAAATGTCTGTATCAGTTAATGAAAAAACAAAATCAGGAAGGATTTCACTATCAGCGGGGAGTACTTACTGGGTCTAACTTTAGGTACATAATTTAGATGGAGAGCCTCCTTAAGCTCCCAGAGTAATTCAGACATTAGTAGGCTCTTCCAGAGGTGATTCAGAGCACCTAAATTAGAGTGCAATTTGATGAGATGGGTCAAGCCAACCTCCAGTATGCTGCTGCTGACAAGAACGTCTCCCTGCCTTTTGGCTGCATCCTCTTGCCCCACATCTCCAGGACTGGAGGGTGAGAGATGCTCTGTCCATGAGCTCTGCTGATTTCAGACAGGACTCCTCTGAACAAATCAGAATTACCTCTCCCTGTACACTTAGATGGAGCTTCAACAGACCAACCTAGCATTTACTTTTTGCCAAGGAATGGAGCATCATGCATTTTCACCTTCCAACTTCCAGAATGACAAAAAAAACCTTGAAAAATTTGTAAACCCTTACAGAACTCCAAAGCAGAAATTGCCTTCTATGGTAAAATATTTTAAATACTACAAAGCCAAATAATTTTAGAGAAATAGGTTACTTACAAAACTGCATTGTTCTCCCCAGTGACCAGCCATGGTTAAGGTCTCTCTGCTGTGCATTATCTACCCTCTAACAAAAGCAGACATATATCTGAACTAACGCAGCAAAAGAAAATATCACCGGCATAAAAGGTGATGATATGGGACAGAGCAGATAATAAAGACCTTAATAATGAAGGCAATTCGAGCCAATTTCATATATAACAGTATTTTGCTATTATTACATAAGGCCCATACCACTTCTACTTTGAAAAAAACCAACAAACCACTAATGTCTTCCTCCTTTCTAACAGGTACTAACAGCTCACATACTGACTTTTATTGCTTTTTTATACACATAAACACACTCTCTCATCCATTCCAATTAAAAATGCCTGTAGAAGGGCAAAGTGGTAGAATAGATAAATTAGACCCGTCTTATATTGTTCAGCCTCACTAGTGGAGAATGGCAAAGAAAACAGAGTACTGGAGGGGGACAAAAAAAAAAAACCAACAAAACTATTTCCCTATGCAAGTTACAAAGCAGCAAGAATGATGGCTACCGCTTTTGTGGCATGAATGGTGCTCCAAAAGGATCACAAAAAGACTGTCAAACTCATAATAAAAAAAGTTCTCTGCATATGACCCATAATCTGAATTCATATCCTGCTGTTTTAATAGTTGGGTTGAAAGGGACCGTAAAGATCATGTAGTTCCAACCCCCCTGCCATGGACAGCGACATCTTGCACTAGACCAGGTTCCTTAGAGCTCCATCCAAGCTGGCTTTAAACATTTCAAGGGGTGCCTTTTCTGGGCAACTTGTTCCAGTACTTCACCACCATCACAGTAAAGAATTTTTTTCCTAAAATCTAATCTAAACCTACACTCTTTCAGTTTGAAACCACTCTCTCTTGTACTGTCACTACATGTTCTCATAAAAAAATCCCTCTCCATCTTTCTTGTAGGCTCCCTTCAGGTACTGGAAAGCCTGAATAAATAAAGAGAACAAAATAAAGAGAGCAAAATGAGAAGTGGTATGAGCATACAACATGGAAGGAATCTGCTTACACATTATATCTCTCTCCAAGAGCAGATGGCAGACCCAAGAGTCATACCAAAACGCAAACACAACAAAGCTGGTTTCAAGTCTTCTGATCTACTTCTATGAAGTCCTGCTGTTCTCAGCTTGGCCAGCTCACTTATTTTTCCTTCATATTACTCTTACTAGCACTAATTTTTTATCCAAAATCCCTCAATTTGTTATAAAGGCAACATATGGAAAGACTGTTAGAACTTCAACAGCTCTACATTCAATTTTGGAAGCTACTCAGTGAAAACCAGAGAGAAGTCAGAGACAGTAGAAAAAATGACAAGCACAAATGAGAACTATCAGAAAGGCCGTTCCTTCCCAAAGTGTCATTCCATGCATGAGGCAAGGGTTTACAGAAAAAGATAGTGCCAGACAATATAATATTTCAATCTGTACAAACCCAACAAGGATAAATTAGTATTGCACAAGCAGCTGTATTACTTCTTTAATTGGCATCTTTTTTGGATGTGTTCTCCAACAAGACTGTCAAAAAAAGATGCCATATATTTTGATGATCACCTGCAACCGCTCTAGAACTTGCAGAGAAGTCAAGTGGGGGCAGAAGTAACAAACACGCACCCACAGGAGACCACTGAGCTTCAGGGTTAGGAGAGTTCAGGAAGAGCCACCAAACAACAAACAGAGAACAGAAACTTTCATTGGGGATGAACATGGGGCAGAGGGCAAAGACAAGAAGGTCGTGTGTATACTTTCATAACATCCTTCTAACTGTAACTTGCTGATTCAGTCAAAAAAGGAACTCTTCTGGGCAGTATACAACTGTGCAGATTAGCAATTATCACTCATTAACAAGGACCATACTGCAAGGTTACACTTCAGTTTCTCTCTGCTAACTCTTGTGTCAATGTCCCAGCCAACAGGCGGCCAGTAGCATGACAGCACTGTGGTTCATGGAAGCAGGATTTAATAATGAAAACCTACATCTAGATCCTGATGAATCAAGCAGATAGGACATGAGAGACAGAATTTGCACAGCTCTTTTCTTCCTTTTATTCTGAAATGTGTTGGCAAAGTCAATGCCTTTTGAGATATGTCCATTTTACTCTGACTCACTGAAATCATGGATACTTTCCTCAGATCAAGATCTCTAGCTGGAATTTGGTGCCAATGGCAATAGGAAGTTCCTGGTCTGGGCCTTACGATGGAAGCCAAAACTTCCTTTAATAAACTATGAAACTTCAATAGTTTCTGATTGATTTCAGTACGTCATGCTTTTGTTTCAATGCTCCACTTTTCCCACCTCTCTTGTCATGAACAACACTTTCCCTGCAGTGCTCTGAAAAATTCTTGAGTTAAGCACTGCCTGCTAACTGAGAACTCAGAGAATTACATAAATGAGTCAGTATGGAAAACACTAAGCAAAAAAAGAAAAGCATTACTGACAGAATCACTTATTCTTAAGTGCCTCATTCGAGCTTGTTTTCCAGTTTATCAATAATTATTAAATACATTACTGTTAATTCTTTGTACTTACTGTCCCTAGTCCATACACAGTCCACTACACAAGACATACTCCTGGGTTTCTTACATTTTTTCCCTCACTCTTCTGAATAAAAAAAATAAAAAAATGAACCTTTAAGAAGAAGGTTGAGTTTGTTATAAATGATCTTATGCTAAATATGTATTTTAAGCTAACAATATAATAAATGAGAGCTTAAATGCTGTGTTTGATTGCATTTGCAGTCTTGGAGTTCTTAAAGTTTTAACTTGTTTTTTTCATCAAGAGTCTCAGAACAAAATATCATTTAAGCCTCTTCCCATTAGTTTATATCATATATAATTTTTCATACAATGGTCTGAGCTCTCAGAAAAAGTACTCATTTAGTCACCTACATATTTTTCATAGAAAAGTGAGCATTAGAGTAACTAACCAAAAATCATTTATTTCTATAAGATGTCAGAGACATACTCTAAGATCCTACAATAAGTTTATACATTGAAAATATTAAAAATGTGAACATTGCCCTGAACAACTTACAATGTAAATACATGGTGGAAATGATGAATAAATGTAACATAAGGAGAAGTACAACTACAGAGGTATTTGTGCACAACAGGAAGCAGACAAATGGCACGCTGAAACCACAAGTTGCCACTGCTCATAACCACCACTGCTTGAATGAGGCACTAGGGCACAGCAATATCACAGCTTCTTAAGATCTAAAGCATCAGAGGGAGCACGGAAACAGAGAAAACTTCAGAAAGTGGGATGATGGTGACTAATAGACCATACTGACAGGAAACAAACCCTCACTACCTAAAGGGAAATCAGTTGTGGGGGTGAGGAGCAAACTAAGAGATGACATCATTAGATAAAATAATGACAATGTTTTTGGGAAAAGCCTTTTTTTTCCCCCTGAGCTACCATTGCAATAATTTCTGCAGCACGAGCTGATAGATACATATTTATGACTTATCCATTGCCCAGATGTAAGAACTCAAAACAGAGACACCCTGAATTGAAAAGCTGGGTCGTAGGCATGAACATTACCAGGGCAAGACAGTGGCATTATTCCCCACACCAAATAAAAATGAGATGAAGACCTGAAATCCCTCAACATCAAAGTGTAATGAGTGCATTTTTTGGTATATGAATTTCTAGCTCAAAAAAAGACTGGTATAATGCACATATTAGAAAACACATACTTTTCAGCAAAGGAAGGCTAGACACATACAAAATTATCTATTATATTACCAGTCTCCAGTGGCTAAAAATCATAAGCCAAACACTCATCAAATGCCACTGAAGTTTTTGTTTAATTTGAGGCCATTAGGGTACATCTAAAGCATTCCCATACCAAGCCTTCTAAACTCACAAGGGTCTGAAAATTGTCTTTCCGAAGTGAAAGATCATTTTTTTCCTACCATATAATCTCTGAATGCTAGCAGCTAGGACTTTATTACAGAATTTCTTAGTTACCTAAAAAAGTCAGTCTAGTGCCATCATTTTATCTCTATGTCTACATGTCTCCGACTATTTTGCCTTCCTTCCCCCTTGATTTGAATTAATTGTCAAGATTCAAACAAGTAGAGGTAAAAGTCTGTACGAATAAAGTTCCTACAACATACAAGTTTTGCGCAGAACAGCTGCTAGAAGTGAAGAGTGATGGATTAGTGCCCTCACGGAGGGAAAAGAGGAAGCAGTCAGATCTTCAGCTAATTTGTTTAATCTACCCAGAG
Source organism: Grallaria varia (assembly GCA_013396735.1). NCBI lineage: Eukaryota > Metazoa > Chordata > Aves > Passeriformes > Formicariidae > Grallaria > Grallaria varia. Next base: position 665,432 of record VWZG01006123.1, on the reverse strand, counting down.
ACGGGCCAACAGCCCCGTGTCTAGGCAGCACACCGGCAGTTCTGAGCTGGAGACTGAGCTGTTGTCTCATGTGAAGCCATCTAACAGAAAAATGCAGGTAGATGAAAAGGCAAAGGATGCTGTGACATGGAAACTCCCAGATCATGGGAGAGTGCATGAATCTGAAGGTCTTAGTGACTTGAGAAAGTGCTCAACACTTTCATAAGGACAAATCTTTCCCCACAAAACAGCAGGATGCAAGATTTCCAAGCTCCATTACTAATAAAACACCCCCAGTATGTACATATATTCAATGGCTAATTTTATAGGAGAGATCCCTATCAATCTTGTCATGGGATCAAACCAAAATTCATACACAATCAAGTATATGATGTGGTTTTACTTCTTCAGAAGCATGTCCTCATGTAATTCGTACTAGACTCCAAAAAGTTTACCAACATAGGTGTTTATATGTTTCAACATTCACTCCTGATCAGGACTGTTAACCTCCTGATTTAAAGGCTGCAGGATCCAGGATCGTAAAACACAACAAAGCACACTAAAATGTTGCAATTACTCTGCGGCTTCTGCCCCCATATATGCACAAAAAAAGCGCAATATAAATCTCAAGATATGACACTAGCATATTTGCTTAACATTTCAACATTACACAAGTGCAGGACAGAAAGCCATTTTTCAGGATGTGACAGCTGCAGCCCCTACAGCCTAAGGCCTAAACACACTCACAGATATCAGATCCCAAAGTAGCATTGGTACAACAACAGAGCCTCTCATGCACAGTTCGGAACCACGCAACCCACGTACTACCAAGTCTTCAGAAGGACCCCTAACTTTGCATCAGCCCCTTGATGTGAAGCAGCCAAAGCTCTTAATTATTATGTTTCTCTAATTGCTGGAAGAAAGGATTGTCTCCCTTATCTCACCAGTGTCACTTCACCACTTTGTCTACAGCTCTCCAAAAGACAATAACACTCTACACTCCCTCAGTCTTGACTATTTGGTTCTTCCTGTCTGCTAAGCAATATTTGCTGGCATTTCTGACACATCCCTATTAAGATTAACGGATTGCTTTGAACGCAAACCATGAAATAGATCAGAGCCCTATAAATCTCACCGTGCTCCTTGCAAAACTAAACAATGTGATAGCCCTGTACAAAATGCAAGTTTCTGAATAGATGACTGTAGTGGGTTGACCCTGGCCGGATTCCATGGACTCATTAAATCCCTTTCTGCAGAAGGGAGAGGGGTCAACCACTTACCACCTTTATGGGCAAAAAACAAAGTGAGATAATACCTAAATTTATTACTAACATGACAAAAGCTAAGCTAAAGAGTGAGAAATAAAACAGTCTTAAAACACACACCATACACACACACTTTCCCCCCCCCGCCCCTCCTTCTGTCCCTGGAGGGTTGCAGTCGGTTGCAGTTGAATTGTAAATTAATTTAATCCACTTTTATTACATCTCATACAGAATACAAAGTACATGAGACAAATTGATCAGTTCTCAGTTTTGTATACATATTTCACACGGGGGAAAGATATATCTTGGACTTTAACAAGTGCATTTCTCACTGAAAGACAAAGGAGAGAGGGTGAAAAATCCAAACAGACCTTCCTAAGGAGGTGAATGGTCGTATCTCAGTTTAAGAAGAATTGCCAAACTAAAAAGCAGTACTACAACTCTGCACTGGGCCCCATAAGACACCACTGTGCACATAAAGCTACATTTAGCTTTTTCAGCTTGCAATTGGGTTTTTTTATATATAGATCTTTCTATTACCTACATTATTATACATATGCTTCAGCTGAAACAGTAAGGAGTTATTTATAGAAGAATTCAGCTTACAGAAACATGTTTCTCTAAACCTGCTGATTCCAAGTTAATCATGGACATAAAACTACTTAGGCAATTAACTCCTTAGGCATATATATTTTCTTTAACTTCAGCATGTATATCGGCTTAACATAACTGCCAAGATACAGGGTGTGCTCCACCAGACATTCCTTTCTAGCTTGTTCATTTAAAATTACAGAACCAGATTGGCAAAGTACCAGACTTAAAGTCAAGCTCAGTTTTCACTGACACATTGACCTACTTATTTTATTTCTACAGAATTACACTACACAGAACTTTTTTTAAATGGACATTTAGACAATGTCACAGTCAAGTGACAGTCAAATAAGAAAAACAAAGCCTATGAACTGCTTCTCAATTAAATATCTACTGAAATCTCGCACAGTGACTTCCAGCCTACATCTGCCAATTTAAACAGCTAACCAAGAGACAGAGCAACACAAAAGAAATCTCCTTTAAAATGTCTATAATCTCCTTTTGTTCTACAAGCCTGAGGCCCTTACTATCCTCCATCAAGATACACTTCTCTCTTTGTTCATAGTGAAGTGAAGCTGATCTCAGAAAAGATGGTGGCTTCTATTGCCTACCTCTTATTTTTCATCTTTGATAAACTACTTATTCAGTTCTGTCCTACTGTGACCAGCAGGAAAATTATGAAAACAAATCCTCCTTCCCTGGCATACCATTAGTTTAATTTAAGACTGCAAATGTTATTAGCACACTAGTATGTTTATAAACTTTCAGCAACCTATTGCACCAGTAAATTTATTTGCATACCTCCCCTGTGCATCTGCAATACCTTCAGACTCCTGCTAAAAATAACTTACTCCCGAACTGCCAACATATGGCTGTCTCTTCAAAAACTACTATCTTTCTGGAACACTTCTTTCACTATTCAGGAACATCCCTCATACAGTATTTTACTTGGACTCCTCTCTCGAGCAGTATGTATACAGCAAGATGGCAAAAACCCTTTTCAAAAGTCCTACAGCAAGAGCTTCCATCCATCAAACTAATTGTCTCCTAAAAGCAATTGTACCAACCAGAGAATGTATATTAAACTGATAAAGTGGATAAATCAAACTCTGAACTGCGTTTCCTTATTCTTGCCTGTAATATTATAATAAGACCCAACAACTTTGGTCAAGAAAATGGAATCCATGAACAACAGAATTATATTGATAATTTTTCATTATTTTCCTTTATGAAATAGTATCAGTCAGTAAGACAAAATCAGGCAAATGCAGCTGCAAGAGTAAGCTTAGTTAAACTTAGCTTCAGTCAAAGTATTAGTTTAATCCAAACAGAGGCATATTTCTGAAGATTGATCTGATTTACTGGTTTGAATAAGCATTTGTACGTAAGTAAACTCTTACTGATGACATTTTTATGAATGTGATGAAAGCTTTGTATTAAAATGTACAAGCAGTATAAAATTCCAATTGTGGGTTACTAAGAAATGACCGCAATCTTAAAACTTACGTAAAATACAGGAACTCACATTTTAAAAAAAAGAGTAAAACCACTGATCATATCCTAAATTCCAGTATTAATGTGATTTCTTTCAAAATACATTACTGTAGCCTTCACATTGGACACTGTGGCTTTTGACTATACATCTGTGCACATAAAAAGACAAGACGCTCATTTTAAACAGAGCAGCTCCATCTTTTGGAGATTTTAAATGGCAGCTTTCATTTCAAGTTTATGCCTTCAATGAGGTCCTAAATTTAACAACCTTCAAGGCAATACTAAAATCTCCTAAACGTCTATTTGAAAAAAAAACAAACCAGCTCCATTATGAGGCCTAATATTACTCCTGGTAATAAAAATATTTCACAAAAGATTTTTTATTCACTTCTAAAGCACTCACTCTAGATTATTTTTATCAATTACCTTATGCATGTAGATATACACAATAAATATGCTAATTATTAACAACTGCTAACTGTGCTCCTTTGCTCTTCAACTCATATGAGATTTAGGCACAGATCTTCAGTTCTTTACATTCTCCTGAAGACTTTTTTAAAGATACAAAATACCCTCCAGGATCTGAAACAACCTTTCAAAGAAATATTTCCAAGCACCAACCCATTCTCTTAAAATATCCTGAAAACTCACCTGGTTCACAGGTCTGTACACAACACCCACCATCCCTGCATAATATGCAAAAAATACTGATTATGTATTCACAAATCTTATGTTACTACACTTAAACAATTAAGTCTGCTGTGTAGGTTGATAGTATATAAGAATATATATACACACATATCTATGTTGATAGTATATAAGAATATATATACACACATATCTATGTATATATATATATATATATATACACTAATTTCCAATACTAAAATGTACATGACACCACAAAGAAGAATATAAACATCACCACAGTAAGCATTCTGGTGAAATAAAGAATGTGATGAAAAAACCTCCTAGCTTAACGAATTCTTTGTTCTATTCCGTAATATCCTACTCCTCTGTTCAACTCTACGGGTTATTTTGGACAACGTTTTTGTACCAGGAAGAAACCTGAGTAAACTCAAAGACCATGTGCTTACTTTCCTTCCTACTGAAAGGCCCACCTTCAGAAGAGCAGGTTACTGCTTGAAGACTCTAAAATTCCTTTATTATAATAAGTGTAACACGAAGAACTGAAAGAATGGAATTCTGTCTATTGAAACTCTTACAAAGCACATATTTTCACGGTTGTCAAAATGTACCCCCTTACTCTTATATACTTAGAAGTTAGTAGAACAAGCAATAAAGCACTAAAAAGTATGGCCTCCAGCAGATACTAAGGGAATTGGAGCATTTTAGTCCAGGGAAAAGGAAACTGAGGAAGAAACATCAACAGCCTTCTAATATGTAACTGAAAGACAACAGGACAGTTCACATTCACACCTCTTAAGAACAAGACGAATGACAACACCTACTAAAGCAAAGATGCTTAGGCTGGTCACATACAAAATGACCATAAAATGACCAGAATTTCTTTCTAGAGTACTCCACTTCTTGCATATGCCAAAGGACCCGCAGCCCTGCCACTCAGCAGCATCAGCACCAGACAGCTTGAGTCAGTCTGATGCTTCTTTCTTCCCACCCTCACCAAAACTCTGGATCAGGCATGAAGAAAACTTTTCAACAGGAAGGACAGTTACTATTCTCCTCACAGAATGTGTGACCTCTGTTATTATCTTCAGTCACTAAGCTTGCCAGAGAGCTATTTGATCTGCTTTGTAGTGTGAAGGGACAAGAGGACCTGTCAAAGTCCATCCCCAATCCGTTTTTCTGTTTCCTTTACTTGTTAAGGAGGAACAATGTCCTCATTTTGACTACTGAGACTAAGCTTTAAGCACCTCGATCTGACCTTTGTCCCTTTTTAAAAAAGGCTTTCCAAATTCATAGAATCACAGAATCAATTAGGTTGGAAAAGACCTTTGAAATCCCTGAGTCCAGGCTATGATCAAACACCATCACGTCAACTAGACCACGGCATTAAGGGCCTTGTCCAGTCTACTCTTAAATATCTCCAGGGACAGTGGCAACACCACCTCCCTGGGCAGCCCATTCCAATGTGTAACCACCCTTTCTATGAAGAAATTCCTCCTAATGTCCAACACAAACCTCGCCTGGCGGAGCTTAAGTCTGTCCTCTCGTCCCGACTCACCAGGGACTCAGTGCCAATAGGAGACGAGTCACCGGCATCTGTTGCTCAAGACTCCTCCTTTCCACATCCCAGAGAACTCCTCTGGCACGCGTTGTAATAACCAAACCCAAAGGGAGGATCGCCACGGCCAGGCCCGAATCCCAAAGCGCGGGGCCTGGCTCACCCCTCCCAGCCGCTCCCAGGGCAGGGAAGGGGCAGGAAGGAACCCGGCGGGGCACTCTCCGCGGGCACGGCCGGGGGTGCGGCCCGGCCCGCCCCCCGCTCACCTCCAGCTTGTGGTTGATCTGGGACACGGTCTGAGCCTTGTGGCACAGCTGCGCGAAGCAGGAGCTCAGGCTCGTCATCTTCTGCCGCCCCTCGTACGTGATGTCGGCCTGGTCGGGGTCGATCTCACCGAGCAGCAGGTCCACGTCCACGAACGCCTTGTCGAACTCCTTCTCCAGCACCTCCAGCCAGCGGAACATGGACACGCCGCCGCCCGGGGCCGGCCCGGCCGCGCCCGGACCGCAGGGACCGCTGCCCGCCGCCGACATGCCGCCGCTGCCGGTGCCACCCCCTCCCCTCGCACGGCGCTGCGCTCGCCCCGCAGGACCCGGCGATCCCGACCCCGATCCCGGTCCGCCTCCAGCACCCGCTCCCGGGGCAGCCACGCAGGGAGCGCGGGAACGCGCCTGCGCGCCGGCCGCCTG
>VWZG01006123.1:635524-659157 GCA_013396735.1 Grallaria varia | reverse complement strand
CGTGTCCCTCTGTCCCCCAGTGCCCGGGAGCGGCCCCGCCCGGCCCCCGCAGGCAGCTCGCGATCTGCCAGCACGACATCCACCACCACATTTTCAGAAGCTGGTTTTTTTGAAGGATACGATGGCAAAAAAATACTGGCCAGTGGAGGCACTTACGCAAAGTTGTTTCCATCAGCTGAGGAGGAAGACCGGTTCCCAAAAGTAAAAGTACCCACTCTTGAAACTTGGAGCTTATGAAGGTTGTTGTTGCCTTGTGATGGCATTTTCCAAGGGCAGACAGACAGAACTGCACGGGCACTTGAATGATGGAAAGAGGAGCAACAGTCAGAGAATGTTCTGTGTCAGACTCCATTGAAAAATTGCTAGGATTGCTGTTAACCATTTCTAGCTCCAGAGTCTGATGAGTAGAATTAAACAGAGGTATATATACATGAGCCCATTTTCCAAGCTCCTATTTTATTTCACGTACACTGGTTGGCCATGCCTTCTCCACACTCCACTTCAGGGCATACCAAAATTCTCCAACCACATCTGACTGGAATAGGACACTCCCATTGTGTGAACACAGGTAATATAGAAATGCCAAACATCCTATCAAAAATCCTCTGCCAGCCTTTCTGCCAGAAGTTCTCACGAAAAAACTTCCTGCTGAACTTTACTGCTAGAAAAATTCTGTTATTGTTCATCTACATAAGGCTAGTGCCAAACAACCACATACAAACTTTCTCTGAATGCTATAAAAACCATAGAAAAACACATTGCAAAATTAGGGGTGTGGGAAAAAAGAGAAAGAACCTGTTGCCTTGGCCAGGAGTCTCTCCTTACCTTCCTCCCCTGTTATTTGTGATAGAAAATCATACATACTGACCCTTGGAATCTTAACAAGCTGCTGAGCTGGAGAAGGAGATGGTGCATGGTACTCGGCAGGAGGGGCAGGTAGGCAGCGTACCTTCAGGGCGTCCCCTGGATCAAACCTGTGTACATCTGTCCCTCCTCAGTCCAGGTCCATACCTTATATCTCCTCTCTCTGGAGTGGAATTTTGCCCACTGCAGCATCAGCTCACAGATGGCCGGCGCACTGGCTGAGGCTGCAACAGGTTAAGATACTGTCTCTGGGCTAACCACAGCTCTGTTCTCTACTGTTCCTTTGTTAAAAGCCAGGCTCTCAGCAGTTTGAAGTTACACTAAGGTTTCTTTCTCCACAGTTGAGTTTTCCACGCTGAAACAATGCAGTATTTTCTCATGCCACATCAACGAACACAACCACGGGCCAAATATGACAGGGCCCTAAACACGCTCTGGTCCCTAACAACAGACCATGTTGACAGGAAACAAACCCTCACTACCTAAAGGGAAACCAGTTGTGGGGGCTGAGGGGCAAACTGAGAGATGGCATCATTAGATTAAATAATCACAATGTTTTGGGGAAAAGCTTTTTCATTTTCTGAGCTACCATTGCAATAATTTCTGCGGTATGGACAAGTTTTACTTGAGCTAATAAGTATAAAATGTATCTTTGACTTATCCATTGCCCAGACACGAAGACTCAAAATAAAGCTCAAGTGAATTGGAAAACTGTGTCATTTTTATGTATATATGGCTATTTTTACATACAAAGGAGGAGGAGAGTAAAGAGGAGTCTTCACTATTGTATTCACCAACATGATGAGCAGGTGCAAACCACACAGCAGGATTTGCTGTGACACGCCTGTTGCTCGTGCTCAGCAAACATGCAACTATTGTATAAAATCATATAACCATAGAAATTTAAGGGTTGGAAGAAACCTTAAAAATCATCTAGTCCCAGCTACCCCTGCCATGTGCAGGGACACCTCCCACTAGACTAGGTTGTTCATGGCCTTATCCAACCTGGTCTTGAACACTGACAGGGATGGGGCATCTACCACTTCTCTGGGCAACCCGTTCCAGTCTCACCAGCCTCACAGTAAAGAATTTTTCCCTAATAGCTAACCCAAATGGACTGCCCCTGGCATCTATGCATCTCTAAAAGCACCGATGAAAGCAGCTATACCCATATAAAAGGTATTTTATTTTTTAAAAAAAGTGTTCTTTTTTTTTTAAGCTCATCCTTGTTCTGAAAATGAAACAAATTTCAGGGAATAAACTATCCCTACATGGATGCTTTCTCCAAAACATTCACCTTGGTTACAGCTTGTCTCCTTTGAAATACTGCGATACTGCAGTTCTGATGTTGATTTCAGTGGGAGCTTTATTAGCAGGTCTTGTGGAGAGCACATGCAGCTTGGTTTTATTGCACTGAAGTTGTAATTCCACCTCAAAAGAGAAAGCAGATCACTTTAACTCAGATCAGGACCCTAATCCTGCTTACAATGTCACCCTGCAAAGTACTCTGCCATTGCAACAGAGGGAGAGCACAGGGACCCTCCAGTCAGAACAGGAGGATACCAAAATAATGGTAAGGGCACCCGGACCCCTGCATGCCTGGCCCTGGGGCCACAGGGCATCCTGGGGTGAGTTTCTTTCCTTGCTCCACTTTGCATAAATAATTGATTGGAACACAGATTGACAGAAAGATACCACTTTACAGCTCAGTGGTTAGACCAGTCACCTGGAATGCAAAGAGATATGTCAGAGCAGGAAAGAATTGTACTTCCATCAATCTGTGCTTTCAGAAGAGCTGGATAAAAGCAAACTTCACCACTAACAGTAGATATCTCATTTCCTCTGGGATCTGCTATTGTAGGCTTGACAAGAAGCTTACAGAGTGTTATTACAAACCTGCTCACTTGCCCTTTACCATTTGTCATGGTTTAACCCCAGCCAACGCCAAGCCCCACACAGCCTCTTGCCCACTGCCCTCCAGTGGGACTGGGGAGACAATCAGAAGGGTAAAAGCCATAAAACTCACAGGTTGAGATAAAGGCAGTTTAATAGAGAAAGTAAGAGCCACACACGCAAACAAAGCAAAAAAAAAGGAATTAATTCACTGCTTCCCATGGGCAGACAGGTGTTCAGCTATCTCCAGGAAAGCAAGGCCCCATCCTGTATAATGATTACTTGAAAGACAAACACCATCATTCCAAATGTTTCCCCCTTTCTCCTTCTCGCCCCCAGTTTATATACTGAGTATGATGTCATATGGTATGGAATACCCCTTGGTCAGTTGTGGTCAGCTATCCTGGCTTTGTCTCCTCCCAGCTTCCTGTGCACTCCCAACTTCCCTTGCCAGGGTGACAGTACAAAAAACAGAAAAGTCCTTGGCTGTAAGCCCTGCTCAACAATAACAAAAATATCTCTACATTATTGGCCCTGTGTTCAGCACAAATCCAAAACACAGCCCCACACTAACCACTGTGAAGGAACTTAACCACCCTAGCCAAAACCAGCATTCAAATTGTCTGCATTGCAAGTGAAGGTAGATAGTAACAACCTGGGCAACTAATGGGGGATCCTCTTACTGCTAAGACATGGTGGAAACAAAAGCCACAAAACCCTTTATATATATTTACAGAAAAAAATCTGGCTCAGTAAACTGGTGGATTCAGAACAGTAGCTGAGCAAAGTGTGGGTCTAAAGTTGCCCAAGTACTTCAGAGTGAGCCCAGCTGAACAGAGCATTTGCCTGACCTTCATCCTGACATCCACTCCCCACAGTTGTATCACCTGTCCTTTTTGCACAACACCATCTGACAGAAAATCAAATTATTTGTTGTATCAAAAGCTAAACTATTTTTATTGTTTAAATTAGTTTAGCCACACAAGAGGATTGCTTCAGGACTATAAGTTTTTATGTTAGCTTTGGCCTTGATTCTGGTACTGGAGAAGTACCTATAGAATTATGTTACATTTTTTGCCTTTGTTATTTAATGGAACAGTAATCTATCCCTTAGCAAAACATTAGAATTTTCTGCTAATGTGTTTCTATCATGCATTTGAACAGTATCTACTTATCTTAATAAAGAAGTTTCCCACAGTTACTAGGTAACATATCTATAGCAAATACTGCCTTTAAAAACTTAGACGTGATGTAATTTATGAATGACTGCTTCTTTTTAAAGAATCACTTATTTTCAGTATTTTAGTGTCCTTTTCCTTTAGCTTAGGGGTTGGTCCAGCTCTATCTTAAATTGTTTTTAATCTACAATGGTATCAGAGTTTTGTGGTCATTAATTTTAATTCTTTCATCCCTTATCCATGCTACCTTTGTTTTGCATGCCCTTAAATTTCACCATTCAAATAAGGTTTGGTCTCTGCTTATTCCACTCAAAGATTAGCTTCTCAAATACAATCCATTTAGAAGCCTACCTGCAGCATAATATCTGTCTAATACATGCCGGACTACATATAAATGAGAAGGAATGCTACATATTGTTAAGAAAATAAGCAGTTGTGACACTGAATCTCAGTAAATATACCTGTCATTAACTACTACATATATTCTCATTGGAAATACTGTGTAAAAGAGGGGTTGAAATTTAAAGCAAATATCACTGATATAAAGGTAAATACAGGAATAATTGAATTATCTCAAAACTATACTTATAGGTCCCCTAGAATATTCGGATTGATTCCAGTTACCCTTGAAACGCCTACCAAAAGTCCCCAGAGCAACCATAACTCTGTTCTATAAGCAACCTGTGCAGTTAATCATGGAACTGAACCTAAGAAAGGTTAGTAGGTTTGGTCGTCAATTAGATTAAATTGATTCAGTGTAGACTGTGGCATACTACACCCTGATAACATCAACAAAGTAACTGAAGAACATTTAAAGAACAGCAGTAGTCTGAGTCAACTGGTCTAGCAGTAAGAATCCTTTCTACAAGGGACATTTCCAACAACCAAATAGTTGAAGCAAGTCATATGCCAAGAAGAATTTAAATTTGCTGAATGCCTTTAATGTCAAAAGGACTTTACTGAAAGTTCTGTGACCTGTTCTTTTGACCTTATCTATGATGTAGAGCTGGTGAAGCTAATCACCAGATAATTTCTTCATGTATAATTTATGTACATAATTTCAATTATTTTAGGCAAGGTATAGAGAATGTGAAGTGTCTGCATTACACTACTATTAAGTACATTTGAGTAAACAGTCCCTCATAAATTTAAACCTGCATACTTTAACTGATTACTGGAGTACCTTATTAATTTTTTGAAAACTTACTTTGAGCTTAAAGAGTGAATGACCTTAAGCGTGAGGAGGATACATTTTCAGACAAAAAAAAGCCCCACAAAGCAATACCCAAGTAAAAAAAATAAATTACTTGGATCAACATTTCCACTACTGTAGATTCGGTATCTTGTGCCCATGACTAGATTGTGAGATACTCTACAAACCTTTGGTTAGACCCAACCTCTGCACAAAGAATTTACAATATAAACACATGTGTTTGCACATGAGGGTCAGCTCCCCCGGAAACCTCTGTAATTACTGCTGCCCAGCTGTGTGTGCTGGACTGCAGTGTCTGCACATGTCAAGGACATCTCCTACGTGGTTAGTGCTGAAGCATCTTGAGTGGTTTGATTGCGTGGGTGGTTGTACATCCACAAGCAGGGGCACCAAAGGCGAAACAGAGAGCAGACAAATAATGTCTTGCAGTATCGAAGCATGAGAGAGAATAGAGATGATAAAGCAAGATTTTCCTGTTCTAAAAAATAGAGTTAGAGTAGATGATTAGAATGTGACTTTCTGGAGCACACTCCTTTCTGAGGAGAGGAGGAAGTTATCCATCTGCGCTGACAATTAAAGGGACATACATTTTCAGCTAACAAACCCCAGAGTTTTTAGTTTTCACATTTTAGGTGATTCCTGCCTTGCAAGCCTGGGGAATTCATAGTTGGCTACATTTTACAGTCCATGGGTGAGTCCATAGGTACAACAGTTTACTGACAATTCTTTTGAACATTCACTCTGTATTGGCCTCTTTTTACACAACACAACTTCCACAAGTCCCTTCTTCGGATCAGCTTTTCTTTTTCACAGTGCGATTATGATCTTACTCTCATGATTATTTCAATGTATACACTTATGCTTAACTATTTTCATTCTGATTTTTTATTCTTAAAAATGAATAAATCACATGCCAAGAATGTTCAGCTTTTATAGCACGCAAGAAAGAAACCCTCTTTCTGTGCCCACTGTGTGTATAGTTTCGAAAATGCTGTTTCAAAGTCTTTGTCTCGTTGAAACTGTTCTTTGCAGTTTGAACAGTAGATAATGTTTACAATTTAAGCTCCATTCTGGTTTTATTGGATGCGCAGTTACTAGCAGGCTGCTCTTGAAGTCTAAAGATATACAAAGGAAATGGAAGGGCCAGAACTAACTTACTTCCTACAGGACTTTTAAAAAATTTCCATTGGTTTCATGGTTTCTTTATGGGTTGGATGAGCCTTCCATGCCACTTTACCTTTAGGTGGTACTGCATGAGGTTAATTACACATAGGTTAATTACAGATTTTACATAACTGCTCATATACAAAAGACCTGTATGTTTATATTCTAGATTGAGAAAGGACTCAGCCATCAGGTCTGCCTCCTTTATTTCCCCCTCTTCATTCCTTTTTCAGACTTACTAGGAATGTCATTACTAGGAAACTGACATCATACCACATCCTAATCTCTAGTTTCATGGGCACAGCTCTCTGTAGAACAATTAATGAAGAACAGTCCTCCATCAAGCGGATGCCATTAGCTACAATACTTTGAAGGCAAATTACAGCATCATTAGTGGCATAAGTATATGAAATTGTTTAAAGTGACCACTGCTCATTTGTTTGTGGGGTGCCTGCCCCAGATGCATCCCACCTGATCTGAGCTAGCATCCCTCAGCACTATCATAAAACTGGCAATGACTAAAACTCCTCAATATGTGAATTTCTGTTTAACAAACTTTCTTTCCTTTTAGCAGGTTTCACTGTGCTAGTTCCTCTGGAATGCAAACATGTCACAGACAAGTGAAACACAAGAAATTCCTAAGGGGTTATCATGTTTATCTCCACTATGTAGCCAGCATGGAGGAAGAACAGGCAACCTACCATACTGTGTGGAAGAAAAATTTGCTTTAACTCATCCAGCAGCTGTTTCCAGTGTATGAGGATGACCTTGCCTGGAGTTAGAATGCGCCTTCTCCACATACTCTGAAAATAGATTGAAAATATTCCTACAAAATTCTTGGTTTAAGAAGAAGATTGTGACTTAATTTTTTTCAGACAGGCCTCTGGTTGTTTTTGTGAAACTCTGCTTTGTAGGATTAAAACACAAAATCACTTTTGATAAATTTATAATCTTTATATTAATTAGGTCTCATTAATTTGCCTAGAATGCATAGGTTGACATTTTTGATTCAGTGTAACACTCTGAGGTTCTTTGTTTAAGAAATATTTCTATAAAGCACTTCAGGTTATTTCAAGTGATGATTAAGGGAAGCATAATGTTTTTTAAAAAAATGTTATGATAGTTTCCCTTAGCAGCCTGATCCACTCTGGAGAGTACAGCTTTATTGAAGGTAACCTTTGCAACAGACAAATGCCATTTGTTGTCCCTATGAAAAACTGGGCCACATCCAAGTTAAAAGACTTGAGCAAAAAATAATTATAAATTCACATATACTCAGTGGCAGGCACTTGATAGCATATGGCAGCTAAATATGCCAAGGATTCTTTAGAGCATACGCCATCCCTTAGCAGCTCCTAGCTGCCAACCTCCTTCTGCTTGTGACATCCCTCAGGGACCAAGCTCCTACCCATGCCCTGTGCAGGCCCTAAGCTGGTCTTTTCCTGCAATTTTTCCTTTCCATAGGCAAATGACACCCCAACTGTTGGAGGTCAGCTTCTCCATATCTTTTGTGATAAGACTGCATCTTCCCTTGTGCAGTCTGTGACATCACACACATTACAAGGATCCACCTGCAGGTTTTATAGGCTGTCTTAACTTAGATATTTCTAAATACTCCATAGCAAGAGTTCTGTAGATTCGCTCTTCTAATTTTAAGATCATCTCACTTTTATGTAATTTTTCTGAATGCAATCTTAGGTTAACAAATTATGTCTTGAGGTACACATGTGTGCTTTTGTCAAAATTTTGACTTTGGTGAAGAAATAAAAGGCCCATACACCAGTATGGCAGGTGCTGAAATTATCTTGTGTGAGATAAAGCTTGTACAAAGATATAGTATTTTTATTAGACTGATACATTTGGAAAAAAGAAACCCCAAACTTTACTGTCCTTTATAAGCCCTATTTCAGATTTGTAATGAAAGTAGCAACCCTGAAAGACCTAACTTCCATCAACTCAAGCTTATGTTTTATCCGAATTTGTCCAATATACTTAATCAATGTCTGTATTAAATGCCATCAAGACAATGTCCGACATGAACTTTGGGTTTGCCAGGTTTTGATCTGAAGTGTTTAACTTCGGTTAAAGCACACACCATGTAGGATGTCCCTGGGATTTCTTATGCGGGCAGGTTATGCGAGCTATTGTTCATTCTTTCTGACAGAGAAATTATGTCATTAGTCCAGCACTGGAATCCCCATCAAAAGCTGTGGAGAATTTGCATAAAAACTGCTTACAGGAAATGGTCACAGTGATTGGCTTTTTCAAAATCCCACTGTGAACCTGTGCAACTCATGGGCCAGTAGGGCTGCTTTCACAACATCCTCCTGCTGGGCTTATGCTCATACAGTCCTGTGACTCTTTGTTGGCTATGTTGTCATTGAGTCCCCTGAAGCCAATAAAAACCCCACAGGTCATGGTTTTGTGCAAAAGCAAAGTCATCAGTGCCGGTGGACATGTGTCAGAATTCGTACAGAATAGGTTTAATAGGATATCACCTTTCATAGCTATCAGTTTAAATTGCCTAGCTGCCAAAAGCAGACATATATCAGAAATTAATGGATACATAATTTCTGTAATAATTTAATAATTCAAATTTAATTAAAAAATTTATCATTATTGATCAAATAATTATTGTGAATACAATGGAAATAAACTATTAAATCAATAAAGTATCCTTTAATTAGTTTGAAAAGACTAAGGATTACATTACACAAAAATCCCAAGAGCCAAAAATACTGCATCTCACTGTGGCTTACCTCGTCACTACAGCCTGACTTCAGCTGACTGACTTAAAATTTACAAAATAGGGTAGGATGTGATCTAGGGTTCTTACTTAAAGGGATTCACAGACTATGTGGTTACTCTAGAGCTCCAAACTTCAAACTGTAGGGTTGGATCTCCATTTCTTTTGACCCTCCTTGAGCAAAAAGGAGTTGTTTTCTGATGCCATTTTTGAGGAAGACAAATCCCTACAAAGGATGCTGAGCATTAATGTCTAGGTGACACCAGCATTTAAACCCATGTCAGTGGAAAGATGGGATCAAAGAAATACACCACAAGTAGCTGTCAGTATATAGAAAGGATTTACACTTTTGTCTGAGCACTTTGACTCTTCTAGGGGGAAAAAAAAGAGGCAAAGCCGCAAGCCAGGTACCACATCCTAGATCAAGATACATTAAAATATTTGTTTTAATGCATAATTGCTAATTCTGCCCATGCACTCATTTTTGTTCAAGTGCTCACTATGGCATAAGTCAGGCAGGATTTTTCTGCATAGCTTGTTAAACATGCCAGTTTGTCAGGCTGTTTTTTTGGAAAAGGTTTCTGCTCTTCCTGTTTGGTTTAGCAGATGCTGGGTTGCAGTTCTGCGCTCACAGTATAGAGGATTAAGGAGACAGAAGGATCTCCAGGAAGGAATATGGCAATTTTCCAGTGTAAGCCCAGCTGCACCCAATAGGCATTCCCATGAAGGACTGCTTCCAGTTCTTATCCATTTTTCAAATCAACTTGACATTATCTTCTGCTTGGAAAGATAAATGGGCTAGTTCTGCATTTAAGGAATATGATTAGCTACTACTGAAGATATGATGGAGAGAATGGAAGAAATCAGGTAACAGTGCAAAGCACATCACAAAGACACAAAGGTTTGCATGGACACAGGTTTGTGCATTGTAAATTGCTCAATGGAAAGGAAAATAATCACAAACCAAATTGTATGCCTTCCAAAACTTTTTGTCTCCAGCTGGCACAGCTAGTAGATAAATAAAGAAGCACTAGTAAGTAGAATGAAAACTCTGAAGGAAACTTTAGTGGTTTCCCTCTGTCATGGGTTAAATAGGTCTTATTGATATCTGTGACTTGATTTATACTAAATGCTTTCAAGCATCTCACATTTATAATTTTCAAATACAAGAATAACTATGATTGAAGGGAATTTCCCAAGTAACTTAGTTTTTTGTCCAACCAGCAGCAATCAGCAGTACCACAGATATTCAGAAAATTAATAGAACATTTTAGCTTTAAAATAGTAGCTGCCTGAGTCTGGGGAGTCTGGGGGGGCGTGGAGGAGTGTCGTTTGAATAATGCAAGAGGAAGAGGAAAAAAGCTTCAGTGTTGGCTGTAGTTGTGTTTTCACCATTTCTAATACTGGGTCACAGAAGATACAAAGGTTTTACAGCCCGACTATAAAACAGCTCTTTATCTTTTCTCCGCTAATTCTGTGGTGTCACATTTAACAAAACTAGGAAACTGGAGATAATATGGATGTTTGCAGATTAGATGTCAGGTAATAAATAACACTAATTTCGCATACCTACAAATGTAAAGGTACCTTATCACTGTTTAAGTTTCTCACTCTTTGTAATGCCTGCCAACATTTAACCCAGGCAAATTACGGTATTGTTTTTGCTGTTTTTTCACTGGAATAAAATACACAGTCATAATATCCTTTTATCAGATTTCATGGTATAAAAGACCTTTGGTGCTTAAATCAAGCTGCATGTTGCTGAGACAATTTCAGAGTTCCTCTTTTTGGAAGATGTATTTATTTTACCTTTTAGTTGTCTTCTTTTCTTTTCACAGTGGTCTAAGTACCACTTGCCCAAGAAGATGCAGCTGTGACCCTGCCCAGTCAGTGCAATGCTACAGAGCTACAGAGATCCCTAGAGAGATTCCTTTTACCACGAGGAGACTCTACATCAGCCACAGCAAAATTAAACAACTCCAGGTAGGAAAATCCAGCAAAAGTACTTTTTGTAATGCACTGTAACTGAAAGTCAGGCTTCCCAGATGGTAGTGAGGAGAGAATCTTATTCCATAATCTAAAAACTGGGGAAATGCTGCCCGATCTGGTTTTATTTTTGCTTGCTCTTTAAGAATATGTAAATATATTCCTGTAGTGTTTTCATTTTCCTGCAGTCTCCAAGCACTAGTTCATGCTGTTGCAATGATATCTTGTATGAAACTCATAAAAATTAGTAATTTACAACTAGGAGCCAAATGTTCTATATGGTCAAATAACCATTGACTTTCAAAGTAACTTTTTAATGTTTAGGTTTTATGTCATTACAATCATTTCCCTAATGAATTAAATTGAAGTTCTTTTCCCCCTCTGGAGCTGGAAGTGTCAGGTACAACTGCTACTAGAAATGGCAGAAGAAGGAAGTTTAAGTCTAAGGTACAGTGTAAGATATTTCTAGGATCGATGCCAGGCCTATCTAATAACCCATATAAATGATAGCAGCTTCTAACCAAAGCTGCCACCTATCTGTGTAATTGAAAAGGTTTATTCTGGATTTCTTGAGATATTACTGGACTACATTATGAAAGGCATGATCAGTTTACACTCATTTTGCACTGCACTCTGGAATAATGCATCTTTGTTTTCTACGCTGAAATATCTTTATTTAATAAATTCAATTTTTATAGATAGACACTAGGGAAATACAGTCACTGGTATTGCACATGCTTACTGTGTATCAGTTTAGTACAAATAAAAAGAAATGTCTGGTTCAAAGGAAATACATTTTCTCTTAAGTATGCTCATTCTCTTAAAAAGAATTTAAACTTAACTGCTCTGAAATGCATCTTGTATTTTGCTCTCAGAATTGAATGAAATAGACTAGAAGGCAGCTTAGAGCAGCATCTGTAATACCTGTTGCCTACTGAGAAATAGTCCATTTACCTCTGAGAAAGCATTTACTCTTTTAGCTGCTACTAATAAATCTGGTTTTCTTGTTTAGCTCACATACCCACAAGAGCCAAAGTTCATTGGTGTGATTTAGCTATACTGACATGCTCTAGTTAAACAAAAGATGAATGAATTCTGTATTAGGAAATACATTTTCTGTGCAAACTTCCCACTTCCCCCTTTTCTTCTTTCCTAGATAACCAAGATGAGCCATTTTCTCTTTCTTAGGCTAGTTGCTCATGCCTTGTGAGCTACTACTCAGTTACAAGTAAAGTGGCCTTATGTTCTGACTAGAGCAAAAGACGGGTGTTATAAACATTTAAATCTTGAATATAAATGGAGTAGTGGGATAAATGTTTTATGACTATTCAGAACAAATGGTGTGTAAAATCATCAAGAAGAGTTTTTCACTTTATACATTACTTCAACTGAGCTACTCCTGAATTTGTACTGAAAGCAAAAAAGTCCTTCCATGCTCCTCCCTGTAGTTATATAGACTGTTTCCTTGAGATTAGACTGGTGTTTTGGATATATTTTGTATTTTTTTTCCCATGCAACAAATTATACTTCAAATTACACAATTCCTCTAGCACATACCATGCTTGTAGAAGCAGGCTGGATTTCTGCTTGTAAAGTGCATGTCTGCAAGCACTAAAAGAACACTATAGGATTTTAAGGTTTTCGCATATGCTTTTTATTTGTTTGGTTAGTTTGGTTTGGTTTCTTTTTTTGTTTGGTTTGGTTTGGTTGGTTTTTTCTAAATTCCTTTATTTACCTAATCATAGAGAAAATAACGTACTTTCATAAAGTATTTGAATGGAAGTCTAGACTTCCCACTGCTGACCTCCAAGAGACTTTTATATGCAAGCATTCACAAATACCATGGCTTGGCAATTAACTGCCTCAGAAGAATAAAGAAATATTGTTTCAATTACTTCTGGACTTTAATTTGCATTGATAATTATAAAGATTGTAAAGAAATTAAAAAGTAGATACACTTGTATCCTAAATACAATACAGTTTAAAGAAAAAAAAAAAGACAAAAAGTGGATAAATTTTTTACCCAGGTCAACTTTGTATTTTTTGTGACAGGGTTGGTCAGTGCTGAAAACAGTTGCTGGCATTTTTGCTTTTTGTATTTTTACAAGGCAGGGTTTGTTACAAACAGCATTAATAATAACAAAGATAGATTAATTTTAGCATGTTTTTTCAACAATTTTTCTTCCTTGTTAACTTGAAGACTTACTATAACCTGTTTAGTCTCACTTTAAGATTTCGTTTATTTCTAACTATATTAATAAGTGGTGGTTTATATGCTAAAATAAAATTGTCTATCTTGCCCCCATGATAGGGAACTGTTTAAAAAAACTGCTCATAACAAATCCCAGTTGACAGCAATTCCAAAAGTAAAAAAACCCCACTAAAAATAAAAACAACAAAAAACCCCAAAATACACAAAAAAAATCATTACAAATTGATTAAAATGTTTCTATTAAAATAGCAGTATATTAGATCCCTTTTCAGGAGAACAACATTTTAAAATGTAAAACTATAATAGTATTACTTCACAGACAAGCCAGTTAGAGAATAAAATACCACTTTCTAGAAAAAAAAAGAGCTGATAGGCTTTCAAATATGCCTTAGTTCATATTTAAAAAGCTGAGTGCTTTATAACAGCATGGATAATTTTTAAGTCTCAAAACAGCATGGTCACAAAGCTTAGCAAAGCATGCCAAATAAGTGGAAAATAGAAATTATAATAATACACATTAAGAAGCCTAACATCATTACAGAGTGAATGTCTGTACATTGACCTTCACATAGCTCTTTGTCACTTAATAAGATGAAAATTAAGCCTCTTAGAGACTTACAGAAATCAGCTGAGGAAGAGCAGAATATACGGCTTTTGAATTTATAGGAGAAAATGTGTTGAATAGTCGAGGTTCACAATTGTTTCAGTTTCCCTAAGATGGTTTTATAATTACATATAACTATGTTTTTGTACTCTTGAGCAATGCAGGTCATTCCTATGGGACTTCTCATAATAAAGCTTTACAAGTTTAGCCTCCTAACCATGATTAAAAGTGGACATGCAATTCTGATATTGCTATATAGCTATACATGCCTAAAACACAAAACTGCATTAGAGAAAAAAAGTATAATTTGGACAACTTTTTTATTTACTGTTGAGAATATAAGGGTTTTAATGAAGGTACATTCCCTCATTGAATTTAAATTTACTGATGAAGAAACCTGCATCAATTAACCTGCATCTATACTTTCTCACTAACTGCATCAAATCTTGTAATGCTCAGAAATTACTTGACAAGACAGAAAAAAATTAATTAGAAGGATAAACTAAGGACACCACAGCAAAATGAAATCTGACTCATCTTCTTTCACAGCTGTGTGGGCTTTGATTTTAACAGAAGTTAAAATGCAGAGTTTGTACCTAAGAAAAATAGATGTAACCCAAGAACTTCCAAGAACTGGATAAATGAAGCTGCAAGGCATCTTTTAACAGTCACCTTTTTAAGCTGATTTCACATACAAAAGTTGATAGCCAAATATGGTCAATCAGGATTATAGGAAAATTTACTACCCAGCACCTGTACTGCAAAAGGACTTGTACTGCCCTCCATGTAGATTCCTGACTGGGATGAGGGGTTATGCTGTAGAACTTGCTTTGTAGCTTCCCTCAGTGAGAGTAAAATGTGCTGGTAGCTACTAAGCCCTGGGGGAAATAGCATTAAGACTCTAGTGTTACTTTCACATCTCTTACTGGTGTGGTACTCCTGAAATCTGTAGTGAGATGTTTATTGGACGTGGAAAGGGAAAACGGATGAAGACGCTCTTTCCCATCACTCCTGTGCAGAACACCTGCTCATCTTGCTCTAAGGTTTTTTTGTGATTGCCATATAAATGATTTTTTAAGACTCAAGCACCTATATTGATGGGAAGCATACCTGGCAATTTCAGAAAACAAATGTTTTAGCAACTGGTGTGCTTAAAGAACTCACCCTCATTGCTTCCTCATATCTTGGCTTAGAGAAAACTATCAGATTCACTTAAGTTTGCTGCTTAAATTGAGACACAAGATATCAACCTTTGTAAACAAGCACATTCCAACAGAGCAGAAAAATAATGAAACAATTGTATGCCTCTCGATATTATAATCATAGCCTATAATCCTATGATACATAATATCATAGTCATATAATACTATATTATAGTCATAGTCTATGCTAATAGTCCATAGTCTATGGAACATCTAAGTTCCATTTACCACTGCAAATTATCTGTGTATTACCAACTAACAAAAACTAAATTCCTGTAAAAGTAATCTGTTCCACAGAGGTGATTTTCAGGCCAAGCTGATCTGACAATTCTGGTTTGGTCGTCTTAATATGTGAAGTTTTTATTTTAAAGCAAAGGACAGGTAGCAGGGGAGAGAAGAAATACAAGTGTTGGATTTTAGTTTCCTGACAAAACCTTATAGCAACAAGAGGTAAAGATATCCATGTGTACCTCCTCTGGGGAATACATGCTGCAGTGACAATACCACTGATATATGGCAATGGCTATATGATGAACTCAAAACTGCTTCAGCAAGCTCCACAGACCACAGAGAACATTAACAATCATCTACTCTCTGCAAAGATTTCTGCCACTGGTGATATTAGCTCTCCATTTTTTATAGACTATCAACCAGGTGGAAATAAAAGATGTGTTTGCTCAAAACTAGACACAGTATAGACTTAAACAGCAAAATTCTAGAAATGTAAGTAAATACTGGCAAACTGCAGGTACCTATAGTAACACCTCTATAGTTACCACTTAATCTTAGTTTCTCATTTTAAATATATAGTTTTTCAGCAATTGTCAGAGCATCCAGAAGGAGTAACCAGTGAAGATAACTACTAGTAGGTGGTGTACTATCTCATGGTATTTTTTTTTTTCTCTTTAAGTTTACTGACTTCAGGAGAATGACAGTCCTTGAAGAGCTGGTCCTGTCATGCAGTGGCACAGAATCAATAGAAAACAACACTTTCAAAGCTCTGAGCACCTTGAAGTCCCTGGAATTGTGCAAAAATCAGCTAAAGCAAATACCCACCTTTCTTCCATCTGGCCTTGAAATTTTAAAACTCGCGGATAACTCCATCAACACTCTGCGTGCGACTGATTTTGCGGGTTTGATGAAACTAAGAGTGCTTGATATTCGGAACAACCTGATTGCGACTCTGGCTCCGAGTGCATTTTCTTCCCTGTGCAATTTACAAAGTCTGATCCTGGATGGCAACAACATGGAATCTGTGTCTGCCCCATTTAAGCTTCCTAGGCTGAAGTATTTGAGCATGGCTGATAATAAACTGAATTCATTCCCAACCAACTTCTTCGCATCATTCCAAAATCTACAGTTTCTCAGTTTAAGTGGCAATTTTCTGACAAAAGTGCCTCTTGACCTACCTAAATCCCTGCTGTCACTGAAATTAGAGAAAAACCAACTTAAAATGGTGAGACTTAGAGATGTGAAACACCTAGAAAACCTGTCTGAGTTCTTCCTGTCAGAAAATCAGCTAACATCAATAGATGGTGCCCAGTTTCTTCCTAACTTAACAACACTGGAGCTCTCTAACAACCAGCTCCACAGTATGCCATTTAGGCTGCCTAGCAGACTGCAGAAACTCGACTGCAGCAATAATCTGATTCAAAGGGTGACAGCCCAGGACTTCCAAGGACTACAAGACCTCAAGCACTTGTTTCTCGACAACAATGCGGTGAGCATGTTTGAGGCAGGAGCTCTTCAGCAGTGTGCACAGCTTTCTAACCTGGTGCTGGAACAGAATCTCCTCATTTCTATTCCACTGAGGCAAGTGAATCTGAAAACAGCTACTTCCAAGGTGTCGTCTCTCTTTCCTTGAATTAAGAGAATGAGAGCCAAAAATTCAGTCCCAGTCATGGTAGAAGTCTATCCATAGCATAAACCCACTGCCATAACTAGCACTAATTAGCACTCCTTTTAGCAGTCTCAGTGTAGAAGTAAAGCTGTTTTCATTACATCTGTGGTCCCCAGTGAATCTGCTCATTTCACATCTCTTCCTGCCAGTGAGACCACTTTGTTTAATTAGGACACAAGTAAGATGAACCAGCTAGGAGAATAAAACAGAATTACTACAAAGAAGTTATATTGCTACTTATATTTACCTTCCCCTACAAAAGGAAATTAATAGAGCATTTGATGAAAAGAAACTATAGCAATTTTAAAGCTGATGTTTCTACCAACCCACACCGAATTTATTATTGTTAAAATACTAAGATTTCAGGAACTGAGTCTAGTCAAAAAGAATGTGCTTTTTCAGTGATATTAGCATTCTCAACCTCATCAAATTCACACATTACAATGTGTTTGGAATGCATATAAAGTCTCCAGCTTCAAGCTATAAGCTAAATTCCAGTCAAGAGAGCACAGAAGAAACATCCCTTGGGCACACTGTGTTCATTAATTCCCTGCTTAGAGGATCTCTCACATTCATCTAAGTGTGGTCCTGGCCATTATCAGAGATGGCATATTAAGCCAAATGGAGGTTGTTCTAATATAAAGCAGCAATTTCATTATTACAAAAAGCTGTGCAATAAAATGGCATAAAAATAGCACAGTTAATTCCATCAACATCAACTTCTTTAAAAAAAAACTGCACAGTTGAACTTTATTTTTATGGCTTGTGGACAGGTTTAACTAGACCAAATAAATAATCCAGTAAAATTTCAATTCTTTTAGCATCAGGTTCTTTAGCATCTGAATCTATTTGACAGCAGCTTTATAATCAGAAAGTGATTTAGTGGTGTATAAATATTTGATTTCAGTCTAGCTTGACAGGAATGTTTAATGTTTTCTAGTGACTTTAGTATTGTCCAATCCATCTTACTTTACAACCTTCATAGTAAAGAGAATTAACAGAAAGGAGTTCTCTATAAGACTTTAAAGAATATTACTATTAAGGAAATATTGAGGACTTTTATTTTCAATCCAACAGTGAATACAGATTTCCAGAGAGGGCTGTAAATATAAAAGAGGGGGGAAATGACAAGATGTAAAATTTATGTACTTAATTTTATTGTCTGATGATGACCAGGTACGCATGGATATACATAAATAAAAGTATTACTTTTGACAGTTATTTCAGAACTGTCACCACAAAAAAAACCAAAACGGTTAATGTGCTAAAGTGAAGAGGTCTTAGCATTTTTTTGGCAGGAAAGAGAAGAAAGAAAGCTTATTTTGTTTCTTTTTTGAGAAGAAAACAATCCACAAGTCCACATATTTCCCGGACTTTTTGAGAAGACCCTGTACTTTATAAACTCTTGCAAGGTGTGGTAAAAATGCAGGGAAGAATCTGGTGACATGCCCTAGAGTGGCAGTAGCAGAACAACACTGCCATGGTCCGCTCTGTGTGAGCATGGCTCCTCTTCCAGCAGCAGGGTCACTCATCAGCCTGAGGTCAAATAACACAGCCATAAAGCCAAAGTCTAACATTAGTACAACAAGACTCTTCACTTGCTGGTCAGCCTTTGGACTGGAATCAGACTGGATAAACAAGCCAGGGGTGATTTTCCACTGCCTTTGACACTAGTGGCACTGTTAGAGCCCCTGAACACCCTTCTGACATTACACTGTCATTTTGGCACAACTCTAGTCATTTCCTGTGGTTATGTTTCAAAACACATTTATTGCAGTCATAAGCATTTGTAATACCAAATTTTGTGGAGTGAATCCCCATATCAATATGTGAAATTCTCAACTCCACAGGAAATACCACACAATACAGAACTTTCCCACTCTCAAAATAGTTCCACTGAACTGGACAGATTTTCGTAAATGTGGGAACCATTTTTCAGCTTAAGAGGTCAAACTCAGCTTCACAAAAAACAGTTGGTGAGAGTCACATGTACCCTCTCAGTAATTTTCAGTGGTATCCCATATTGATACAAACTATTCATACAAACATTGAGAGAAAACTATCACATGAACCCTTACCTGTTGTGGTATACTGCTATTTCTATTATAAATAGATCTTGGTAGTATTATTTATCATTTCCCTGAGAGTTTCTATCAATAAGTTTCCTTAAAATCTTTAACCGTGACTTTTAATTTCATCATCTTGCATCCTACCATAGTAAAGTAATTTTTAAGATACTTTCAAATTAATTTTATTAAAGATATTCCATGTAAATTAAATGGCTTTTCTGTTAAGCATTTGTCACTAACTAAAGCAGAAGGAAAATAGAAAATCATATATGAGCAAGACTTTTGAAGTAAAAGCCTCATACAAATTTGTAAAATGTATGAAAATAAGAATTATACTGACCTGTCTAGTATTATATCCACAGATCATCAGCTTTTTTTTTCTTTTAAATGTAGCCAGGTCTAATTCTCTAAAACACTGTTTTAAAAGACCATCAAAAAGCACTTCTATTTTCCCTGTTGCAGATTATTAACAGGATACCATCAGATGGACTACTGCTGTGATGATTACTGTTTGAGTATTATGGGAGTAGGGGAACAAAACAAAAGAAAAATTTTAGTTCTTTATGAATTGAAAACCTTTTTAAACAAATCATATATAGAAGTACTTGAAAGAGCAGTGTTGCCATGATTCTCTAAACTTTTGCTCCTTCATGGTGCTATAATTTGGTCATTGGCATGCTTATGGCATTGAAGAGTACAAAATGCATTTTTTCAGCTTGACATTCAATTAAACACATAATTTCCTTCATAGTATAGCACTGCAGGGCTGCTGTTTAGTTTAGCTGCACAGTCAGTCCAGGACAGAACAGCAGTAATTTGGGAAAATAGTTCAAGAGGGCACAGACGGTACACCTATAACTCATAAAACCAAACAAAACCCACAAACAAACAAAACCTAAACCCCCAAACCAACATGAACTTTTTTTTCCAGAAAACACATTTTTTAGTGATAGTTTTAATTTAATACTTCAGATATCCCTGAAAAGTACCCAACAGCACAGAACACTTACAGAAACAGAAATAACATGATGAACATAACACCTTTGTTTTGTTTTGTTTTTTATTCAGACTTCCAGACACCCTTGCTAGATTGGATCTAAAAGGAAATGGCATAGAGGATGTTGGAGAACAAGAGCTGAAGGACTTGAAACAGCTTCAAGTTTTAAATTTACGGAACAACAAGATCTCTGCCTTGGATCGCAAAGTCTTAGGGTATTTACCTCGTCTTCGTCATCTCTATTTAGATGGAAACCCTTGGAATTGCACCTGTGACCTTCTCAGAACCAGAAGAGCACTGATGGCCAAAGGAACGGATGTCCGGGGAGGGCAGTGTGCAGCGCCAGCAGAAAGCCGAGGAGAAAGTTGGATGTCTTCCAAAAAGATTCTGCAGCAGTGTGAAGATAATCCATCTTCCATGGAAAGAGGCAAAGAGGACAGAAAGAAAATGAAACCCAATGAGGCCGCCAACACTGGAGTAATAATGGACGATGACTACTATGATTATGAATTAGATTAACCCCATGGTTTATCTGTACTGAATCTTAAAGTTGTCTAGACGTGCCCACTGCCAACCGTATCTCTACTGACAAGCAGCCTTCTCATCAATCATTAGTTTTTCCTCTTTTATTTCTACTAAAAGAGGTAATAGCCGGTGAGAGAAGCTCTATAGTAAGGATGCCATTGTGAAGTGAATATTGTAAAAAAGAAAAAAAATTTGTTTTTCTATGCCATTAGTACTCCGTAGTTTGAGGAAAGTAAGAATACAATTACTATCTCTTAGAAAAGCAGTCTGTAACTCTGTATGGAACTTTTTATAGTAGGACACTCTTATAGTTGCATAAAGTCTCCAGAAATAAATGCTGTTATTAGGAGTCTGGCATTCAACACATCTAAACTCACAGGTCTGAAGTTTGAGATGGAGAGTTACACTGATGTGAGAAATTTCTTGGGATTGTTCAGAAATTCTTGCTTTTGAGAAATCGATTTCAGTTTTCCTGAAACATTCGCTTCTTTTATTTATTTGAGATTATTTTAAATGACATTAGACTAAATTAGTTGAGCTCCAGTCAAAATACAGGATCTTAATCACAGCAAATGAAATAAACAAAAGAATCAGTGTCCTGGTTAATAAGATTTAATACTAGTTTCAAAGTTAATTAATAGTGAGGAATCAAAACACGGGGGTCAACTTGACCTGATTCTATTGTTGTAAACAAAAGAAGAAAGATTCTCAGGAAATAGATCTCTACCTCCACAAACATTAGGATAAGATCAAGTGAGGTGAAGTTTTTCTAAGAGTTTATTTTGGTATCTGAATTGGTTACAATAAAACTCAGGATGCTGTGTGTATGCTTTAGGGGTAGATGTATTTAATGTGCAAGTTCACACTGCAAGTGTCCCCCCTTCACTGGCAGAAACTTTCCAGACTTTTGCACACACGCACATACACACAAAAAAAGAAATTACTTAATGGTATATGCATTAACTCTGATGTATGTACAAATTTTATGAAGCAGTTCCCAAAGTGCTTGAAAATCAAACAAAACTGGATTACTGAGACCACTAAAACCAGTGACTTACAAATAGTAACCTAAGGGGTTTCCTGGCAGTTCATGATCTCAGGTGATAACAGCAGGAGGAGTAATTACACCAAATTACTTTTCAAAGCAAACAGTTTCTATTATTTTTTATCTTCTGTTGGTGTTGAGTACCTGAGTAATCACTCACCTTCACAGAGGCTGATTTGTCAGGTGTCAGAGAGTAGCTATTTGATTATGTTCCCTGTGCAAATGCAATTGACACTTGGGTTTCTTAGGTCCCCCAACACATTAAGCTGTCCAACAGGAATAGAAAGACCTAAGTTCATTTTTCTTTACACTTACATATCATCAAGCTCTACAGAGGGATCCGGACAGGCAGGATCAATGGGCCAAGGCCAACTGTGTGAGATTGAACAATGCCGAGTGCTGGGTCCTGCACTTGGATCACAACAACTGCATGCTTCGGGAAGAATGGCTGGAAAGATGGCTAGCGGAAAAGGACCTGGGTGGTGCTCATCAACAGCCAGCTGGATGTGAGCCAGCAGTGTGCCCAGGTGGCCAAGAAGGCCAACAGCATCCTGGCTTGTATAAAATATAGAGCGGCCAGCAGGACCAGGGAAGTGAGTCTTCCCCTGTAGTTGGCACTGGTGAGGCAGAACTTTGAGTACTCTGTCCAGTTCTGAGCCCCTGACTACAAAAAAAGACATTGAGGTACTGGAGCAAGTCCAGAGAAGGGCAACAAAGCCAGTGAAGGGTTTATAGATTAAGTCATATGAGGAACAGCTGAGGGAGTTTAGCCCAGAGGAGGCTCAGGGTTATAGCTCTCTACAAATATTGAAAGGAGTTTGTAGCAAAGTTGGGGTTGGTCTCTTTTCCCATGTAAAAAGTGACAGGACCAGGGGAAATGGCCTGAAGCTACATCAGGGGAGGTTTAAATTGGATATTAGGAGAAATTTCTTCATGGAATCCACTGTCAAGCATTGGTACAGACTTCCCAGGGAAGTGGTAGAATTGCCACCCCTGAAAAGCGTTCAAAAGACATGCGGGTGTGGCACTTCAGGATATGGTTTGGTGGTGGACTTGACAGTGATGGGTTAACAGTTGGAGCTGATGATCTTAGAGGTCTTTTCCAACTGAAATGATTCTATGATTATTCAGTCAGTCACCCAAATTTTTGGTAGCTAGGCATTCAGATATTTATGGAACAGCACAAGCCTTCCTCGTGATTTAACTGTGTCATTTTTTCTGGCTAATGCTGGCCTGTATCGGAAGCCTGGGAAGTAGTTATTTTCTGAGCAAGAAAAATATTTCCGTGATACACAATTTTTCATTCAATTTTATATTGGTGGAGACTTTCAATAGAGTGCTTAAAATACCTCCCTGTGTTGTTTCATCCCACCCATGTGTCTGAGAGCACCGGGCTGGTTTGTTGGCTGTCTCCATTTTTTGCCTCAGCAGCGTTTCCATTTTCAGAACTGTGGGCCATCACCAGACAAGGTAGTTTGCTAGCCCTCTAGGTACCTCCAGGTGAGGCAGCAAAAGCACAGGAACTGCGAGTTTTTCGGGAGACAGCAAAATGCGTGTCTCGGCCGCCGCAGGGGCACACTCGGCGAGGTCTGGGGATTCGCTACTCCCGAGTCCCGTGCCCGTGCTGCAGAATGGCCCTCTGAGCACTCGGGCTGCTTAGTAATGACACCACTGAGGCGCCGCTGCTTCTGTGGCGTTCAGACAGATGTTCCACACTGCGGGCTCCAGGAAGACCAAAGCCGGATTGGGACACAGGGACGGGCCTCTGAAGCAGCCGGCAGGTTGGGCAGCGTTGCGGCCCCGCCCGAGGAGGGGACAGTATTACGGGAGCCGGTCAGAAGGCTCCGCAACGCACCAACCGCCCATCACTGCGGGGCCGCTGCCACCAGAGTCCGCCAGGGGTCGCTGCACCGTCCCCGCCCCTCCCGGGGAACACCCGCCCCGGCCCCGCCTCCGGCCCCGGCCACGCCCCCTGCCTTCCCTCGCGGCCACGTCATTCGCTCTCCGCGGGCGGAAGCGACGTCAGCGCGCGCGG
>VWZG01006123.1:503378-635397 GCA_013396735.1 Grallaria varia | reverse complement strand
GGCGGCAGCGGCGGCCTGGGCACGCGGCGGCGCGCGTGCGGCAGCGGTGGCGCGCGGACGGGCGCGCCCTGCGGAAGCTGCCGGTGCACGTGGGGCTGGTGGTGACCGAGGAGGAGCCGAGCTACGCCGATATGGCCAGCCTGGTGGTGTGGTGCATGGCCGTGGGCATCTCCTACGTCAGCGTCTACGACCACAACGGTGAGCGGTGACGGGGGAGCCCCGGGTCCCGGCCCCGGGCGGTGCCCGCCCCGGCAGCGCCTCCTGGCGCGGAGCCAGGGCGCCGCCCTCTCCTGGGGTCTTCCCAAGTCCGGTGCCAGCCTCGCTGCTGGCAGCTGCTTTCCTGTCCCCTGGAGCTGCTTGTCCTCTGCAGAGCTCCTGTCCTGGGAAGTGGCCCTAGTGCCTTCCTGTCCCCTCTCCTGTGTCGGGGTGGCCCTGTCCTGGCTGGACACGGGAGGGAGCGGAAGTTGGGACCCTTCTAGAGCTTCCTCCCCAGCCCTGGGCTGACAGGAGCTGCTGACATTGGAAAACATGACCGAGTAGGGCACGGACTGTAAGTAGGGAAGAGCTTTACGCTGCCTGCTTTTATGAGCGCTGTTTATGAGCTAGGTCTGAACTTCCAGAAGTGGATGAATGAAAGTACCCATCTATTTTCATGTACTCTGATGTGAAGAGGCAGGATGGACATACAGTTAAACATAAGCATATGTGTCCTGTATGCTACCAGTATTATAAAGTTACATGATCTGCATGTGGTGCTGCTTGGTATTTGAATTAAGTCTGAACCATTGCTTGTGGAAACTTTGGTGGTTTTTTGTGTATCTGCTATATAGTTTTATCTGTTACTGGGTCTCAGGTGCTCTTTCGCCATTGAGTATCATAAAGTTTGGATCAGAGTTTGGATTTAACATTCTGTGAAGTAATCATGCAACAAATCTGTTTTCCTCATACCTGTCCTTTTCTTAGTGAGGAGCTAGAACCAGCCTTATTCAAGATATTCTTAGGTGAAGCTTTCTGCCCAGATGTTGAGAGATGATCTGTAACTTCTACTGGATAAGCTGTCAAGTCAGAAGGGCTGATACAGGAGATGGACTGTGTCCTGTCTCTGTCCTCTGCAGAGGAGAAGACTTTGTGCTGAAGATCCCTGTGCTCTTGCTGTCAGTGGTGAGACTGTAGGAGGCGAGTGTTTACCTTGTTTTGAGCCACTTCTGATGGCTGTTTAGAGTTATCATGCAAATGAGATGAACTCTAAATTTGTGCTGGGCTAGACATACAGTTGTCTTCTAGTGCTCCTTCAGGAAATGCTCAACAGTGCATTCCACCTAAGTAGGTGAAATCTGTTGTCATCAAAAGCGTCTGAGGTATGCAGGCTTTTCCCTAAGCATAGGCAGTTATGATTATTTTTTATTTTAAGCCACCACCACTTATAATGGTGTTTCATGTCTGATCCTCATATGTTGTGCAAGACTCAAAAGACTTGACTTTCACTAGATTCTCTAAGGTTATTATAAGAAACTGGGCTTAATACCAGTCACTTAGCAGTTTAAAGTGGCCATCTGTGCCGGGCTGTTGTGGAACTTGATTATGTTCTGTTTTATAGGCAGAACACTTCCTTGTTTGGAAGTTAAGGAATGGTGTAAAATATTTGCGTAATATCTCAAGGACACAGGAAACAGTCAGTGCCTCCTGAAAAGTCATTTATATGTTGAAACTTCCTGTTCTCATCTTGTAAAGCATTCAGCCACGTGAAATGCTGCAGAGCAAGCATTAGTACCAAGGAAGAGTGAGAGTTTCCTTCCTGGCCTTAAGACAGACATTTTATTCCACGGGATCTCTAACTTCTGTCAAACCTCAAATAAGATGTGAGCAGTATTGCCTGATATGTAATGTATATGTTCCTTCGTTCTTTTAAGGTTCCAGTACTGTGCTGCACAAATTATATGTCTGAGAACTGAACTGAGGAACAGATCAAGCTGAGAATCGTGTTTCTTGGTGGTTTTGGTTTTCAGCCTGCTCACTGTACAGCTCTGAGGAGGGAGAAGGCACCAGCCAATGCTTAGGTAGCCACTGTTACTGAGCTCATGTCTGACAAGGTGGGGCCAGTGCTGTAGCAGTGTCTGAAGCATTAATTTTCAAGAAGCTACTGCTGGTTCTCCAGTGTGTGTTGATACCCAGTCAGATCTAAGACTGACTGTTACAAGACTCAATGTCATGACCAGAAATGAGAAGGTTTTAATCCTATGAGGAGCTGAAATAACCTTGCAGAACAATTGTTGTTAGCAGTTCAGAAAAAAAAAATAAATCTTGGATTATGTGCTGCTGTGTCCATGTATTGTTTCATTCATTCTAAAGTTACATGTTAGGGGATTTTGCTGTCACCGTTGAGATCTGAAAATATTGCTGTGATCTGATGATTTCATTATTAAAACACATACTTTTCAGTAGTTTGTTCCTTTGTTGGTTCTCTGATACCAGAATAGGCTACTTTATTTGCCAGCTTGAATTCCAGTTTGTTGAAGAATAATTGAAGAAGGCAAGACAATGCAGAGAACTAAAATGTTTTAAATCAGTGGCTTTAGCCAAACTTCCAGGGTTGATGAGAGTAGCCTTCTCATGTGCATGTTCTTCACAAGTGTTCAGTGGCTAACAGCCACAACTGCTTTTTGCACAGCTGAGCTTTTTCGACTTCGTTTCAGAGAGTGAGCAAGTAGTCATTCATATGTCTTTAGTATATGCTTACTTCTGATAATAGCACATATGTTGCTTTTCTTTTGGTGCTAAGCTCCTTACTGTGTCTTGATTGAACATACACGTTTTCCAGATAGACTTGTCATTAAGTAGGATGTTGCAGTTGTTGCTAAATCTGGTCTTGAGTGATAATGATGTCTGGAACTCTCAGCAGTAACACTGGTATAGTGAAGATTAATAAACTCAGGTACAGCTTGCTCTTATCAGTAACAGAGTGTGAACCTTAATTACAGTTTGCATTTGTTTCCTTCTTAGATGGTGAGTCTTCCTTGTGGACTGAAGCTGAGTTGCTTCAGTAAGGTTCTGTGTTCACACAATTGTACCAACTATTGACCTATCAAAGCCCCCAGTGATGCTGACTGGTGGAGAAGGAAAAGCAGTGATGAGTGTTCTGAATCAGTGTTAACTGTAGTGAGGTATACTTTAATTTGTTTCCTTTTCCTTCATTGCATGTTTGTAGTATTGATTGTAACGGGAAACTTTGATTGTAAGTATGATTTCCATGGTTGTATTTTCTGGAAGAAATAACAGTGTCAATCCTATAGACAGATTAAATTGAAAATCTGTCCTTAATTGCCCCTTATACGGGAAGAGACAGAAACAAAGTTCTTTGCAGAAGAAATGCAAGATAAGATGTTTATTTTTTTTTATGGTAGTGAACTAATGTATTTTTAACAAAATTACTAGATAGCACTGTATTCCAGCTGACACTGGTTTGTTACAGCAACTGCACCAGTAACTGTAAAGGCAACTTTGCTGGAGTTGTGCAGGGCTCAGAACTGAGACTTTCTCTGCTGCCCCAGCATACTTGGAGGCCTAAGGTGGCCTGGTTTTACTGCCTCTGGTGTGTGAGGGCCCT
This sequence comes from Grallaria varia, assembly GCA_013396735.1. NCBI lineage: Eukaryota > Metazoa > Chordata > Aves > Passeriformes > Formicariidae > Grallaria > Grallaria varia. Next base: position 631,793 of record VWZG01006123.1, on the reverse strand, counting down.
TTTCATTCTCCCAATTTTCATTGATGTGCAGCAGAACAAAGCTGTAATAAACTTAGTCCTACTGTGAGCATCTTGACTAGTAAATGCAGTTTGACTAAAAATTTAGGTTTTTGATCAAGGATATATTTTTGTTGGCTGCTGTATTGCCAGTCCTGTTACTTGGTATAAATGCAACCATGCTGATCAAGACCTTATCTCTGAGGAAATACTGAAGCTTTCCTGCAGTCAGAAGGCAGTCACTATGCAGTTATATAGTGGCAGTTAGAATACCTTCTGGGGAGCAGAAGTCTTTGACCAGTACTGTGCACTTTCTTCAGGTTATTGTTTTGCCACTTGGGAGAGCTTGCCTGAGTATTACTTGTGTCCATCAGTGAAGCTTTCCTGAAATAGTTTAGGACGAGTCTAGAGTGATTTTTGGGGCTTGGCATTTGGGGACTTGGGACTCCTGAATCAGTGCTTCATGTTAAAGGTTTCTTAAAGCCCATAGTGTGACTGTATTGAGAATCTGGATTTCTTCATCCTGGTTCTAGTTTTCCAGCGAATTGCTTGCTTCTGTCTAGTTTTCTCTTAGAAATTCTGTGAAAGGATAGAGTACTCCAGTATGCAAAAGAAATTTTCATTAGCCCCAAATGTAGCCTTTTAGTCTCTTCCACGTTAATAGGTAGTTAGCTGATTTGATCAATCTGTAAAACTTTCTGGGTGTGCACCATGTTCATTTCACTAGGGAAGATGAATATGTTGTGGTTTTATGTCACAGGAACACTTGAGATACCAGTGTCACATGGCATCTGCCATGAGCCTTGACCCATGTGAAACTTTATGTTCAGCAATTGTGTTTTGGTGTTGGGTTGAGATGAGTTCTCAGACCATATTTTTTAAAAGGACTAGCACTAATCTGTAGAAGGTATTCTCCTTAAAGGTATGGGAAATACAAAAGTAGCGTCTCTTCTCTCAGTTGTTGAGGAACTCCTTCTGGTGCAGAAAGTCCCTTCAAGAAGAAATGTGGGAGAAATGTTCCTTAGGAGGTTCTAAGTTCTAACTTGAATTCTTTCTATTTGATTAGTGCTATCTTAAGTGGCTTTAATCTGGCTGAAATTTAAGTGACTTCTGCTACATTCAAATTTGGATTATTTTTTTTCCCTAGGCTCTTAGAATAAACAAGATTATTTTTTTTCTATCTTTCCCTATCCTGTGAAGGTCCAATGTAATGAACATTCCTTCTTCCTTTATTAAGCAGCATGATCCAACACAAGGATGTGGGCATGAGTTGCTCATGTGTTAAAACAGTTTCTTTCATGTATGTTCTTTGAAGTGGATTGTGGTTTGATGTTTCTCAAAATGTTAATACTTTGATGCTTTAAACAGATTGTTACCTGATAATAAACATTTTTGATAACTTTTCTTGTCAGCACTGGAAAGGAGTTGAGAAAAAGCAAATAACTGAAATGCTTTGGAAATACGTTCTTCCCTACTACTTAACTTTGGTTAAGGTGGTCCCTAGTAAGGAAGAGCTGACTCTTATTCTGTGTTTTACCAGATTCTGCTCGTTTAAAAAGCAGGACCATAGAGAGTGTTGAACTTTGAGATGCCACCAAAGCATTAACAGGTGGTGACTGTGATAGTCCAGTCAGACAAACAAAGGGTTGACATCACCAGGTGTTTTTCTGTGCCTGTTTTTCACTTCCAGTTCACAATTCTTGTCACTTTTGCTTCTGCTGAACTCTCAGCCTCTTAACTATGAACTTTGCTTGTCAGTCTTTAACCCTGAAGCGCTGCAACACCATGGTTGCCAGCAGAGGAGCATGGCTTGTAGCTACTATAAATCCGAGCAAAAGGTACGTGCCCTAGAAAAGACCTATGTAATGGAGGACTACTAGAAGGAAGCTGGAACACTTCTGGTTGACCACAACTCCAGTGGGAACTAATGACCAGCAGCATGTTTGCAGCTTCTGTTGTAAAAATGAGTATTATCCCTGAAAACAGCTCACAAGTTCTCAGGAGTTAAAATACACAGTCCCACAAAACCCAAAACAAACTCCCCAAGCCCCCAACCAAAACTAGAGTTTTTATCCTTTTTTGCTTTGGGAATTATAATGCTTAAACATAGGTGATTTGTAGGACACTTCATTTGCAGAAAGATACACATTTGCTCCAGCTTGCACAGGCTTCAGAGTTCTGACTGAAGAAAACAGATTCTGCTTTTCAAAATCAGAAATTACTTCTAATGAGAAATAATAGTGATGATTTCATGCTTGTGTACCATATTAGAAACAATAGTAGTGCTAAAATCTTTCCCGCTTAACAGCAAGAAGCTGTTGTAGTGCTAAAATTTATTAGACCTCTTGTCAAACATTAACTTTCTTTAATGTTGAAAGCAAGTCTATAATATGATTTTAACATATTGGGAGATGGACAAAATTTGAAGGTAGCAGTAAATCAAAACTTAAGTCTTGCTGCTGTTCGTTAAAGGAACACTTTAATTCTGTTAGTGAGTTGGTCTACTTTTGCACTTGCTTGCTATATTTTTCATGTATAAATTAGCAGCAGCGTCTGCCAAAGCTAACTTAGGTGTATTTCCGAGGTTTTAAACAATGAGCCTTGTAGGTAAGTGGGATTTTGAGATACTGTAAGGAAAAGGAATGTATATCTGAGCCACAACCACATAGAATCTTTGAACTCAAATATGAATTTGGCCCATGAACATTGCCTCTTGCAGAACTGTGTTTGCAGTCATATGCATTCATAAGTCTTTTGTGCACTGAGTGAGACAAAATGGTGAAGGAGTAAAGTTCCCAAATGCCATTGGTTTTCAATTAAGATTTACGTTAGTTTGGGTTTTTACTGCTATACTTCAGGATCCTCTTCAGGAAAACTGCTTAAGTGCCAAGGTTGCTGTGTCAGTGGGAATTTAGGTGTGGAGGCCTTTCCAAGAAAGGCATACTTCAATTATATGGTACAATTAAAGTGGCTTCCTGCTTATGTTCCAAGAGCCACACAGGACCCAAGCTTGAACAACTGAGGGAGTGAGTGAGATAAATGGGGAGAATAGAAGGGTGATACTCAATAAATCTTAAGAACATATGTAGCAAGTCTTCTGTATCTGCTGTGTGTTCAGGACCTTCACTTCAGAGATGGACCAAGTCCTTTACCTGATGTCCCTTTTTACTGAGCAGCAAACACCTTGGTCTGTGCTTCTACAAGTTGTCCTCAGTGTCCTCACTTTAGAGTTGGAGTGTAGATTCTTAAATCTATTCTTCCAATTTTTGGCAGGAATAGGCAAAAACCTTTCATGAGAAGGTATGCAGTGTCATTAGTGTTGGGTGGGGAAGGAGAAGAAGAGAGCAGCTGCCTGTTTCCCAGATTTGGAGCCTTTCCTAATTGTTTCACGTCTTTGTCTGGATACTGAGCTAGAACTGAACTAGAAAAGTGTATGGAAATCTAGTGGCTCTTAGAGTTGAGGCACATACAACCTTCTACAGATCTGAGTTGAAGATGGTGAGGGATTAGCAATTGCAGTAGCTGCAGTGCTACTGATTTTAGGTGTGGAGAAGACAATCAGTGCTAATCCTAATATGAAACAGATTTAGCCTAGCAGAGTTATATCAAGCAGTACTATTGAAAGCAGCATTCTCAGTTTCTATTATGTACAAATATACACTGGAAAGCTGGACTGCAAAGTGTAACAATTTGACTTTAGACTTGACAAAAGTATTCAAACACTTTTTTTTTCTACTGGAGTTGGTGCTTGAGATTCGCTTGTCTGTAAGCATGTCAAATAAGTGATAAGCATTACTAAAACTTCTGTACTTAAATAAATTATTTTATAGGAAGTATCCAGGATGGGAGGATAACCAAATATTTTACCATTTATTAAAACCTCTGATGAAGCCTGTAGAAAAAGTACTAACTCATGAGGCCTAAAGGCTAGGAAGTTGAATAAATGCATTGTATCACTTCATATTGCAAACTATCTTCTAGTGTATTATGGTCTTAATCCAGTGTTTATACACTGTTTGACCACTACCAATATGGAAACTGTTGTAGCAGTTCCAAATCCTAGAATCAAGTTGAGGTGATGAATTGTAAGCCTGATCATAAAATTGTATGCAAATTCAGTGTGTTTTATAAGATTAGTGTGTGGGCATTTTTAGACTAGTCAACAGAAGGGCTTGACATTAGGTTTCTGAATGAAACTTGGTAACAACCTCTGAATATAATGTATGAAAGCATTGCCCAGTTCCTAAGTGATATGCCTAGCCATGCTTTTGGACTGTAGATGTTTAAGCTGTAACATTTAGTTTCTACTGTGGTTTTTAATTAGCAATAGCTGCATTATGTTTGTCAAAAGCTAGAATTTATTTTAGTACAGGAACCCAAGTATGTTTGGTTAAGCAAGCTTTTGTAATTTCCTGAACTCAAAATGTGTCTGCCATAATCATTTAAGTATGAAAAGGCCTTGGACTGCACTAACTTCTTGGAATATACATCTTGTGAAATTCTCTTATTAGGAAATCCATGTTATTGGCCATGGCATAAGAGTGGATGGTTACTGAGACTTGAAATGCTGATTTATGGTGACTTGCAGCCCTAAGGATGTGGCAGTAAGTGGTAGTAGACTTAAGCGGTGTGGGCATTGAAGAAATTTGGTGTTATTCTAACTTGGTGGCTCTGTGCTGGTTTCTCAAACTATTGCTAGCATAGTAAGGACAATGTAGTAAGTCTTGAACTATCACTTATACAGTTGCAGCTTGCTGCTTAAATCAGGTTGGATGAAAGAGGAACAAAAGCATATGAGTTCTTTCCAAGGTCACTGAAATTAGTCATGTGCAGTAGCATTTGCTTTGGGTTCTTAACCATGCTTGTGAGCTGCAGTCTGAAACCAGTACTGACTACTTTTTTCTTCCTGCTTCGTGTCAGATGTATTTTATGGCACCTTTTATAGGAGTTGGCTGACATGCAACCTTTTTTTAAAGGTATTTTCAAGAGGAATAATTCAAGATTGATGGATGAAATTTTAAAACAGCAGCAAGAGCTCATAGGGCTAGATTGCTCCAAGTATACAGTGGGATTTGCAAATCACGGCAAAACTGGTCAAGGTAAGATGGTCTACAATAAGGGGCTTGTTAGGGCTCAAAATTGCTGTATCTAAACTATAACTGTTTTTACTTGAACGCATTCCTGTGTACAGTGACCTTTTCCTTCATTAAGCACTGTTTGTCAGAACACATGCAGCCTTCCTGGGCTTGTATTAAACTTTGTGCTTATTTGTTCTAACAGCTAAGCATTGCTCTCTCCTTGCCATAGTAATCATTACTGAGTGGTCTGATCCTCCCTTTAGCCTAACTGCTGTGCCATGACCCCTTTGATGCATCAATGTACCTGAACTCCCTACTGTTTCAGTGAAATGAATTCTTTTACCGAGACTTGAAAAAGCACCAGAGTAAGAGCAAGGGAACAGTGAGCTAACAATGCATGCGCTTCCATCGTACCACTTTGAGGAGTGTGTTTGGAGATGAAGTTAAAGAGCAAAACTGCTGGTTGTCATTGCAATATATAATAACATCAGGAAGGTAAAGGGCATAACTTAAAAAAAAAATTTTTGGTGATAGCAGCTTTTGCATGTGGTTAAGTGTGGAAAGAAGTATGTTTCAAGGTTGGTATTCCTTATTCAGTAGTCTCTGCTGTAAGTAATTCAGGAGCATGTACTTAAGAAAGCAGGCATTTGTCGTAAAGCAATAGGCTGGTACTTACAGCTCTCCTAACTATGACTCATGGTATTTAAATACGTCTTGTAATAAAAAGTCAAACAACCCATATGTTTTAAGACCATCATAATTCAAAGACTTCTGAAAAGACTACACAAGCTGTAGTACTTTTAGCTGCATTTAAAATGCTGCTGGCTGAGTTTAATGTCCCCTACAAGATCTGATAGTATTCCAAAATCCTAGTTTTCCAGTATGAAGTCCAGCGTTGTAGCATGAGCTTGCCATATGAACAGCTTGGCCTAAGGTGCTAGCATTTATGTGGAAGCACCCAGGTTTCATGTTACTACTTTTTATATCTTGAAGTTGAAATAAGCAGCAGAAGATAGGGTAGGAGGCTGTCAATGTCTTAAACTCCAGCATACTTTGATGCACTTACTTAAATCAGGATATTTATGTTCACACCAAATGAACTACTCTGGGCTTGTTGATGGAAAGAGTGCGTTTAATCTCAGGAGCCTTTTGTGCTGGAAACTGTGAAAAATAGCAGTGTTTTCTGCTCTCTTTTTAAAGTTTTCATTCTTTCTTAGAATATTTCACTGTTGGATCAGATGCTTCATGCTTTGGACTGAACAAACTGACATCTGTCCAGTTTATTATAATAAGCTGCAATTTTTCACTTCTTCTGGAAAGCAAAATGACATGTCTTATACTTACAAACACTGTTAGAGAAATATTTTTTAACACAGGACATTTGACAAATCAAGCAATATCAAGGAACACTTATTTTCATTGTGGTGACTGGCGGGTTTTAGGTGTTCTTATGAGCCTTTTGAGTGTACTCTGTGGTCTTTTGCATTCAGATTCTGCAGTTGTAAGAAATGCTGTTTTTGAACTATCTGGTTATAACCTTCATAAGTTCAGTATAAGTCTAATGTGTTCACACGCTAGTATCCAACCACTTATTTCAAGCTGGCTGTAGTGCACTATGTGTAGCCTTCAGCATCTTTGGTAAGTTTATCTCTTGGGTACCTTACCAGAACTGACAATGATGCAAGTCATACAGCGTGAGAAGACTCTTGCCTTACTATTGTGTAGACATTAAGATTGTTACTGTTGTGAAATGTAGTCGTAAGTCACAGCTATAATTACAGATATATAGCTGAATTCTGTATTCTTTGCTTCCTAGCTTCTCTGTGGCAATCTTAGATCAACTTAGATTGTAACACTTGCATCAGTTTTTAAATGCTGCTGAAAGATGCTGTGATCACATTGAGGGAGGGGCCCCATCTTAATCAGCGTGACGTGTGAATGTCCACAGTAGTTATTAAAAAACACCCTCCTCTTTTAGGGTAGGAATTAGATTTTTTTTTTTTTTTCCTTTCCCTGAATTGCAAGGCTTTCTGCATCGCTGCTACCCCTTAAGTTACTATCCATGAATCTTTCCTCTCGGTGCTTTGCCTGACAGTGTAAAAACCACTGCAAATTCCCTGGAAGAGTCTAAATTTCAAGACTGAATTGAACAAACCCCTTTTTGCAAGACTCCTCCAAAAAGCTACCTTAAGCGTGTGTTTCAGTAATACAGCAAATTGGGAAAACTCTTACCCACTTATCTAAGATAAATAACTGTGGATAGTTGTGAAATATAAAGTAAACTGCAAGTTACTTTCAGTCACTTCCTGTGAATATCTAAAACACATGCAAAACAATTATACTTCTGTTGCTTTTAAACTGTGTTTTGTACTTTCAGTTTTAAATTGCCAATCTACATTGAAGGTGCTGTCTCCGGAAGATGGAAAAGCAGATATAGTAAAAGCTGCTCAGAACTTTTGTCATTTGGTAGCACAGCAGCAAAGAACACACACAGACCTGGATGTGAATGTGTTAGACAACTTATTAAGTAGTAAGTATAATATGGTATATGGGGAGGAGGGGAAAGAGTACTTGATTCATAACAGAGTTGGTTTGTATTGTATTTATTGTTTGGAATGTATGCATCTTAATGCTTAATCTATGAGAGTAAGTGATGATTATTGGTTTCAGGCTTCTGTTAAAGAGTTGTTACTGGTTTACTCCCTTTTGAGCTGCTTCTTTAAGCAGAAAAAGGAAACATTAAGCTAAATTGCAGAGTCTTGGCTTTTCAGAGTTTACAGCTTCTGTGGTACATTCTGCAGTGAGCTTTCTGAAGAAAGTACTGCTGGGATCACCTAATACTAGACTATTCTAACTTAGGTTAACTTCTTGCAAGTACGTGTGCCTCAAGTGTGGGTATGGGCAGAGTATTTTCCAGATCTGGTTACAGTGATTAAAGCTGTTAGTGCTGCCTGACTATCACCCTGAGTGCAAATGAGAGCACTTGATGATCTTTTGCTGCTGTATAACCCACACTAAGTTATCTTCATGACTAATTCATGCAGGTTACTGACTTTGCACTGAGTTGTGTGGCTACATGCAATAACTATGAAGAGGACAGGGCTGCCCTAATACCACATCTGGGTGAAGTAGTTTAGACCAATGTCCACTTTTCCAGTGATACTAAGGAGGTGTAATACGTTGCTCAGGTTTCCTTGGTGATCGGTGCATGTTAATTGCAGCTGTAATTAGCTTGGCAGGGTTCAGGTTTTGGATTGCACTCTTCAACTTGGATGCCTGTGGGCACATTATTGTAGTGTGGCTCCCATTAATTGGACTTTGGAGAGTGATTTCTTTTTTTAAATTGGGTGGTCAGCTGGATAGCTTTGTGGATGGACTTCCATGGCAATTTGGACACTTTAATCTTAACTTCAATCTGAATTCTATCCCTATTGTCAGGATGCTGCATCAAGAGCTTCTCCTGTAACAGTTATTAAACTTATTTAATAAGGCACCGGATGAGGTAACTTAAGACATCTATCCTGTTATACCCCAAAGGCAATTTAAGGAAATAATTGCTTCTTTACAACAGTCATTAATTTAATGTAGAAATGGTGACAACTGATAACCTGTGTATTTTGGCCAGTTATGTTTAACTGAAGCTTTTCAAACACTTGTTGGGGATCTTCTGTACGTGTAAGTGTCTGGATATATTCAAAGTATTATGTCCAGTCTTAAAATGAGCATATTTATTTTTGAAGTACTGCATGCTAGCTGAGCAGAGAAAGAGAAGTCTCCTAGACTTTGTTTGTAAAAACTGCCAATTTGGAAAACAGGCTGCTTAATCTACATGGCAAATAACTGAGGATAGTATCTATAACTAGTCCCGCTTATTAATTTGCTTTATGTTAATGTCTAGGGCATTGTGGGAGGTGGAGTATTCTTTCATGACTTATTTAGTAGCAGCTTACAAAACTTTGTTTTAGTTGTAGGCAAATTTAGTTTCTGTGCATCCTTAATGGAACAGTATCAAATGTAACCATCTGTGAGTTACTGATCTAAGTTGAGAGTGAGTTCTGAAAAGCAGTACTTGAGTAGTTATATTTTTAGGGTTTGCTTTCATGGTATCTTCTGTAAGTTTCTGGGGTTTCACATTTTGATTTAAATATCTGATAATGTAGTTATTAAACTTTCTGTTAAGGACACAGTTGTTGAAGCCTAGTACTAAAATGGTATGGCTCTAGCTTGTCAGGTGGCTTTTCTCATCCTTAATTGTCTTGCACTTAATTCTTACAGCATGAGTTTTCTGCAGTGTAGGAGTACTTTCTTCTGAGCAATGCCCCAGCCAACCAGCTTGGTTTCAGAGAAGTAGGTGCCAGCTGCATTGTAATATTCTCTCTATGTGCTGTCTGCCTTCCAGTAAAGAACATGATCATCAGTTAAGGCTGCTCAAGTTGCCCTGCAAAATCTATGTGGAAGGGTAGTGCTATCAGCTCTACAAATTCCTTCATGTTCCCTTTGCAGAACTCCTGACCTAGAGGGGATGTTGCCAGATTCCCCTCCCTTGAGTGTGCAAGTCTTTTGGCCTCTTTTTTTAAAGTCTGTTCCTAAATTCTCTCTTGCCTGTGCTAAACTTGAAGACTGCTTTAACTAGCAGCTCTGAGGGAGCTTCCACATATAAATCATCTGTAGTGCTGGTATGTTTAGGTAGGGGAATGGATGCCTAGTGGAAAGCACAGTACTGTCTTTTTTAATAGACCGTTCTGACAGTAATTCTACAGTGTACACTTTCATTTTCCTTCAGATAGGAACCAGAAGGAAATGTTAGAATTAACTGGGCTCTCTGAAGGTCTTTTCCTGTTTGAAAAGCCATTGCAGTATTGAAGATCCTGCTGCTGAACCAGCTGAGGAGTACTCAGCTACTGAATCAGCTGATGAGTAAAGCTGTCTACTTCCTCCAGAGTCCCCACTTCTAAGTATTCACTGCTTCCCTGCAAAGCTCTTTCATACTAACTTGCTAGCTTCTGAACACATAAATGGCTTTTGCTTTACAATTTTTTTCTTAACTTTGAAATAAGATTTGGACTGTGGCACAAGACACTCACATCTAAATTTCATCCTTTCCTAGAGATGCACACGCTTGGGAAAATAGCATCTTTACCTTAGATAAAAGGATGACTTATGATGATTCAGTGGGGAAGGAGGATGTGAACTTTTTGAAGTCTTCAGCTTCAGTTTCAAAACCTGGGCGGAGCAAAATCTGAGAGGACCTTAGTTTCCTTTTCTGTTATTCCCAGAGTTAAGTTCCTCTCCAGCTAAACTGAAAATCGTAAAATACTCTTAACTACTTTTTTTTTTAGTGTTGTGGGTTCTTTTGTTTGTTTATTTTAAACAAATGAGAAAAAAAAAGAGAAATAACATCTGAAGTTTGGAGCAAATAGACAGTATTAAACTGTATCTGTTAAAGGTAGTCAAAAGTATAAGCACTCTTGCAGTTAACTTGCAGTATTGGTGGATAATGGAGGGGGTGACAAGAAATAGCATGCAATAATCATGACTAATTATAGCAAAGGAGGGTTTTGATTGCTGGAATGCTTTTTGTGTGAGCTAGGTAGGTGCAAGAGGAACAGCTTAGCTTCTTGGGTCCCCTTGGAGTGCTTTGCTGGTTTTCACATGTTGCTCTAATCAGCTTGCTAGAATTATCATGAAAAACTAGATTCAGGCTGTACATTCTAAGCCTGTTTCCTGTCTGCCGGTTTTAGCCTGGTGTATCTTAGGCATTGCAGAAATATATGGAAGGGAGACAGAGGCAGTGGTGTTTGGCCACTGATTGTCTTTAGCTGCAGGGGAAGAGTAGGATGCTCTCACTAGGCAAATGACAGTGGCGGGGATTTTAAGATATGGGCAGTTAGAGTGTGGGCACCTGGTTAAATTCATCAGTGTTCTCTAGCTCTACCCTGGAATGGGCTATGTCCTCTGCATAGTAACAGAGTTAAAAAAAATATGCCCTGTACTTGCTTACTCATCTAACCAGAAAGATGCCAGCTACAACAGTTTGCTTGAAATTTCATAGTAAAAGTTGATTTTAAAACTTCTGTGTAGCCCCATGCTGAGAAAGAGGAGTCATCTAACTGGGTATTTTTTTTCAACTTTTTTCCTTGATGGTCTGTAATACCAAGTTGTTCTTCAGTGAAACCTCCTTAAGCTTTTCTTTTTTTTTTTATGTTAGTAGTCCTTTTACTTGACTGTAGCTCCACATAGTTGAGTAAGGACTGTAATGGGTAGAGTCAGGGTTCAGCATGTTCTATGCTGTTGAAATACTTTGTCAAGACAAATCTAGAGCTAGTCAGATTAAACAGCATTGTTCAAGTTTGCTGTTATTCAAAACAATGTGACTGTTCCTGCCACTTCTAAACCAAATCTATGAAAACTCAAAATAACAGTCCACCTGGGCCTGCAGTGGCTGCCTAAACTTTTGTTCAGTTGGCTCGGTTTAGGTATTTCAAATCCCATCTGTCCTCTTGACTTTTAATTGTTAACTTGTCCTTGAGAGCTTCATTTGAGGGGGTGGGGAGAAAGGCATTTAGTGAAAAGGCAGATGCCTTAAAGTTTAGAACTAAAACAAATCCTCTGATGACTTTAATAGAACTTAATTTAACTTGTTATTACAGGTACAAATGGATTTCCTGATCCTGATTTAGTCTTGAAGTTTGGTCCTGTGGACAGCACATTAGGATTCCTTCCATGGCACATTAGACTGACAGAGATCATGTGAGTTGCTTATAAATGCTGTGAAACAGACTGGAATAACATCTGGCTAAACAAGTGTTTATGTGACTTAGCCTATTGAAATAGCCTTAAGAGGAGATCTATCTGAACATGTGTCTGGAGATTGATTTGAGGGTCTTTAGAAGGTATTAAATGAAACCTGTAAAACCTTCATTGTTGGTTTTTTTTTTTAGTCTGGATCAGGCAACAGCAGGCTTCATGCTTCAGGTTTGAGGAACAACTTCTGTCACCACTTAGTTTCAGTGGTCCAATACCAGTTATGTCAGTGTTCCTTATGTTGAGTTTGAATGGCTTACAGGTGTCTAATAGGCAAAGTAAGGATATAATGGAAGTAGGATAATATAAGATGATCATGACTCTGGACTACTTTCCAGTTATAGCAATAATTGAACTGACTAGGTTTGCTGTACTTAAATCTGAGGGCATTTATAGGGCACTGAATTATTGGGGTACACCTGTGCTACTCCTGCTTACTCATTAATTTGAAGGGCTCTAATGGAGGTCTTTGTTTTAGAGGGTGACAGGATAGTAACAGCTGGTTTAGTTACTAGAATTGAGTGACAATAACCGGGTTGAGAACAACTTCACAAGGTGACTCAGACAACAGCTTGCATTTAGTGATATTCCTGACTGTCCATGCAAATAGTGTGGTGTTTATAAAAGCACATTTTAACTTTTCTAACTTGCTTTCTCAGTTCTCTGCCTTCCCACCTAAACATCAGCTATGAAGAATTTTTCTCTGCCCTCCATCACTATGCAGCCTGTGAACAACGCTGGGGAAAGTGACTTCTGGCTGAGCACATGGAGTCAGGCTTTCTGTGGGAAGGAATTGATGTCTGTTTACAAACACCCGTGACCCATAAGTTTGGTTCATAGTCCTTTCTTAATTTATCAAAAAAATCAATAAAGTGTCTTACCTTTCTAGACAGTCTGTGTGAATGCGTGAGAATCTATGGGGACGGGGAATTCACAGATTTGCTATATGAGAACAAGACAGTCATAAGCAAAACTGTTCAAAGCTGAATTATCCTCACTTTCATGTCCAAGTGACCAAAAGAACATGCAAGAATTAAATGTTGTGAAATCTACAGGACGACATAAATAGGAATTCCTTGCACTGAAGGTCCTGAAATCCAAGGAAGAACTCTAATTTTTGTTTCTTCTTAAGTCTTCATGGTCAGGCATTTCAGAGCTAATGGTTTATCCTCAGATATATTTACCATGTAATATGTGAATTTCAGAGAAGTTGATTCTGTTAACTGAGAATAGAGGCTGCCACTTGGCTGGGATGACTCAGCCAGCAGTAGGTGTCAAGTTCAAGAAATACTGAGAAGATTGCATAAAAAGGAATGGAAGTTACTATGGTAAGTGCATGAGGCAGTCTGTGTAGCACTGTCCATCTCTTTTTTTTTTTTTTCTATAAGAGGTGGAGTTAAAAGTATTTGCTACAGTCCTGAGTGAAACATCAGTTTAATTTTCAGAGAGAATAGGCATAAACAGTACTAAGTATTGTTTGCGTACCTATTTTCCCCATAAAGTGATCGCTTTAGGTAACAAGCAGGCTAAAGCTCTGGTATCATTTGCTGAAAGATTTGCAAATGGACTGGGTCAGCCTCATGGATAATGCAACTTGCTGCTTGTGCTCATGTACCCAGCAAGGGAGACTGCTTAAGCCTTTTATTAGGTTTGTTCTGAACTGAGCATTAGAAGTTTGAATGGGAGTCTGCAGCAGACAGGAAGGAAGATGAAATGAAGCTGCACTCCAGTATCTCAAAACTGAGAATAAATAGGTATATTGACTAAATAGTCTTCATTCTGAAATACCCTGTTTGAATTGCATTCCTATTGCTGGAATTAATTTGAAATTGAAAGTTTATGGCAGCATTTGGACAAAGCAATATCTTTAGAGCTGTATTACTGGAGACAAACATTAATACTGCAGCCTTCTGCCCTGCAGGCTGTAGAACTGTTCGATGCTTCATTCTGGAAGTGTTTCCTGTTTCCCTCTTCTCCCCCCTGCTTCATAATGAGTGGCTTTATCTCCTTTGGGATAGCCATGTCACTAGAAGGGAAAACAACTGCTTTTAAAAGGGAATTGTCACTCTTTGAATGAATATCTGCCTTGTGAAATGGTGTATTTTAACTGTTGTTGCTTGATGTAATGTTATAAAGCAGATTGCATAAATTCTTTGCTGCAGTTTTTTGTCCTACAAAGATCATATTGCAGTTACAGGAGAGACCTGTGGTCTACTTTATCTTGTAACAGAGAAAGGTATGTTTATTCAATTAACTAATGGTTTTGACATCAAATAGCTTTCCATATGATCTGGAGTGCTCAGAGTACAGTTTGCAGCCTGGTCTTTTGTGTGCCAGGTCCTGTAAGGTGAACAGTCATGCTATGTTTTCTGGGTTCTGTTATTGACATAGTCAAGTTTTCTCACTGAATGTTAAATTTAACTTTTTCTGTGGGGAATGGATGCCCTGCAGCAGGCTATCTGGAGTATTGAAATTTAATATGAAATTTGTTTTATTAAAATGTAAGGTTGTGTTTAAGTTGCCATATGTAAGCGTTACTGTGTCACTGAAGCAGTTCTTGTGCTGGCAGTAAAGATACAGTGGGAAAAGCGTAGTGTAGCCCTCAAAACTAATGCATTTTCTATATTTGTATTAAACTGCCAAAGAATACCTCTAATACATGAGCTCCCCTCAGTTCTCAAACTTCTGCATAGCTCAGCTAGAAAGATTTGTTTAATATTGAAGATGGATGTTAAGGCCGAGGATTTGTCTAGAGAGGGTTGTTTAATGAAACTAAAATGATTAGTTCAGCTGTGTTTGATTCAACTTAATCAAATATCTTCTGATGGCTAGTTTAATTGTGAATTAAGTGTTCTTCCTGGAATTAATGTGGTTGAACTAATCCCCGTTATCACTTAGTTGAGATTATTTTACTGTCCCTGTGTGGGCAATCTTCAGTGAGGTGTGCCAAATGCACTGTGCATATCCACAACTTGATCTCTGAATGTACATCATTGCAGTTAGCACCTCACCCCAGCTTGTTCCATGTGAAGGTCCGTGGTATTGCTATGACATGCTGTTTGGGTACCTGTACATAATGTGTAAAATCAGTTTTTATGATTAGGGAATTGATTTACTGAACTTTATTATTGAAAGCTGAATCTGTAAAACAAGAAATCAATAAAAGACTATAATCTTTCTACAGGCTATGGTGATACATGAATATTTTTTTGAGATTTGGCTGGGGAGATGTAGCCTGATTGATATTGCTACATCACTCTGGAAAAGTAGAGAACTTTAAATGGTGTGCTTTTCTCAAATTGCTTTCTATAGTGTGAGAACTGGACAAATTTAACTACCACTTCCAACTCCTTAGAATCTCTTATAAAAGCTTTCATGGTAAAGCATTGACTGTAAAAATATTTCTTTGATAATCCTGGGAACTTGCTAAACTTGTTCCTGGCTCCTAAAAAGCTTGCTTCCTCTCCCTGCTGCTGAGTCAGTCCTGAGCCATGAGATGTGCTGGGCCTCCTGCCAGCTGTGTGCTGTGGAGCAGGGTGGAGTGGGTGTGTGGCGTGGCAGAAGCTGATGCAGTCTGAGTGATGTCTGGGTGCTGAGCATGAAGGGGGAAGCCAGTGTTCAGGTAAGTTTTGAAATGCACTGAGAATCATGGTGACAAGCTGACCATAAGCCGGCCTACAACAAATGCCAACAATCTCCCAGGTTGTGTTAGGAAGAGTGTTGCTGGTACCTCTATGGATGTGATCCCTTCTACTCAGATCTGGTGAGATCTCTCGAGTGCTGGATTCAGTGCTGGGCTTCCTTCATACAGGAGAGATATGGACCTAGTGAACCTAGTCCAGCAGAAGGCCATGATGATAATTAGGGAGTGGAGGTAGGCTGAGAGCTGGGTCTGTTCATTCTGGAGAAGGCCGAGGAAGAACCTTACCGACATGTATAAACACATGAGGAAAGGAGAGTAAAACCAGCCAGATTCTCCTTGGTACTTAATGACAGGCTGAGAGGCAATCGGCATAAATTGAAATACAGGAGAATCTGTTTAAACATCAGAAAAGCCTTTTCCTGTGAGGGTGATCAGATAGTGGAACAGGTTGTCCAGAGAGGTTGTGGAGTCTTTCAGGAAAAATAGTCAGGACACATGGAGATGGCTAGAGGACTAGATCATCTCCAGAGATGCCTTCCAAACTCAACTGGAGCTGGCTTTAGAGTAGTGTTGGGTATGGTGCTGCTGAGCTCTCCTAGCTCAGCTGGTTTTTAATAGTCAGCAACGGAGCCTTGCTGCAGTTAATTTGTCATTTCAATACCAAAGAGTATTAGAACTATATGGTGGAAAATTCATCTTTAATTGCCCCAATGGAAGTGAGAACTCCCATTCATGGTAACTGCTACTGATGGACAAATGATTCAAGTTTCTATATATTTCCTCTTCTTTTTCTCTCTTCCGGTGTTGCACAGTAGTTCATCTAGTCAAGGAGCTGGATGAGATTCTGAAATAGTTGCTTTGCAGCAGGAAATTTGGGGACATAGGCAATAATACAGCTGTTACAGAAAATAGGCCTCCAAAGCAGTTCTTGAAATTAGAGTGCTTTTTAGGACTTCTAGTATGAACATGCACAGAGCAACTGTACACCATGGCATGCTGCACTGAATGAAGACTGGTAAACAAGTAGAATGTAAAGGTCATTCTTTTTAGAAGAAAGTGTACTCTTACACACTTGCACATCTATAAATGCTTTCTAAAGTACTTTACAAAAATGACAAGAAAATATAACCTGCTGGTTTAATTTCCTGTATATTTCACAAGTTCTCCTTGTATGTGAAATCATAACAGCCCTGAATAGTCCCACGTGTTTAAGGAAATGACTTTTTTTTTTTCCTTTACAGTTGTAATAATGTTGCACTATTAAATTTATTCATTGTCATGTAAAGATAGATAAATATACATTTAAAACCAAAGGGTATTTGCAGATAATGTTCGTCCATGCCTGCTGATCCCAAGGTACCAGCTGTCCTTGCAGGTAGGCTTTGTCCCTGCTTGCCAGCTGGACTGTGCTGCCCTGTTGGTGCCTGTGGCAGGAGGAGCACTTGGAACACGGGGACAGGTGCTTTACTTCAGCATGCTGGCTTCCATGCTGTCTTCCTCCCCAGGGTTGCAGCCCCCATAGCACTCTGCTTTTTGGAAAGAGGCTCTCATTGCTGCTTCCAAACACTTCATGCAATGGCAGCAACTTTGACTCAGGGGTGAGGAAGGAACTGGAGAATAAGGCAGAGTTGCCGCCCATCCTATGCAAAACCTAACTACTGTTGCTGTGAAGGTTACCATTGGTCCGATTTTCACCACACTATTATGAGTGAGTATAAACAACTCCTAGCTGTCTTCTGGGAGATAAGCTACTTTGATAAGCTTGAAATGTTAAAGCAAATGAATCAAAGGCCATACATTAAACCCCACAACTTTTTTCCCCTCAAATCTGCCAAATCAAAAGGAAGAGAGACTTGCAAGCCCTTCCTCTGCTGTATGTTTGTCTGTGTTAAATGATGCAAGACCTCCCTGAATTCCATTGAATCACTGCTGAGAGCTGTAGGATTATTCCCTAACTGCATCCAAAACAACTTTTTTTAGATGATGAATAATATTATGTATTATAGGGAAGCATGCATCAACCTTAACTTTGAAGCCCTTCACAAATTAATGTTTAATGAAACGGTTCGCCTGGAGGCTTTTGCTGTACTGTGTTAACTGGCTGAATACTCATACAAACCAGGGCTCTTTCATCTCCCTGACAAGCCTTGCTGCTTTAAGAGAGCTTATTTTCTCCAATTGTGTGCAGGCGGTCAGTCAGTAGTTCTCAGTTTTCTACACCTGTCACCCTGGTCTGCAAAAATACTGCCTCACCCCTCCCCACCACAAAAAAACCCCAAAAACCAACCAACCAACCAAAAAAACCCCCACAGATAGCAGGAGACCCTAATGCATTGCTCATATAAAAAATGCACTTTTAGGGGAATGCTTAATTGAACTAAACACGACTAGGACAACAGTTTTATAATATAGTTCACCCTGTGAACTGTATTACTATGTTATATACTGAGGGTGGTGATTGACAGCAGGCTAACTATGACCCAGCAGTGCACGCCCAGGTGGCCAAGAAGACCAATAGTGTCCTGGCTTGTATTCAAAATAGCGTGACCAGCAGGACCCGGGGAGTGATTGTTACCCTATACTGCTGAGGCCACACCTCCTGTACTGTGTCCAGTTCTGGGCCCCTCCCAACAAGAAAGACATTGAGGTGGTGGAGCGTGTCCGGAGAAAGGCAACAAGGCTGGTAAAGGGTCTAGAGGGTAAGTACTCAGGAGCAGCTGAGGGAGCTGGAGTTGTTTAGCTTCCTATTAGGCTTTATGTTCTCAAATTCTGCAAAAATTGCCACTTTGTTGATAGGCTGCCTAGTATTTTTTTGCAAGCACAAAGGTGTCTGAAAATGTAATTACCAAGGGGGGGCCCTCTCTCTAAATCTGGCAGTGCACGGACATTTTTGTTAAATTGATGTCATGAGTCATTCTGCAATTTGCAATGTTTGATGTTGAATTCCAAACAAATTTTCCTCTTTCTATAATGACAGAGCTGTTGCGGTTTTGGAATTGGCATCCCAGGAAGGCATATTGGCATTATGGAAATAATGTCTTACACAGAATTAAGTACTGATTCTTGATCCTACAGTGACATTGAAAGAAAACACAGTAAGATGGTGATGAGCAATACAGAACTGCTGGAAAATTTTGCTCAGGAGGAAGATGGAAAGAGATCACCTAGTCCAACCTGGGGTTCAGTTTTTCTTGGTCCTATTCTAGCACTCCATCCCTGCCAAGTCTCTCTCACAGAGCTGGGCTGCTGTAATTCAGCACCCTGAACCAAGAGCTTTCAGGTATGGAAGAAACTTTGGAAAGGTATCTGAGATGATGTCAAGTGTTTTGCCCTGGACACTGTCAGATCAAGACCATCATGTACTTCAGGGTTGGACAGGAAGAATCAAGGTCTGGGGAGCTGTCCTGGAGAAGGCCCTGGCAGCCTCATTCCAAGAGAGGTGGCTGCAGGTCACCTCTGTCTTTTAGAGCAGAAGCTTAGATTTTCAAAGACTCAACATGCAACTGTTATGAGTGGCTTGTGTATTTTCAAGTAGTTTTAACTGATAAAAACACCTGTAATCCCCTTCATGTATGAGCTGACAGCCCATGCAGGCTGTCTCAGGAGCTCACTGGCAAACTGTGTGCATGCTGCACCTTGGCTGTGGGGTGGGCTCAGCTTACTGCCCACCCCATGGCTTCAACACCAGGGATGGTGGCACAGGACTTTACTCCATCCTGTCCAGCAAGGCCAAGACCATTCTCTAACCCTTGGCTTTATTACTGTAGCCCTGTTCAGTAAGATGAGCCTCTCTGTGCAAGTGTATTCTTGGAGGCATAAAACAGCGTGACTGATGATGATCACTACCTTCCAATTATCTCCACGTAGCTATTTCTGACCACATTTTATTTAGCAGGCTGGCTGCAACAATCTCTGCCCTGCAGGCCTGCAGCTTCCTCTAGCTCAAAGCAATTGCAGACACTCTGAATGTTGTGTTGACTTAGTTCTCTGATTGCTTGTGCCCAGGAAGGAGTTGGGCAGCGCCTCACTGATCCACCTCAGGGGGAAGGCTGAGATGAGGGTGGTGCCTGCCAGCGCAATAGCAAGGAGCCCTTCACGGCAGCGCCTTGTCTCCCAGCCACAGCTCCCTTCCACAAAACCACCTGTTACCTTGTCCTCACCTCTTCAAAACTCCACTTTTCCTGCGTGAGCAGAAAGCCTCCACCTGGTTCTACACATCGCTTCGGCTCTCACATGACTCAGACCTGCTTGACAAGAGAACGTGCTGAGAACAAGCTTCTTTCTTTGAAGGCCCCCTCAGCCTGCAGGGTCCCCCATGCAGGTAGAGGCATGATAGGAAGCTTCTCTCCACACAACAGGTTCCCAGCCTGCAGTACTGCAGCCGCAGCCCTTGCTGGTAAGGCTTTCAAGTTGTCCCGGTCAAGAGGTCTGCTCTCATTAAGAAGGTTTTGGGTTTTTTTTCCCCCAAAATAAATTAAAAGTTGACTTACTTTGAATGTGAATGTGTGGTTTTATTCATAGTGAATCTTTAAAATATGTGAAATGTGTGGGAGGTGACAGCAATGCTGGAAGATGTGGTTTTGGGGAGTGTCTTTTCAATTGAAAGAGAAAAGAAAATTAAATATCAATCTATATATCGTCTCCAGTATGAATTTAAAATTGCATAGGAATAGGAGTGAAAAGATAAAACTTACTATACTGACACCAGCTCAGCTGCATTGCACACATTGTATATGTGCAAAACAATCTCATTAATACCACAACAGTTGTGCACTATAATGAGTTTAATACTGCTGAGTTTTCTTGCTTCCTGCTCTCCTTCATTTTACTGCTGGTGGCATTTAAATCCTGCCACACTGAGGTTGTGTTTACCAAATTTATCCTATGTTTTTATTGTGACCAAGTCAAATTAATCCATTTTTCCTACAGTGTAAGCAAGACCTGTGGGTGAGACTGCTTACAGGGTCTTTTGCCTTCATAAAGCATGTGCAGAGATGGGAACAACGGTTCCAACTGTTTGCATTGCACACAGGCTAGTGCAGCACATGAAGAAGGTTGTGGAGACCTTCAGGTAGAAGAGACAGCAGCTTTCTGCATGAGAGTTTCACATATACATTCAGAGACCTTGAGCACACCTCTGCTGGCAGCATGCTAGCGATCACAAACCTGAAATAAGCTTTCTCTTAATTTCTGCTCTTTTTCATGTGTGCGAAACTGCTGGGGTTTTAGGGGACCAGGAAGGTGGGAATCACTTTGCACACTAAGATCCTCACAGATGTCATGTTATTCTGTGTATAAACTTAGGAGTAAATTAAATTAGAAACATAAAATCATAGTATCATTAAGGCTGTAAAAGACCTTCAAGATATGAAGTCCAACCTTTGACCTAACGCCACTGTGCCAACTAAACCATAGCACTGAGTGCTACATCCAGTCATTTCTTCAACGCTTCTAGGGATGGTGGTTCCACCACCTCAGCAGTCCATTTCAATGCTTGATAACCCTTCCTGTGGAAAAAATTCTTCCTGATGTCCAACCTGAACCTCCTCTGATGCAGCTTGAGGCCATTTCCTCTTGTCCCGTCACTAGTTGCCTGGGAGAAGAGGCTGATCCCCACCTTGCTCCAATCTCCTTTCAGGTAGTTGTAGAGAGAGATAAGGTCACCTGAGCCTCCTTTTCTCTAGGCTAAACTACATCAGCTTCCTCAGCCTGTCCTCAGAGGACTTACTCTCTAAACCCTTCACCAGCTTCCTTGCCCTTCTCTGGAAACACTCAGTACCTCAATGTTTTTCTTGATGTGAGGAGCTAAGTAAGTCAAATGCCTCCTAAAAGTAATTGTAAATATCTGTGGCAGTGGACAGCAATGATGCAATCCCATTCATAAACCAGAAGCAATGCTTTCATCTCTTAAGACACTCTACCCTACTTCCTGGCACTTGCTATTTGCCCTGCTGTGCTGTAAACCTACCAGGGCAGAGTTATATATCTGAGGACAGCATCATGAGAAAGGAACTGTCAGCTCTGAAAAATAACTGCAAGCTTTTAGAAAGCTCCTTGTACAGGTTGTTCACAGCCCTCAGCAAGCTACCAGTGCATTACAGTAATAGCTGTGTTAAATTGCAAAATGCTTAACTACGGGGGAAAAAAAGAGAGCATCTGAGTCTTGGGGTCACTTACATTTTATTCATGAAGTTAACTCTTTCTCATAGTGTATTAAGGAGGGAAAAGAATAACTGGAGATTCATGGGGGACCTACTCTGGCTTCAGGACAGTAAGTCTCAGGTGCCAGCATTCAGAGGTTACGCTAAGCACAGCATGGATGGACATGATGGATAGCTGAGGGCAGAGCAGGGCCCACCATACTCACCACTCCCCTGCCTTCCTCAGCCCTCTTCACAGCACAGACCCTACAGGAGCAGTGGGAGCACCCAGTTCTGTACCTGCGACCCCTCCTCTCTAGCTCCGTATTATGGCTCATCTCCTGCATCACCAGAGCACAGCCCTGTAGCTGTGCTCTCTGGCTGCCCTCTGGCAATGTTTGGCAGGTAGGGGTTTGGGCCCCAGCTGAAAAAGCCAAGCCTCTTCTAGTGGAGAGCATGACACAGGCTCAGCATGGATCCTCCCCAAGTGTTTGAGGCAAATAGCCAGATGTGCCCTGTTTCAAAATGTGCAGGGTTCCCAAATCCCAGACAGGCTGTTTTAAGGTATTGATTTATTACAGGCCTTTCTTTACATATCATGTGCTGATTTTTTCACAGCATCTTATAAAGCCCTGGAAATGTAACACAACTCCATGTTTTGGTGATTCCAAGATACCTTTTTTCCTTTGCCCTTACAGTATGTAGCTAAAACAGTTCTTGGGAAGTTGTAAATGCTATCTAGGCAAAGCTCTCCCACTTCAAACACTGTCAAATCCTTCTGAGCCATCACAACACCAACTGCTCACTATAGTGTTGTTTCAGGTGTGAGGAGCCAGGTTTGTCAGTCTTTTCTGGTATTTAAGGATCTTGCCAATGTAACTGTACCCATTCTAACCACAATTTCAAATCACCTTGGTGTTGCTTCCTATTGCTTTCAACAAGAACCTCCTGCATCTTTAGACACCTAAAGATGTTGCACATCTGATCCCAAACCTTGGTACAATGAACAGAAATGGGTCTGCTTGTAACAAAACTTGATAGTTGTTTGCATTTTTCACCATCTTAAGAATCACCTTCAGTATCAATACCTGTAAGGGCACTATATACAGTTTTGTTGGAGAAATATAAAGTTGTCATGTTTTTGAGCTGCAGTCCCATTTCCTCACAACATAAGCTGTTTGATGGCCTTTGGCTGTCACCTTTCTACCTGGTATCTCTCAAAGCACACTGTGTGCCTGGGGAAGTAACCAGCCCTGTGTTCCCAGGAAGTATCAGTGCTGTCATCTGTCACCTTCTGGGCATGGTTTCTGCATAGACCAGAAATGCAGCTCTGGCTGCAAGCCCAAGGCTTAATGCATCCTGCAGACACAGGCACAGCAAATCTTTTTGACGTTTCATGGAAGCATCACCTAGGGACAGCACCTGGCTTGAATTGCGATGCAATAGATGTAGGGAGGAGATCCCTGGTCCAGAAAAACTACACAGATGGTACAAGTGTCTCAATTCTGCTTGGACAGAATATCCAGAAGAAAAATTGGAAAACCTATATGTGTAGCCCCAGCATTACTGTGCCCTGAAGGATCAGCTCTTGCTTTGACCCGAGGAGAACATTCTTCTCTTCAAGTCCTTAGCATTTTGCTGACCAATGTGAAAGAATCAATTCTTCCTTCAATTACTGTTTTGCAAGCAACTAACTAGAAAATATAGGTCTTTTACAATATGACATCCACCACCAGATAGCATCAGCTTTGACATTAAATCAGTGAATGGGAGACATAACCTACTCTTATTCATTTTTATTATGGTTGTAAAAGAGATGACTCGGGTAACTCAAATCTCCATGGCCAGAACGTATTATCAGACAATAGGCCCACAAGCGACTGATCGTAACATTATTCTGACCTTAAATTGTTCACAGTCTTATTCTCCAGGGCATCATGTCAGCTTATCTTGCTCATTACACCTATTGAATTTGGAATCAATTAAATGTCATCTGATCTCTCCGATCCGTAGTACACAGTTTATTTTTATGCAGGAAATTAATCCTGCAGCATGGTCATATCATCCTGCACCTTCAGTTTTCAACTTTATATAAATACTAATGCTTTGATGTGTTTAGAACAATACTTTTCAAAAACATATACTTAGTTTTGGTGGCCTAGCCTAGTTCTCCAGGGGAAAAAAAGGCCCTACTTTTATTGATTCAGAATTGCAGTATTCCTACACAGTGTGATAACATGTTATTAATAGAGTTGATTATCAGTCTAAGAAGATTAGGTCTGAAGAGTCAAGGTGTAAATTGTTGTGCAATTGGGATTCTTTTTAGAAAATTGCTTTGAATAAGTGCTTTGGTATGTTAGAGTACATCATATGTTAAGCAAAACTCCAGATTTCTAAGAAAACACATTTGTGTAGAGAGAAGTGCTACTGTTGAAGAAGTTTATGTGAGCACAGGGGGAACCAGCACCCCTCTAAAAAGAGGAATTCTAGAAAGGCTCTCGAAAACAAACTAAGCCATAGTATGTGGAGAAAATTAAATTCTTGGGTTTAAATCTGTACCATTTTTAAGGCACAAAACTCTGCAGATTCAAAAAAACCACACCCCCTAAACCAGCCAGAAAAAGCATAAACCAGAAGGTACAAATGTTCAGATGTGAAACTTTTGTTATCTGACCTTAGGGAAGAAACAAACGGCTGCAGAGCATCCACTGCTGCTCCAGAGGGAGCAGGATCTCTGCAGAGGTGACTCTGAAGGTTATGGTATTGTCAGACTGAAAGCAGCAAAGAGGAAAGCAAGAAAAGGAAAGAATATTATCATATTGATTTCAGATGATGTTTGGGGGTTTTTATATATATATCTTTTTAGCAAAAGACCAGTAAGGAAAGTCCAGTTGGGGCTGTCCTGTGGGAAAAAGACATTACATGTGTGAGCTTAATTCAATCATTTCTAGGCTTTTGCAGTCAAGCTCCACCGTTCCAGGGGATAGTGTCCAGTCCCCAGACTATTAAAAAGTGAATCTGGCTTCCTCTTCCTTTTATCCTTAAAGCCCCTTTTGTTGTTTGCAGGCTGATAGAAGAAAGTCACTTGCAAAGGGATGGAACAAGTTTTTTAACATCAGAAAGAAGGGCAACAGGAGGACATCCTATGCTGCAGAATCTGCAAATATGCAAAAAATGAAAGTTAGTGATACTTAAAAGGAAAAAAAATGAGAAGGTTCAAAGCAAATTGCTCAGTAACACAGTTTTTTTATTAACAAATAATTGTGAGAGAGAATGGGTATAGCAAGGTGTTAAGTTTAAAGATAAGACAGAAATTTAAATTACAAAAGAATGAAAATTTTCTGGCCTAGAGAAGTTGCAGATCTAATACTCCCTACCCCCACTTCACTCCCAGGAATAAATAAAATGGGAAAAAACCCTAAAAGGCAAGTTTTTCCCATGTCTAGAGCATAATACAATTTTTTATGTCTCACTCTGCTGAGTTTGCATCCAAAAAACCCCTTGCTTGCAAAAATGAACTGCCAAGACCCACTAATGCTCTCAGGGACCCAGCCTGAAATAAATATGATTTTTTAAGAAGAGCTGAGCACCTTCTTCCAGAAACTCAGGTCTTTTGGGACAGTCAACATTACTGACCATTTTTGAAAAATTTGTGTAGAGCCTTGGCTGTCCTTAACACGGTATTTTTACACTGCCCAGACTGAAAGCAACCCTGAAACCACAAGCATCAGGGTGCTTTTGGTAACTTTTCTCCTCCAAGGAGCTCCCAGCTTTGGATCCTTCTACAACAGGTCCTATGATTTAGTACTCAGCCAAGACCATCTGTGCAGTTTTGATCAATGATGGGTTGCAATAGTAAATGTAGGGGGAAAATAAAATATTTCCTAAGTGTTGAAGATCTCAAAGCTATGGAGAATATGTTGGATCTGTAAAGAGTCTTGGGAAATGTCATATATTCTTGGTTTTAACACTAGAATTTCTAATATTATAAATCAATAAAATCAAGGAGTTGCTGTGGGTATAAAGGAGGATGGAGACTGTTGTCTTGGTGTATTGCAAACAGTGTCAGAAATTCTCGACTGGTATTCCTACAGAAAAAGGAAGCTGTGAAAACTGGCCACATGCTCCCACTTCATACTGGAAAAACTCTTCCTAGTCCAAAGTGGCTTTCAGCTTTCAAAAGCATGCTTCTGGAAAAAACCCTATTGCACTCAGATGCCAGTAGAAGATGCCCTTTGTTTTTACAGCCATGCCTTGTCCCCTAGCTGAGCATCTGTACTGTGGGTAGAGTACCGCAGTTTCCTTGTCCCGTTTTGCCTCTGAGTCACACAGAGAAAGGCAATTCTGTTGACCTCGCTGTGCCTCAGCTTGGCCATTTATGGACTTGGTCTTCCTTACTTTGCTTAAGGTCATTGTGAAATTTAAAACATGCCTTCAACTTCTGAACAAAAGTATAAGTTATTCTTAAGATGCCTTTTCTAGTGCATAGCATCTAGTGTGTGGTGATTTTGCTACACATTCTACTTATTTGCTACACAGTGCTCGGAATCATCCTGCAGGCAACTACTCAGAAGTTGTTCCCACAGGAGCAGGCTGTTCTGTCTCTGTGCCATCTCAGAAATACTCACACTGATGCAGAGAGCCCAGGTGGTGCATTACAAACCTGTCACCAGACCAGGTAGGACAGAGAGAGCACTAAAAATGCCAAACTAGGAGTATGAAGAAGGGAAATGACAGTAGATAAATCCACTGAGATCTGTTAAATGCAAAGAAAACACCTCCAGCTCAGGCATGGGATACAAGCAGAGGCTCGAAGAGTACCATATACTGTCACCCAGGTCTTACGCGCTTCCCTAGTCACCTGCTGCAGGCCATTGCCTGAGGCAACATGCTGGGTGATCTTGGGTTTGACTCAGCAGGGCCATCCTTAGGTTCCTATTATAGCAAACCTAGAAATCTCCTTAACCCTATTCAACACTTGTCTTGAAAGCCCTGGCATATGGTGCTGACATCCTCTGCCCCTCCAGGGCCAGAAGAACAGCTCAAGCTGTAGCTTGCAGAGTAGGTAACATCCTAGAGGCCTATTGAGCATTTTGTCCAATGAGGACAATCCTATCCTTGGTGATTAAACATCCAGTCAATGCCTTCTTTTCAACATGTTTGTGGAGAGCACATTGCATTCCCAACAGGAGCTGAAAGCTCTTTAGTCATTTGTTATTTTGACCACAGGAACTGAAGCTAAAGTTTGCACCACAACAGAAGGATGTCAGCTGGATAACAGGTGGATCATTTGGGATGAGAGGATAAGGACTGTCTTCTTCAACAACTGTTTCCCAGGTGTGCACACACCTGGAATTTTGATAAGATGTGGAATTTTTCATATAAAAAGTAATAGTGAGTTTGTGTGCTATCTGGGCTCCACTGGAAAAAATAATCCATTTTATCTCTCTTTGAAATTATGTTCAGAAATTTATCAGTGTCTTTTTCCACTTAAACCACTTGAATTGAGGCAACTGAGGAAGGAAACTTAAAAAAAACCCCACAACACTGGAAGCTTTGAGCGTTATTTAGGAAAAAAGCAGGAGACAACATTTATATCCATGTACCTTGGACACTTGATTAGATTGTATTTCTTATGCTGTGTAATTTTGCCTCTAAGATCCCTTCCTCACCATTCCTTCCATCTGCATTAAGAAAAAACTCAGTATATTTCAAGGACATACAGCTCTGACAGATGTTCAAGTGATAAATATTTGCAGTTGGAGTAATTTTCAAAACCAGTGTCATTTTGCTGATTTAGAATTTTTCTGTATTTTGTGCAAACAGATAACTCTGGGAAATAAATTTGTCTTAATCAAAGAAAAAGTAATTAAAAGGGTTGTAGCTGAAACTGCTGATGTTGCTTCTGAATGTCACAAAAAATGGGATTTCAAGCGACGTGCTTCTTTTCAAGTGCACTTAGGTATACAAAATTGATTGAAAATTTCTGTTTGAAATTATGTATGTAATGGAAAGCATGCACGCTACTTTAATTTACTGCAAACTAGCAAAGCAGAAAGGAGAAAAATTATATAGGTAAAGCAAACAAAGAGATTGAAAGAGATGAGTAGGCAAAAGAGAAATTGCCTTTGAGCAACAGCGCTTTAAGGAAGACAACAGCGTAATTGCTGAAAGAAACACTTGTTAGGGGATGGGATCAGCACTGCAGGGCACTTCCCAGGGCACTTCCAGGCCAGCAAAGACACAAACAATGCAAAAAGGAGGTTTCTTTTGCACTGCAATTTTTTTCACTTTTTTTCTTAAACTTAGTCTCAAAGAAAAAAAAAATCAGATGCGGGGAGAGAGTAATATATGTTTGTGGTCTTCCTTATAAAAAATAATTAATCCCTGTGAAGAGGTTTTATTTTTACTGTTCCTAACCCTCCAGTTCTAATTCAGGGTTAAGCAGGAGTGGTTTACACCAGCTAAGATTTGGGGGAAGAAGTTTTACCTAAGCTGCTGGCTGAAACCTCTTGTGGGCTTTATTCATCACTGATGGGGAATATTTCTGCTCACCAGGACTGAAAAGGCAAAGAGCCTTTCTTTGCAACTTTTTAAGTTTTAAAAACCTCTCTTACTTTGGATATATTTGCCTCTGGAAAAGCAAACAGTGGTAGATTTGTGCTGTGGGGGAAAGAAAATGTGCTCTTCACCTTTTCCTTGCCAAAGTGCTTACTTTTAGAAGAGTTGAAGGCCACACAGGCAAAAAACCTCTGTGTCCACAAGGGAAGCAATGCTGCCTCTGCTGTGAGAAAGTAACGGAAATGAATTAAAACCACCTCAAAGGGCTAGAAAAATCTGTATTGCTGGCTGCTTTATTACAACAAAAAACACTGTATGAAGTGTGGTGAGGAGGGAAGCCCTGGGTAGGGAAGCCTTGGGTAGGGATGCCTGGACCCTCAGCAGGCACCACTTTGTAGCAGGAGAGAGGAAACTAGTGGGGAGGATGATGCCAGCAGCACTCTTTGCTATGGCTTTCATCATGCCTTCTGTGCAGAGAGGGCAGGCAGGGCCCAAATTACTTTGTAGACTGTGGATGGCATGAGAAAGACAACAGAGTGGTGGAAGTTCCCCTGGTCTTCATTAGAGAATCCCAGAGCTGCTGTAGGAGAGAGGCAGTCCCTCAGAGGAGCTGTGAGCAGGCCCTTCCCAGCCTGCCCTCTGCCTGAGGCTGTCCCACTACCACAAGGGAATGTGGGAGCCACATGATTTCCTCAGGGCAGGACACAGAAGACAGTCTCCACCTTCCCAGGTTTGCCAGCCCCTGAAGCCAAAACTCTGCCAGCGTCAGCTTCTTCTGGGGCCATTCCGCCTCACCCCAGGGCAACAGTGCTTCTCTCCCTCTTCCATTCACACACCACTGGGTGCCCTTCTCAGCACTACTTCCAGATACCTCTGATCTGTCAGCATTCCCTGAGCTCTTGATCAACACTGTGCCTTCCAGAAGGAGAAAGAAAACTTCTGTTTAATTTGGGAGACTACTATTATTTTAATAAAATAATCTAATCATATAGTTTGGATTGGAAGGTAAAGGTCATCCAGTTCCGACCCGCTCTGTGTTGGGGATAGTCACCTTCCACTAAACAAGGTTGCTCAAGGCCCCATCCTTGAACACTTCCAGGGATGGGGCATCCACAACTTTTCTGGGAAACTTGTGTCAGTGTCTCACCACCCTAATTTTTTTCTAATATCTAGTTTAAATCTACCCTCTTTCGGTTCAAGGCCACTCCCCTTGCCCTGTCACTACACACCCTTGTAAAAAGTCCCTCTTCAGCTCTCTTTGCAAGCCCCCTTTAGGCACTGGAACGCTGCTATAAGATCACCTTGGAGCCTTCTCGTCTCCAGCCAGAACAATTCCAGCTGTTTCAGCCTGTCTTCATAGTATAGGTATTCCAACCCTCTGAATACCTTCATGGCTCTTCTCTGGGTCCCCTCCAGCAGGTCCACATCCTTCTTGTGGTAACATTGCTGTGCAGCTGCATATAGGAAGGAGGAGTGCACCCTCTGCTGGGTACCTTACAGAGAGGGGAAGAGTCCTGGCATTCTTCAAACAATGT
The DNA here is from genome assembly GCA_013396735.1 of Grallaria varia. Classification (NCBI taxonomy): domain Eukaryota; kingdom Metazoa; phylum Chordata; class Aves; order Passeriformes; family Formicariidae; genus Grallaria; species Grallaria varia. Next base: position 602,035 of record VWZG01006123.1, on the reverse strand, counting down.
TTTGTCCAGGACTTCACTTATCCCATCGTCTCTGGAGTGCTGGGAGAATCAGAACATTCTGTTATGGCATTTATGGTATGGCTGTGCTTACAGGCACATGTGCTGGGGCTACACACATATACTTAGCCAGCACCCGGAGTCCAAAAGTCAAAACAAAGCTAAGCAGGACATGAGACCATAGTTCTAGCATGTGTCAAAAGGGTGCCGTTCTTCTCCAACACTGAGCTGCACTCTCCTACCCAGGCATGCTGCACTTGCAGCTTGTCCTGCGGGTACGGGAGCATTAGAGGAATGCTTTGGGGGGCCAAGAAGAACTTGTGTGAAAATTGTTCAGCTTAACTGCTTCTAATTTGGGGCAACATTGCCAAAAATTGGGAAGAAGGAAAATTTAATCCTTGCATTTGGTTAATTGAAAAAAGATAATGTGTTTTGTGTCTCAGTTCTCAGATAAACTTGATTTTCCCTGTCTTGTTACGGCCTAGACAGTTTCCTGTTGGTAACCTCAAAGGCTTTTGTAAAGACCCACTTCTCTTTTCTCTTTTCCTTCCCTTCTTTGAGAGGAAAATCTTGTGGTGCTTGCAGTGCAGAGATTATTTGCCCAAATGGGTTAATTTTTTGGCAGGCATCCTGCACCTATTCAGTACAGGATTTCTGTACCCATGCAGTCAATGAGCGCTTCGCAAAAAAGTCTCCCTTCATTTTGGGTTTCAGACATAACTTCAGATATTTCTCTTCTATTTCTGCAAATATTTGTCATAAGACAACCCTGGAAGTCACGTACGTTCTTGAAGGGTTTGAGCCATGGCAATGCAAGAGGATTTTCTGTTTTCAGATCAAATGTTAGCACCCTGTATCCGAAGAGCTTTAGTCCCCCCAGGTTGGTGGGTGGCAATGGAGTTATCTTCAAAATAGTATTGTAATAGTGTTGTTGAGAATAAAAGCACTTAAATTAATCTGAGGCTGATGGCAAGCTTAAGTTTTACTGTTGTTGACATTCAGGCAGTGAAATTACTGCTTGTTCCATTTTTGTTCCCACTCCACCTACTTTTTTTATTTTCTTCAGAATTACAGAATAAAAGCACTTAATTTCAAGATGACCATGCAGTTGTTATCCTAGCTATCCTTCCTCTGAATGAAGAAGAGCGCTTTCTGAAACTAAGTTACAAAAATAATAGTGGGCCATGGAGAAGATGTAGACAGACTTCACAGAGATGGATGGTGACAGGACCAGATATGACAGTCACAGGCTACAGCAAGGGACTCTCCACCCACATACAGGAAAAATGCAAAAACAGAAGCCTCAGAAAATGTGTCATATGCTGGAATCAGGGCCCAGGCAGGGTGCAGTCTCTCTAACCCTGAAGATTTGCTACATTTCACTGCACAAGGTCCAAGGTAACCTTGGGGCCCCTATGTAACTTTGAAGTTGACTCTGGTTTGAATAAGAGGTTGGATTATGTGACATCCACACTAATATAAATCTGCCTTGGATTCAATGGAATTTTTGATCCATATTTCTTTTAAAGGCTTTATGTTTCCCTCCTGACCCCACCCAGTCCCTACGAAAACCAAGTATTTAAAATAAAAATTTGCCTTTTCTTAAATGGCCTTAAACAACCCTGTCTGTCCTGGTAAGGATGTAACACTTCTCCACTTACAGAAGCTCATATTATATCCAGCTTTCCTTCTGTATTCTGGGCAGTAACCAACCCTTTTTGATGTGCCTGTTTCAGGTTTTGGTGCTTCTGGGCACCATTGTAGTAATGAAAATGCGTTTCTCCAAGCATGCCCCAAGGGGAGGACTGAGCGTCTTGCTGAAGACCACAAAAAGTTTTCTACAAATCTCCTGATTCTTCTTGCTCCCTATCAGGCCCAGTGCTGCTGCTGTGCTCCCATGAAGTACTTCAGCTGTGACCCCATGGAGTGCACAGGAGACAAGAGACACCTCAATACTCAGTGTCATGGAGAAAAAATTGTTCAAATGCCTGAGGATACACGGGGGCTCACTGTACTTGGCATGCCCTGGACCTTCCATCCATGAGGAGAACAGTCCTGTTTCAATGTCCCTTCCTGGGACAGAATCAGCAGGAAAACAATTTTAGCAACGAACTGGCACCCTCAGGATTCCCTAGAGACGTCTTCACCTCCTTCCCTCTGGCTTAGGGTTGATGGTGCAGTGGTCCCTGAGAGAGCAGGCGGTGGCAAAGCCAATGGCAGCATTTCAGTCTGGATTGCTCATCTGTGCAGTATTTCAGGGCAGGGCCAGAGGGAAGCTGCATTCACTCTGGCCTGGGAGAAGTGATGGAGAAGAAACAAAGGGAAATTCTTCAAATTGATGGTGTGGCTTTGAAATCAGCACAAAAAGTCGGGTTGCTGACTAAGCGAGTTCAAGGTAAGAGTATAATGTGAAGTGTTGATTCAGCCTCTCCCATAACAAAGAGAAAGAGCCTGTCGGTGCTGGCCAGGAGTGCTTAAATCACCTGCCCCTCAGTGGAGCCAAAACACAGAAAACATCCAAGAGGCTGAAAAACGCAATTAAAGGTATTTATGCATTCTCACATTTGACTTGGGGAAATGTGTTCTTGCCGATGTTCAAAGTGAGAGCAACGGGTCTGTAAGGCTGTTTCCACCCAGCTATGACACAATTGTTATTACCAAAATAATCACAAGGGCTTTCCACCCAAGCAGTCTGTTGGGTGGTACCTGCCTCGGAGCGGTACTTGTATTTTCCAAATACCTTGCAGAAGTTTTTATTGTCCCTCGAGAACGTGGGGGAAGGGAGTGCAAGGGGCGTGTTTGCCTTGGGTGACAGCCCGGGCACATCTGCCCTGGGGTGCCCTGCCAGGTTCTGCTGGCCACTGCCCCAAACCCGCCGAGCTTTCACGGGTACCAGCCCGGAAAACCAAGTTTGTCCCAGATTTTCCAGAAGATGGAGCTCAAGAGTCTCCCATGTGAAACAGTAAACGGTTGTCTGTGCCTGGGGTATGCGGAAGGGCAGACATTGCTCCTGGGGAGCTACCGGAATAATAATTTTGTGGCAAATGACTTAAAATATCTTCTCAGGAGAAAAGGCATCACACTCTCCCCATCCCTTCACCCCTCCGCCTCCACCCCAAAAATGTGTCTAGAAATGATACAGAAACAGTGACTTTTAGTCTTCAGTGGAGTGATGACTCAAAGGTAATGAAAACGTATGGTTTATTTGAGACAAAAACAGAATAAGGTGAAAAACAAGAAGATAGCATCTGCTGAAGTAAGAACTAGAACATTAAATTACATTTTCTGAAGTACTTTTGTGCCTTGCACCGTGACCCCCACTCCCTTTATTTTCTCACTGGCTAGAAAACTGCCTTTTCTGGGAAAAACACAGGGAAACAAGGAGGAGATTCTTATTTTCTTGGGACTGAGCCCATCACTAAAAGTCTGTTTCCAGAATGACTTAAAACATCTTTCAATTGCTGCAAGAGGAATGACAGAGGAGGCAGATTGAAACCCACTCCTAAGGAAAGAACTGTGCACGTACAAGAGGTCAGTGGGAATTTGCAGAGATTAACAACTAAAGCCATCTGCACTCTGGAAAAAATCAAACCTGTTCCATATATTGTGTGAGAAATCCATGCAGTAACACCCAAATCCCTGGAGGTCCTATTAGTCAGACCACAAGATAGTCATGAGAAAACAGTCAAAAGGAAAATTATTAGCAGCTTGCACTCTTTAGCAGTCATGTTCCGGTCCACCATAGAGTAGTTTAGTATAGTTTTTGAAAGAAAATATGAGGTAATTGTCTGTCAAGCTCTTTTGGCACTGATAATATCTTCCTCTGAACCCAGTCAGATTTTTATATCCAGCCTCACTTGCCCAGTTCCACACATAAGTATACGCATTCCAGTCTAACTGAGATGATGTTGTTGTAAAGGAGTAAATATTTATTTTTAAGATACTGTTGTGGCATCCACATACTACTGTATATTGTATCAAAAGAAATTTCTATAATTTAGCTTAAATAGACCAGAGTAAAGCTGAAGTAATAAAATCTGGAATGAATTCTGCTCCTAGAGAATATCTGAAGGCCAGACACTAAGAAATTTGAAATCTCACAATGTTCATTTTGCAACTGTGAAAAATACTCTACATGTCTATAAAACCATGAAGCCGAGTAGGCTGCTGTTAGTGCCTGGGGTTAAGAAATTCCCAGACTTATTTCAGTCCTGTTTCCTTCCCATTGTTAGACTGAGAGAACATAGAAGTCTCTAATAGGTCTGCTGTCAAGGCTTTTTTCCCTCCAACTCCTTCCTCCTTTGGGTTTTCCCATTATAAAAGACCAGAGCATCTGCCTGTTTTCCTTCTTGGAGGAAATGTGAACACACATTGCCAGGTCATGTCTGGCCTTTCATCCACCAGTACCCCAGGGGTAACCAAGACCATGACTCAGGCATAGCACAATCCCACTGTGTGATGGGCCTCTTTTTTCAGCAATATTACCTCTATAAATATTTCTACTGGAATTTCTTGCCAGGTGAGCTTTGGAAGAATACCTTTGGGCTCTTTATAAAAGTCTCTTACAGGAAGAACTAATGGAATGAATGAAACAGCCATCAGTCATTTCATTTCAAGGCAGAGTGCAGGCACTGCTGCTACAGAACAAAGAAATGTCTGAGGCTAGGGCACTGAATAGCCCCCTCTGGAAGCACTTTTTGCTCAAGGCTGTATGCAAGATAAACAGCAAGTATTGATGGCAACAACCATCCTTTAGCTATCCACTGCTGGTGAGCAGAGGTCCTTCTTTCCTGGTCTGAGTGTCCTTTTCAATATTTCAAGGACAATTTTTATGATGCTTATTTATTATTGGACCTTTTAACGGCACCTATTTGATGCAAAGTCAACTAATGACAACTCAGTTTACTTCTTTTTGTAACAAACAGCTCTTAGCTGACTTTGCCACTAACCTTTTTTATTTTAAAACTAATATTGAAATGCAAGACTTTGACCAAACTTGTTAAATTGGCTGTTGGATGCCAATTACTGTGAGTTTATGTGGAGATCAGACTATTCCTGAGATACTGAATAAGCAGTGCACTTTCAGGAATGCTGGGTAAAGATAAAGCTGAGAGCGAAGAAAGGTCTGAGGAAGTTTTTCTCCCCTGAAAAGTAGCTGCTTTAGAGAGTGTGGAAGGGCAAAAAGTAAACCAAAAGCACAATAAAATCAGATTTGGTGAATCCCTCTTTTGTAGCTTAATGATAAAGTGGATAAGACATATAAATCAATTACCACAATAAAAATAAAACATCAAACTACAATAAATCAGACAATGACAATTTGGAAAGCAAATTAGATGAAAAAAACTCTGCCTTTGTCTGGCTGGAAAAGGATTTGTGTCAAATATTTATTAAAGCACGGGCTCAGCATTCTGCCCTGTGTGGAACTGAGCTTCCCTGCACACCTTACATCTGCAGAGATAAACATATCACTGAGACTTGTAGAGAAAAGTAAAACCAAATTCTGCCAGAGATTTGGCCATCTTCACGTAGTGCTAATGGAGAGGTACAGGTTGAACATATTTTTGCTTGTAATCCACAGGTTTTCATTGAAGTCCAGCCACCAAAGTGCTAGTTATCCGCCTGAAAAACTGGCAAATTAGACCTATTGGGGCATCTGCGTTTAACTGTGTAAAGATAAATCGTTGCTCTGTGGTAGCTTGTACCTTACAGGAACTTGCAGCCAACCATGCCTTTCGCATAGCTAACAACAGTCACCTCTGCTCTTTAAACACATTTCTTTTGGTTGGTTTTTTCCCCTTCAGTAAAACTCATGTGGTTTGGTTAATGACATCCAGATCAATGTTCTGTGATACAGGCATGTAGATAGATAGATTCTTAACACCAAGTATGGCAAGTCTTGAGATGGAAACATACAGTAACCCTGCCTGCACAATGGACACCACAAGCTCTTCATTCACATGCTGTGCTTGGGATCACCGTGGTCCGAAGAACCATATCTTGGACTAACTCCTTCTTAAACTATTTCAAACTTCCTGTTAGTGTGTTCAACATGACAGATAGCTTCTCTCCTTTTCAAAATGATGACCTATTTTTCTACTGTCACTGCAGAATACATTATCATAAACCACAGTTCTCAAATTTATTGCTCTGGACCATAGAATCATTATTTATAAGAATTATAAGGTTGTCTACATGTTTTATTTCCAGCATTAAACATGACTGAAGTTTAGAATGAGCTCTTTTCCATTCTTACTTTATTTTGTAGGCCAGAAGAGCTGTGTGTGGGTGTCAAAATGTAAGAGTACTCAAAATTATAGCATTTTCCAAACTATTTCCAATATTAGGCTCTGAAATAAAGACGAAGACTACTTCACATTAATTTTTTTTCCTTAAAAAATATAAAATTGATCATATCTGCTTGCAGGATGAAATGGCTTTAGGCTATGGCTTTAGGCTGGAAAAGGCCTGAATACTACAGCAAACCAATAATTCTGTACTTCACAAAAACCATTTTGATAGCAGTCTTTGAAAGAAGCATAGCATCTAAGCTATGCATCTTCATATTCTTGAAGCATTCAAACAACCTTGCGTTTGTCTCTTTTTCAAGGTCATGCTCTTTTTCTCTCCTTCAGATGTGTTTGCCTGTCATGTGGATTCATGATCTTCCCTTCCAGGGAAAAGAGCTCTCCCACTGAATGATCTCTAGACTAGAGAAAACTTGGCTTGGAATTTGTCTTTTTATTTACTTTATTTATTTAGTCTGCTAATACTAAAAAAAAAGTCTGAAGGATAACTCTTGTTCTTTTCTTGGGAGGAAGTGGAGAAGGACATATCTAACTCATCCTGGGCGGAATGGTAAAAATTCAGGCTGTACAAGTACAGATATTAGTAATGCTAAAGGAATAAGATCTCTCTGTTGGGATGCAAAAGGGGATTTGTGGTCTAGAGAGGGTCAATAGCCCTGTCTTTTGCAAAGCCTATCTAACACATTCAATTAAGAAAAGGCAAAACTCTGAAGGCAAACTTTTCACAGATAATCCCCAACTGCTAAGCTTGAGATCCTGTCAGTTGACTGGAGAAGTGTTGAGAATTCATGGCTGATGATATAACAGGGATGAGCCCTGCTCCAAACACAGGAGAGCTGAGAGCTCCGAGAAGTCACCTTTTAGATCTCTCAGACTGGGCATCCCAATTAATGTCTCCATGCCTCAGTCTCCCAGCAGTAAAACTTGACTGTCCAGTTCTTTTTCTTTGTGCCTCACAAGTACTCTGGAAAGATAGCTTGAAAAACCATTGAGATTAACGACAGTGAATAAACTAGTAATTAATGCCTAATATGAATAAAGATTATTGTTTACTAAACAAAACTAGGAGTTTCAACTGTTGATCAGGGGAATACTGTCCATCCTGGGTCCTACATAAAACAAGGGAATCTATGGAGAGAAGCTGCTCTGGAAGGTCCTGCTGTGGTGGGATGGGTGAGGTTCATGGGTTACCTTCCCCTTGGACACTCCTCCTGTCTGCCTGCCTCCCCTCTCACCCTTGCTGCTCTTCTAAGGTCATTCCTGTGCACCCTGCTCTCAAAACTGTCACTGCTGTGACTTTGTTTGTCCCAGTGGTGCTCTTAGAAAAAAATTCATCTCCTCTAGTTCAGTGTGTTGATTTTGAAGCAATTAGTCAAGGATGGCTAGGATGCTTCCCCTGCAGTTAAAGAGGAGATTTTACACTGACGGGAGGTGGCATCTTTCAGAAGTGCCTGAATACACATGCTGGCTAGAGAAGGAGCCTACTAGCTACAGGTAGGAAAGTAAGGCAATGTCTCTTCTCTGCCCTCCAATAAAGTGAGGCTTGCTGCTGGAGGAATGGGAATAAGTGGGGTTTCTCCCCCAAATACTATTCTTGTGAGTGAATGAATGAAGGAAATGTTTCAAGATAATTCTCTGGAGGCAAAATGAGGACAACTGCTTCATGGTCTCTGAGAGGTACTTTTGTTCTTGGTTGCTGATCAGCTCAGTGTTATGACCAGATGAGAAAGGCAACATGTCACCGATAGGCTTGGACTATCATTCACTTCACTTCTGCTGAGCACTCCCAGGACTCTGTTTTTCACAAAAAATCCAGGGCTTCAGAAACCTCCCAGACTTACTCTGGAATTGTGAACCAGGCTGCTATTAAGTGTCTACATCTTTACACAGAGGCCATGAAGGCTTTTCATACAACACTTAACAAATTTCTTCCCCAAGTATTTCTAAAGTTTAAGAAAGTGTATCCAAATTATGGTTTTATAAACTAAATGGTCTTTCAAAAGGATCTTGTACATTGCAGCATGTTTATTGTAACTTTTTCTTCATTCATACTTGTGTCTTGCCATAGAAAATAACATTTCTAATTGTTCTTGTGTGTGCCACACTTTGACAGCATGTTTTGCTGATCGCAGACTTCTTTAGCTAAAGTTAACAGCTGAAGAGCAGTAAAATATCTGGAGCCCAGAGATACGCCGTATTTATAAAATTTTAGAAACATTTCAGGTTTGTCTCTATTGTACAAATGCTTGAGTAAACGCAATATATCTATGCTACGAAGAGTTCATGTACTCCAGAACACAATCTGACATTTACTCTCATTTATTTTGAAATGCAAATGAATCTAGTTTATTCAGGATTCTTTTGCAGCTTACCGTCTTATTAGTGATCATGCTGATAACTTGAATTTCTGAAATGTTGTTGCTAAGCAATGCAACTTCAGGCATGTAATGAGGCTTTCCAGTGGCTACTTGAAGATGAAGAAAATTATCTCAGCTTCACAGGTTGTTTGATCATCAACAGCATTATAATGGTTGGGTGATAAATAAGTTTTCAGCTTGCCCTCATTCTGCAAATAATTTATTTTTGTATGGTAACTGAAGATCATACAGTATCAGGAAGAAAGTTGTATATTTTGGGATGCAAAGGCAGAACCAAAGAACTTTTGTAGTTTCTTTGTGTAACTTCATATAAAAAGAAAATTCCTTCTTACAGCTCATTACTTCAGGGAAGAATACAGGGGAACTGGGATCCAAGGATGTGCCAGCTGGACCCCTGCCACACAAGGAGATGCTGCTCCTTTACCCCTGGCAGTGCAGTTCTCCTGTTGGTGAGACATGACGGTGGAGACCCTTCAGCTGTGACAGGAACTGGCAGCTGTGCAGGGCTGTGTGGTGAGGCAAGTCTTCTTGCACAGGCTTTGTTCTTGGGAACTGCACCACAGTAGGACAGGCTAAATTCCTCTGACATGGCCCAGCCTGGCCCTCCCCAGTGAATATGGGCAGCTGACACCTGCCAGAGTTTCTGTTACAAGCTCTCCATAATGCAGCAGTACCAGCTGGAGTCTGGTTGTTGAATCATCTTTCCATTATTTTCCTTCATCACTGCAAAGTTCAGTCACTTAAGCCTACTGCCAAGAATTTGACATTACCCTTTTTCTATAGTATCTTCCTTTTCTTTTCCCCACCATCACAGATATTCTCATACCTGCAGCTGAAGTACATGGGAACCCTGTCCTGAATAGCTAAACTACTCTTGTGTATGCTGCTCAAGGGAAAGTAGGTCCGGGCAGCTCAGTCAGGCACACACTACCCTGACCTTAATGTCTCAGTGACTCAAATCCTCCACCCACCAAAGGAGGCAGTATCTACAACAAAGTGTCTGAAGAAGTCAGAAGTTATAAGTAATAAAGCTAAAGAAAAGGACATGGGAAAATAAATAAATCTTTATTCAGAACTGGTTTGAAAAATAGACATGGCCTGGGGCTACAAACTGGAGAAAAAGGGAACTAAAATGAGATATTGACCTTCTACTCAATGAGTGCCTTACCTTCTCCCATGTAGTTCACAGTGCAAGAGTCCAAGTGAGAAAGGTTGTGTAAGACTGTGCCACAACAGTCATGCTAGTTGATGGAATTAAAGTTGTACAAATAACTGCCACATTGTCTTTCCAGTGCTTGGTTTTTGCAGCCTGATATTTTTGAAGTAGGTGGGTATTTTGTGCATGTCCATTGTATTGGCGGACAGGACCTTCCTAGAGAATGCAGAATTCATGCCCCTCAGCCTGATAAAATAAAGATGGAACCTACTACTGAGAGCTGCTTTTGCAAAACTACAGAGCAGTCTTGCATTGAAAAATTAAGTGTAATGTAAGATGATGCATTTCTTGCCCTGAAGGACTTACATTTCTTTTCCTGAGCAGGTCAATGTTCACAGTGAGGCAGCAATTTCAGAGGAGTCATCCAGCCAAGATACAATTTTCTGTGGGTGGAAGAGTGTTATTTTTCTGTCCTCATCAAAACAGAGTTTTGGTTGTCTAACAATTAAAACCCTGAGGATTTAGTTTTGGAAAAGAGAACTTTTTAGAGGTTGTGGGTTTGAGCATCTTTGATTTCATTTCTGGCCAAAAAGCCATTAAATCCATACTTACAGTGTGTAGACATGAACCTAATCTAAACATCAAATTAATTTCCTTACCTCTGGGCAAGCAAGCCTTTAAACTCATGCAGACAAACGTCTGTGCAAAACTCAGTGCACTGATCCTCGTCACTTCTAAATGTTTGTGCTCCAGGAGAGATTTCTGTTCATTTTGCTCCTTCATGTTCTACGGATGCCACTGTCAATCAGTAGGTACATCGTTTGCTGCATCTTATTATAGTCACAGCCAGCTATGCGTTGAATCACATAAGGAAGGGGAAAGCATGTAGGAAAAGGTGGGGTTGTGGGGTGTTTTTCACTTTTAAGGAAGGAGAAATGGGAAATTTAAAAAAAAACCCGAACACCTAAGGCTTAACTCAGAGCTGTTGTAAATTTGATACATGTCTGGCAGGGGATCTGAAGCTTCTGAAGCTCGTGTCCATCCCAGCAGCAGCCTCTGAGAATTCAAACCTGAGCTTTAAGCTCTGGATAAAAACCAGCACCTATTTTCTTGCTGCAGCAACACAGGATATTCCCACTCACATAAACCCAGCACGAAAGCACATACCCTTTTCCTTTCCTATGCTGTGAAAACCAGCTGAGGGCACAGGCTCTGAGCTTCCATGGAGAAAGTCACTCTGGTTAGGTAGCCTACCTCATATTTCAGCCCCGCATCATCAGCACTAGCCAAGGAGCTCAGCAACTTTGATCCTTATAATGATTTTTGTCTTATCGCTGCTGTTTGCTGGTGCAGGAGCAATCAGGTTTTATTGGTCTGTGCAGTTCCCTTCCTCAATGGCACACACAGTTTGTGGTTCTCTGGGAAGGGGATTTATTTTCTCTATCTGTGATAAAATGTTTTCAGTTAAGTCATTAATCTCATAGACTGACATTTAACCCTATACTGGCCCAGGATTTCAGCAGCTGGAATCCTCTGCATGAAAAGCCTGGCTAATTAAAATCCTCCATTTCCAGTCGATTAGGAGAAATATCTTTCTGAACACAGAAATAGTGCTATTAAAAAAAAAAAAAAAAAAAGAAAAAGATATAACAACTAACATTCAATGAGAATAAGCTGATAATGTAATCAAAGATTCTCTCTAGCATGGCAGTTAAAATTAAACATTGTGAACAGTGCATAATGTTCCCATCTCTTAACAAGTTCATAAATACCTTAACCCTTAGCAGCCTGGCTAATTCCAGCATGTTAATCTTGTTTGACATGGTTGAGTCACACACACAAATACGCGTGCATGCACAAACAGGAAAAAGACAATGCATTTTTAAAATAAAAATCTCCTTTCTGTACTGTTTTACAGTTTTACATCTCTTTACATTTGTACATTACTTTCTATACTGTTTTACATTTTTTGTTTTTCACTTCCACCACGATCACCTCTGCTGCTCAGGCAGCATGGGGAGTGGGGAGCTCTGGCAGACGGCAGAGAAGGAAGTTGGGCAGGGAAGGCAATGGGTGGTAGGATGCTGTTGGTCCCTGGGCTGGAGAATACTCTGGGGATAAGTACAGGGTTAATGGGGAGTGGAATATGTAGGAGAGGAGCCTGAGGAAATAAAAGGATCCATAGCAGCCCAGGACTGAGCTTAGCAATCTGTGTTCTGATACTCCTGAGCCACACAAACGCTTCCTCTGTGGCATATGGGAGGGAGCGACTTAAGTGGTTCAGGCAGGTCTTGCTGAGGGCTCCTCATTCATGAGGAAGCTGATCAAAGGAGTCAGGCAAACAGCTTCTAAACTTGGGGTGAACAAGAGGATTTGCATTGCCAGTGCCACCTTCAAGGTCACTGATTTCATTATGAGGTCAAGCTCATGACAATGATCAGTCCTCACTGTGGGGATGACAAAGGCTGGATGGGAGAAAGTTTAGCTTCTGGTCCTCTTGTGAATGGACAGAAATGCTTTTTAGCCATTGTTATTCAAGAATCCACAGCCAAGAAGGAGATGGTGCCTCTAGAAATAAGATTAACAGCTAGTGTGCTTCACAAGAGGGCTTGAGAATTGATAATACACTGGGACTGCTCGACAGCAGAGAAGTGCTACATATCAACTTACCCAGAGAACTGCCAATGTTGCATAAGATTAGAGCACAAGTACATGATCCTCAGATATACAATCTTGCTTGAAGTGTTTCCTGCTAGACCCTGTAACAGAGTGAGTGCAGACAAAGATGTATGGAGTGCCAATAACCCAGGTGAGGAAGGTAATGCCCCCAACATTTAAACACAGACAACCTTCAGCTAAGGAATAGTAATGTGTTTGTGTGTGTGTATTTTCTTTTGCATAAGTAATTGATAGCTCATTAACAATCCATTAGAGTGAAAACTCCTGGGATGACGAGCGTGCTCACTGTTTTTATTTGAAAACCTAGTGGAAGAAAAAACCAAATATTGGAGTCTGACATAGTTGACTGCAGTGTAGCAGGGTCTTTTTCTGGCTTCCAGCTGCTGTGATCAGTTGACTTTAGAGAGACAGGGATGTTTCCATCCTACCATAGGAGCTCCAGCTCTAACAGGTCCATAACTTTTTTGCAGTAGCTTTTTTTGCTCTTTTGCAGTATACTGTCCTTCTTGCACCCCCACGGTCCAGGGATCTGCTGTTCACATAGCATAAAATTGTCAAATAGTTTTCTTCTGACAGAAAACCTAAGGGATGGTAGAAAAAATTCTCAGTCAGTGAAATTCAGTATTTTCAAGTACAGACAGATAGAGGAACCACCAACCCTGCCGTCTCTTGTACAGGGCTTTGAGAGGGTTAGGGACTAAGGAAACAGCACCCTGAACCGGGAGTACCTAGAGATAGTACTGTCAGCAGGATGATACTCAAGGCTGACAGAAAGGAAATGCTGATCAGAAAGCAACATCTCTTGGGGAGGTGGCTCTATCCACGGGTCAGTGCTGGGCAGTGTATGTGTGCTTTACCAGCATTGATCCAAAGGGCTGAGCAAGGTCCCTGCCTTTCAATACCATGCATATACCCATCTTACAAGGGTTTGGCATAGTCACCATGGAAATGGAAGATTTAGGTCCAAGTTGCACCATGCCTTTGCATGCACTAACCATTTTATCCAGTTACTGCAACGTGAGCTTTGAAACGGCACAGGGGGAAGCTTCCCCCTCTTCACCCTGCCAGTGTCCAGATGATGGACACTCACCATCCCCACTCTTCTCCTCTTGCCCCAGCTCCAGGCATCTTGTCCATGAATGCAGAAAATGTGAGTGCCATCACAAATGCAACTCTCAAAAGACACTGGAATAAATATGATACATTTTCCAAAGAGAATTAATTTTATTCAGTTATACATTTGACTATCCAAGGTACCTTATTTGAAACACAGTGATAAATGAACTAGAAAATTATGCTGATCCAGGGTTAAAAGCACTTACTTTGTTCTTATTTTGCAGCAGAGCAAGGAATTAGGGGAAGACAGATGGAAAATGAAATAGAAATGTGTACCTTGAAACATGCCAGACAGAAGTTTTGTTTTTAATGTGTCTTGTAATAAAAAAGACCACTGTGTCTTCACTTTTCTAGCATGTAAATAATTTTCAAGTTTTAGCATAAATAAATTTTACATAAACAGATTTTTTTTTTATTTGGCACCAAATATGTAAGACAAACAAGACATTTAACAATTGTGGGGAAATTATTCATTTCCTTTGACAATTTCTAAAATCAAAGGCATGTATTTTGGAATAATACATACTAACTAGGAAAGCAATTTTAAAAAAGTCTTCCACAAATTTAACCAAAATAAATATAGCCTTCCATGCTGTTTCTGAAACGTATTTTCTTATCAGAGGCTCCCCATGTTAATTTTATTCTGTTGTGTTCCTTCTACATCATAGCAATGACAATGAAATAGTCAATGACTAGAAAATGCACATTCATTTAGGAGAAATGGGTGCATCAACACTTTCTTCTGAGTCTTTAAATGACTTTTATCATCACATTTAGCAGACAAAAGCAAATTCTCATTCATAACTCAGGAAAAGTAACAAAAGGCAACCAGACATCATTGCTACTTGATCCTGTAAAATACTCAAATGGAAAAAAAGAGAATTGTAAGTGAAGTAAAGAAAATAATCTTCATCTCACAATGGAAGGGAATGCTACTTTTGACAACTGGACCGAACCATATTCTGCGAGGAAATGTGACAGGACAGAATGGAAAAGGTCAGTGCAGACGGCAGATTGCCTGCGATCATTAAATCAGTAGCATTGCTTGGGGAAGCCTGAGCTGAGTCATGCACGACAGGCATATCGGAGCCTGAAGCAAGGCCACAGAGACAAGCCAACAGTGGGCAGCCTCTGGGTCTTGAGCCTGACCAAGGCTGCAGCTCAAGCTGCAGCTGCGTTACAGGCCCAAGGGCAAGAACTGCTCTTCCTCCCCCACAGATATTTATTTTGAAACTAGGAAAGGTAAATACACAACTGTTAATGATCAAGCCTTCAGACTGTGGAAAACTGTGAGGGCATCTACCCTGGAAGGCTAAATAGCCCCGGAGACTTCTAGTGAAACAGATGTGGCTACTTTGCAGCTTTGTGCTAGTACTTAAGAGACAAGCAACACAGATTTTGCATCTCACTCCTTTCCAAATTAAGAGCTTCTTTTTTTTTTTCTTTCCTCCCTAAAGTTCTCCTTCTTTTGTACTGAGCACTCTTCTCAGTTAAAAGTTTCAGTACAGATTTTATATTAAGCCTCATCTGAGATCATCACCACCAAAAGCATCTGCTGAGTGCCTGGAATTAGGCAGAAAGTCCCCTTTCATCATAAGTGATACCACATCCATCCATTATTCAACCATTTTCTCAGATCAGTTTTAACCCGAGAGAGAAACCAGATGAGCCACACCAACACTCTGATCAAGCCTGGCAATTCTGATAGTCTTGCTAGCAATGTTCATATTCTACAAATCACACGGACTGTTTTTTCAAAGGTATTTAGACCTCTAACTTATGCTGCAATAAATTTAGAGGCTTCTGAATAAATTCTTATGCAAGAAACTCATATTAGGGGAAGAATGCTTGTCCTTCTCACTTAAAATGAAATAAAAGATCTAAAGTCTGCTAATGAGCAGTGATATTCTTGAGTGCCAATTTAAATGGAAAAAATTGCTTTCATTATGCAGATTTTGATACTGGCCGTGTCATGACACTGCTTCCTCCAGAGGATTAATTTAAGTCCAGTAAAGCAGAAAAGAATCCCCTTGAAAGTGATGAAGTGAACAAGAAGCAAAATGATGAAGTGAACAAGAAGCAAAATTGATTTATGCAAAGCAAGAAAGTCCTGAAAGTGTTGTAGATATGTCAATGATTAAAAAACCCCCCAAAACCACCTAAAGTAATTTGAAATTTTGAGGGAAAAATCGAATTACATTATAAAAAAGTAGTTACTATTCAATTAAAAGTCTTTTTATTTGATTTTGTAAACAGAATAACTTAATAATAACTTTAAAAGAAATTAAGAATTCAATGCATATTAAAATGGGCCCCAGTCTTGGCCGGGACTAGACCTTTGCCAGCTTCCATGACAGAAATATTGAATAAGAACATCCATGTGTGGTTATTTTTAAATAGCATCGCTGCCTGCTGGCAGCCTGAATTGCACTGCTTTAGAGAGTACAGAAAGAGGAAGCTGATTAGTATCTAGTACAAGGTGCAAGTACAGGCTCATTAGCCAGTGGTGATGAAAGCACTAACGCCCTTCAAGGAATGCATTTACTCTGAATGCATTTGCTCATTAGGAGGATGAAGGTCTCTTTCCTCACAATGCATCTGAGCTGTGAAAGAGTTTAAGGAAGCTCTTTGCTTTATCAGTAACTTTGTCTCCTCATGCTGAAAGCCAAAGTGAGATCCCAGGGCACTGTCATCAGGGATGGGACTGACTTCTGGCAGTATTTCCCATAGGGCAGCTATGACACCCGAGGTGTCAACCAAGTTTTCGCTATGGTACACAGAGAGAAACTGGCACTTGAAGTTCCTTGAGATGAACTCAGTAAGAATACCCCTTTTGGAAAGAGAAGACTCATTGCCATGGGCCAAAGACTGGTTTAGATGACCAGTTAGCAGAGAGCTGTCCTCATTGCATTTGGGCAGACAAGTTGCAGCCCTTTGTCTGACACAGTCATTGCCACTTTGGCACAGTCATTGCCACTTTGGCACAGCCACTAGTGCAGCAGGTATGATTTTCCCATGGAACAAGCCAACATTTAAAGCCAACAGGAATGACAGCCTCCTATTGCATTCAGCCACAGATCTAGAAGAAATGAGAGAAGTAATTTGAAAGTGGAATCTTCAAGCACTATGAGAGAGAGTCAGGAGTTTCTTGAGAAAATGGCCGGATCTGCAGTGACAGACATGTCACCAGTGATTGCACACATTTGAAAGAAACTTTTTACCCTGAAATGTTTGCCATCTTTGATGTAGTATCAAGGCTGAACAACAAACAAGGCAATTAATTGCTCAAAGGATATGTCCTTGTTCCTGTCCTCATCCTCCTTCAAATAAGGGGATTTGCTTCCAGACCCAGCTTTAGCTGACTGTATTTTTCCTCCTTGTCGTCCAGAAAAGAATTCAAAAGTTATCAGCAGAAGTGTGGCTATAGAAAAGGCTCTTTCTTAATTCTTAGTCTCAACAAATTTAGCCAGAACTATTGTGTTAGTTTTCTGGCACATGGTGGAGTAGTTACACACCTGGAAGAGATGCAAAACAAGTGAATTGCTCCACATTTTTTCAAAGCTGCTTAAAATTTCTTCCTGCTCTACAGCATGTTATTGTTCAGGGAAATGTGACATACTGACACCCCTTGAGAGAAGCACGAATGCTTGTGCACAGCTTTGTTACCCTGGTACAAGTATTTCTACAAAAACACTAACTTGTGAAGAGGGTCAAGAGACAAATATGTTTGCTCAGTGAAAGTTTAGAGAAAAACAGAGAAGATTTCAGTCCATGCTCCAAGAAGAAAGTGCTCTCTTTTTTTTTTCATTTATTTATTTTTTAACCCTCTCTTTTGCAGGTTTTCAATGTCTTTGATTACAAAATCTGCTCTTCAGACAAGATGAACTGCCAAGCCATTGTGTTATTGTTGGGAAGGACACCGTCTTCATCGGCTATGTGTCAGTGTCTCATGTTGTGAGTTCCATTATACATGGCAAAAAAAATTATGCAGAGAAAGATGCATATATATGCAACATAAAATCCCTCTATTGTGCCACACCAGAAAAGGAGAATTCTGATAACTAAGAAATTTATATATTTGTACCTTTCATCCTTCTGATCCTTCATGGAATGTTAAGGCAATTTATTATTTTGGGGAATATTAGTTTAATATGAAGTTACATATTATTTCATCATCATCAATTGTATAGCTACAAAGATGGTGACTTCATAGGAATTGTCACAACAAGTGGTTACTCCAATAAGAGATTTCTAATGAAAGGGAATTATACTGATTATTAATGAGTTCCAAATGAATTCAAGTCCCATGGTAATGATAAGCTTAAAATAACATACAGACAAAAAATACTGCCATTGAAAATGGATGATCTGATCAGAGCTGTATTGAAATGTAGCTTCAAAAAAGTAATCAGCCAGAATTGAGCCAATTTGACTTGCGAAAGTAATTATCTCATTTGTGTCATACTCACCTTTCAAAACTGTGCAAAAAAGGACTTCATGCTTCCCAAATCCTTGGATTTTTTTTATCTTAAGAGACAAGTTAAAAAAATAAAAAAAAAAAGGAAGAAAAAAGAGAGCCGCAGATTCTGAAATGAGGAAAAAACAATGAGAGAAGAGTAACAGACACTGATCATTCTCAAACCATGTCAAAAGTAAACAAAGAAAGCACAGTATGGGGAAGTGTGGTCATCCCCCGAAGAATCCCAGTGAAGCCTGAAGATAAATACAATGTACTGTCAGCACAATGACTTCGTATAAGGAAACTGGTACCTTTTTTTCCCATCCTGCAATAAAGGCACTCAGAGAAGGCAAAGGCAATGGAAATAAAACTACTAAAAGAGGTCACATACTGTTTTGAACAGAAGAAATATTAGTTTTCTACCCTGGGAAGCAACTTTTGTCGCTGGAAGATTTGCATTGCTGGCAGTCCCAGACACTACTCTTACTGTGAATCCTATGGTATGGAGGTGAGTCAGCAAAACTACAGAAGCCATTTTGGCCAAAGTAAAGCTGAAGCTTCTGCTACCCAGTATTTCTTCTTCAGTGTAAAATTAATTTCTGCTGCCTCTGTTTCTGTGCTGTGCTCTGAAAAGTGTGCTGCCCTCACCATGGAGCCCTCTGCTAAGCAGGAATCATCACACTTCAAGTGCCAATAGTTCTCCATTCCCTCGGCCCACAAACACCAGCCAAGGAAGCTTTAATGACTCATGAGGAAGGAAAATGAAGTTTGATGGATTGTAAACAGGGCAAAAACCATAACATCTTTCCACCTGTGGCCATGCTCCATTAGGTCTCACAAAGGTGGGCAAGGAGCAAGAAGCAGCCCTGCCCATGGGGCTTGCCCATTGCAAATACCTGCTTCTGTGTGTGTACTTTTTGCAGAGTCAGTACCCCCATAAAGCAGCTCCTTCTCCTCCTCAAGACTCCTCTCCTGTCTCTTGTCTGCCACAACTCAGCCTTTGCAGGTGGGCTGGCAGTGGATGGGCACTGGAGCTGCTTCCTGGCTGAGATTTATTTCTTTTAATAGGGATTAATAAGTGGATCCTGGTAGAGTGACATATGAAGCCTCTGGATTTTATCTGCTTTTTCTCTGTGAGGTTTTTCCACTGATGTTGTTTCTCTGGTAGTGAATGTGACCGCCCTCTCTATGGAAAAAAGACATTCAAAGGAAACAACAGCCTAAACCAAGGGTGGTGAACTTGGTAGGGCAAGAGTCCGCTGCTGGTTTAGTTAGGCTCCAAGTACCATGTGGACTTGAACCAAGTAAAAGCACAGTGGGTATAAGACAGATTACTGTGGGGTTTGGCATCATAGATAAATTAATTCTTGAGCAGATCCCTTGAAAATTCCCTTTCTCCTCTTTCTTTCCATTCCTGAGTTGCTCATCCGTCAGGCAACCACATGAGGTAGGCAAACTTTGGATATACAGCTGAGCAGATTATAGCAAAAATTGGCAGCTAGAGTAAATTAGGTTGTTGAAGATGACATTAATCTGTCGGTGACGTAAGTATTCCCAGGTAAGAGTGTTGTGTCAGCAAACTTAATCTGTAATTAACAGACCGCACATCCTTTGTTTCTGATGGCATTCACAATCTGGATTCTAATGGTTTATGAAATATGGGTATGTGCCTTCCTTTTGTAGAAAAGGATATTTCCAGTTCATCATTCCTACTCAGTCTCTTTGAAGTTATGGGATTGCAAAATCAAGCAGACATGTGTCCAGCAAGAAAGCCTCATCTTCCTGTGGTTTCTTAATATGAGCTAACATTCTCTTTCATTTAATTGTGGTAGCTCATCCCCTCAGCATTACGTGAAATACTGAGGAGGACTACTTGTGACTGCTGAATAGCTCTGCAAATCCAGGTGTCTCATGAGAGATCAGATAGTTTTATCTATTAAGAATTTGGGAAATGTCAGGAATCTCAGCTTTCTGAAGCACACACGATACATGTCAGGACATGTAGCTAACCAATAATGATGAGTGAAAACCATAAACTCTCCAGAGACCACTGCAATACTGAAACACATTTTAATTTGAAACCAACATAAGCATCTTTTCTCATCCCCTGGCAGATAAACAAGGTATCAGAGTTGCATTTCCTGGTGGTTTTGGTGCAGTGCACAACAGGCGTGGCATGGCTCATGCTCTGCAGGAGCATTGTGACCTTCCCCTTCTTCAGAGGGGCACTGGGCTCAGCTTAGGACCCACTCTTGGCTGGGCACAGTCTCTGGGACTGCCTTTCACTATGCGTATTCATAACACATCAATCTTTTTTTTCACCTCATGGCACTATTGAAATAATCTGCTGATACAGAAAGTAAGCTGAGAGACAGAAGTCTGCAAGTTTCTTGGTTTTGACTAGTCCTTTTGATGTAAGGAGTTTGTGTGGCTGCCACTGACTTTTTTCCAATTCCAGTGCCTGAATAGAGGAAATTGCAGGCACACAAAACATCTGCACAAGGCTGAAAGCCATAGCACAAAACTTGCCACACAGCTTGGGCCAGCACCTGAGGACTCATGTGACATTCTACTGCACCCGAGACAGACTTGCACGGCTACAGTTAAGTCACAAGAATTGCAGCTTTGGGCTAAAACTTGGGAAATACAAGATTTTGCAAATATAAAATGGAAGGTCTAATACTGCAGTCATAATTGCTCTCTCTCTCTTTTCCCACATTTCACCTTATAGTTTCAATTAATTCCTCTGGATATTCCCTGACTCAGTATCCGTAGGTAAAACTGTGGGCAATCAAATACAAATTGAATGTCTGCTTTGTGCTCAATAAACTATTTTTGAAGAAAAAAATTCTGTCACATAAGAAGGAAGAACTAGACTAAGAATCCGATACTCCTGGTATCTATTTCCCAGTTAGAGTTAGTAGACATTTGCAGTTACACGTTCTTCTATATATATATGTGTGTGTATGTTTTATGTAATTTTTCAATAATATTTTTCTTAAACCATACTTCTGTTAATAACTTTTAAAAAGTTTACTTCATTTTGCCCTTTGTCAGCCTTTTATTGATGAATATGAAATACTAGTGGTAGTGTTCTTAGAAGAGATTTATTTTCTGATGTCAGCATTTTATTTTTCCTCTGGAAAAATATTTTTTTCATAGCTATTTCAGAAGCCTAAATTAACTAAGAGAAGGACCAGTCATTTGGAGAAATTACAATGATGAAAGTAAGAAAGAAACAGAAAGGAAGATGGAAGAAAGGAAAGGAAGTTAGGGGTCAAGTTGAGGAATATTTATAAAAATCTGTGTTCTGTTACAGTCTTGTTTCTACATAATGTTATTATGACAAATGATACAGTGTAAGAAGGGTATGGAGGTCTGGCTTCAGCTCTCCTGTTCATAAGGTATGCAACTCTTTTTTAAAGAAATGTCAGCATTTCTATACTTGGGAAAAATGAGAAATAACAAGGTGATGTCACAAGATCAGCCATCGTTATATCTATCTCATTCATATTCTGAAAGCTGTTTCTGAGCTTCGTGTCCTTTTTGTGATCAGTTCACAGAAATACAAACAATTTACTGCATGTGCAGGTAATTCGAACCCTCACAGGCTTGTCCCTGTCCCCTCACCATCCACCAAATGATGCCTTGTGTAGAACTACATCATGTCTCATGACATATCTGCTCCACAAGTGGGCATTGCTGTTATTTTTAAGCATCCTCAGGAAAGATGGGGTCAACTAGAGACAGTTCAGAGGAGAGGGGGTGAATGGGCAGGGACAGAGCCTGGCTGACCCAGATTTGTTGGCAGCTGGGCTGTGCTATACAGAGGGCAACCACAGGCTGGGGGGAGCAGTTTCGCCTCGTGGATGGGCAATTGCAAGCCTGTGGCTGGAGCATGGACTTTGCCCCCACCGTACAAGAGAGAGATTGGCAAACTGGGGAGGATCATGTGGGATGGTCAGGGGAATGAAGCAAGTACCAAATGAGGAGAGGTTTGAAAGGACTGGGTTTGTTAACCTTTTATTTGCTAAGAACCAGGCATTATCAAAAGACAGTTAATTAGTAAGTTACAACGCTAAAATTGCAGGTAGTTAAATGGGTGCTTTAAAGACTTTTAGATGACTCTAAAATGGGAACACCTTGGAGTTTGAGTTCCATCCCTTCCCTCTTGCTCCTGTGCAAAGCCACCACAATGTGCCTGACTTGGGCTGTGTGTGGTTTCTGTCCACTTAGCACAGACTCAGTAATGGTGCTTACTGCTTGCTCACAGGAATACTGCAAGATGAAGGTGGTTTGTTGACAACATGTTTCCAAACTTGTATTGTCAGAGCTGGTTTCCTCAGGGAGGGACAGCTGTTCCCAAAGGGGCATGAGCTGGGACCTGAGTGTGACTGCAGCACAGGCCATGACCTCGCCAGTGAGTGCTGACCCACAGGGTCTGACCACAAGGGCAGAGACAGTGGCTATAACAAGGTCCACCAGCAGCCCCTGACATGGGAAGTGAAGAACAAAGACCAGGGACCACCCAGAAGCACCTGTCAGGAACTAAAGCAGATGGGGTGGGAGACAGGACCAGAAAAAAGGCTGTGATGTACAACTAAGGTATACCAACATACAGCCAGCACAGCTGCAGTGTCAGTGGGGCAGGCACTGATGGCCCTAGGCTGGGCTGAAATGGGGCTCCTGGCCCCAGGTGGACCCAGCAAAGGCTGGGGAGCAGCAGTAAGGCCCATGGTGCCCTGAGCACCCTGACATCTATGTAGCTGACTCGCTGTTAAGCAGAAGAAAGTATGAAAGCTGTTCAGTAATTGCTCAGAGTATGGTATGGCTTCAGGCACAACTGACGGGAAAAAAAAAAAAGAAAAGTAGGTCTTTTCTCTCTCTCTGAGTTTTATGGTGGATGAAATATGCAGAAATCTATTTTTGGAGGCGATCAAATAATGAGTGTGGGGAACTCACATACTCTGTTGTGCTCACTGCATGAGAAACAAGGAGAGAAAAAACACCCTTACCTCACCAGATAGTCGACCAAGAACATCCATATGTGCTTGCCAGTTTGTTCATATTTCACCTCAACAAATATCAAATGGGCTTTATATGCACATTCCTAATGGTTGGGATGTAATTTTGTGAAATAAAAGAAAATAAATTCATGATGTTTCCAAAAATGTAATACCTCTATGTTTTGGTTTGCTAAGTGTAGCTGAAGGGTTGAGCAGGTTCAGAGATGTCCACCATGGGCCAGAGCACAGGAAAACACGTACTCTGTAACTGCACCCACACTACATCCTTGTAGCTTGCCGATGGCACCAAATGCTGTGGGTCAGGCCACAGCCTGGCCTCAGACACAGAAGCTGTCTCCTGCGAGGAGATGCCATGAAACTCCTTACAGGGCAAGACATGGCTCCTCTTCAAGGCTCAGCCTGTGCTCCTACCATCCCTGGGCCAAATCCCCATGTTACTCTGCCATGGAAACACAGAAAACCTCCCTAAGCTGGACTCTGCAAGAGAGTCTTCCCCTGGCAGTCTGCTTCCTTCTAGAGGTTCAGTAAAGTCACTCCCAAACACAGAGGCTTTGAACCTGAAGCATGCTGGCACCAGGAAAAGGAAGGGGAGAAGGCACTGAAAACAGATAGCTGGATCTCCCTGAACCTCATCCTTTCCCTTCAAATTTTAGACAGGCTGCACTCAGCTCCATCTTTGTGCCAGTGGATGCAGAAACAGTGGATGCTCTCAGCAGCTGTCAAAACCTCACCCCGAGCAAGTGCTGCCTTCTCTTCCCTCCTCTATTTCCCTCTCTACCCTCTTCCCTATCTCCCTTCTTATCTCTCTCCTTATCTCCCTCGCTCCCTTTGTCGTTCTGCCCCTTCCAGTAGTGCAGTGCGCATCTGGGTCCCAGATCTGCCTCTGAAAAACATAAACTTGCTGGCTTGGCTGGTAGGTAGGTAGGTACTGGGCAGCAAATTACAAAACCCCTGCCCTACTCTGGGACACAGGCCATCTCCAAACTGTGTCCACAGCCCCAGGCACAGTTTAGGGGCCCGCAGGGATTGCCTGGCACTGGGACTCAGTCCAGTCTCAGTGAAGCAGTAGGAAGGGGGTGGCATGGCCAAGCCTGGTCACCTCCTGCCTTTCCGCTCTGCTGCATGCCAGACAGAAATTATCCCTTTGTTAATTAAAATAAACAGAAACATAGTGGTGACAGGTTGTTTATTATAGGCTCTAGGCAAGAATCCTGTTTTCAGGATCACATGGAATTCTATGGTAACAAAGTGAGGCAAACTGGAAAAATGCTTGCATGAACCTTTGGTTAATGCCATATAGCTTCTCCTGCCCCCTCCCCACATTTCCTACTGCTGATCTCCTGAATCCTTAGAGTTAATTGAAAGCAGACAATAAAGAGCTTGTTAAGATCTCAACAAGAAAAAGGAAAAAAATGACTTGCTTAAGCAAGGCTCAGGTACTCAGCTTCAAAGGAGTGAGCATAACAATGTCCATCTCTACCCAGTTAGGCTGGGAGACTTCTCCAGTAGCCAAGCTTGCTTTCAAAGGAGCCCCTAACATCTCCAAGATTCCAGAAAAGAACAGCGGATTATGTGAGCCAGGAGAAGCTGACAGGCTAAAGATATGTTTAAAAAATATAAATTAATCAGGGGAACCAGGCTGATAGCCAGCTTTCAGTTCTCTATATTGGGGAAAAATGCCATGTTTGCCTATGCTTCATCAAGGAAAGTTAAATATGAGCACAAATGTAATGTGTAAGGCACCTCTCTTAAATTCATTCTACTAAGAGTTGTGCAGCTTTTTGGCAAAAGAAATAATATTTTTACTTCAGTTAAGCTCCTGTTGCAGGCTACCAGGAGACCAGTGCTGGCAGCCCCACATCCCAGATTATAGGATGAGAATTGCAGAATTTCATGCAGGAGGCAACTCCTGGCATCCTGGGGACAGAGGAAGGGAGAGGGGCTGTTTAGAGAGGCTCAGAGCAGGGATGGCAGCACAGCTAACCCAAAAGCACTGGTGCAAACGATTTAAGGCATCCTAGAGTGACATTGTACATATTCTGTCTCTGTCCTTCCTAGATGGTGCAAGACCTGTCCTTATAATCCTACACTGTTGTCCGAGTGATTTTTTTTTTCCTTATAAACCAGCCTGTAATTCCTCATAAATCCATTTTGCTGTCTCACAGAGATTGCATTGACTTTCCATTCTTCACTCCCTGTGGCAGGCTCTGGTTAGAGAAAACACTATGGTGAGCTGGTCATGCTTCAATAGCTCTCTCACAAATAGACTCGTCAATAATTAAATTAATACATTTTCAGACAATGAAGAAAATACTTTCAGCAGAGCTGTGAGTGAACAGCTTTCAGAATATTTTGAGACCACAAAGGCCACTGCAGAGTCTGAACCTAGTGCATTAAAAAAAAAAACAAAAGCAACTGAATTTCTACAGTCCTCATTAGTTTAATTTAGCTTGAATAATTCATGTAGTGCCTCTCTGTAGCATGTTTTATCTGGTGATGCAAGGCTCTTAAAAAAGTTGGGCAGTGTAATTATCTTTTTACAGGTGAGGAAGCAGAGATAATCTCCTTACTCAAACCTCAAGCAGCTAGCAGGATTTTCCTGAAGCAGGCACAAAGCCCTTTTCTGCCAGGTGACAATCCTGAGAAGGCAAACCTGGTCCCACATGTTAGGAAAATAACTTCAGAAACTTGGCTTCTAATCCTGAATGTGACACCAGCAGAAGCTACACTTTTGCGAATGAGGTCACTTAATCGACCTTAATAGTCAAGTATTTAACTTAGTGCTACTCTGTGTCTACTCAATGAGTAGAAATCTGAAAACCACAAGTGATGGGGGATCACAGAGGGCTCTCCCTGTGCCTTTGAAGCCTAATGGCACCAGAGCTTTGGTGGTCCTGTTCTCAGCTGTGGTTTCATGACAAAGTGCCCCCACCTCCGCACTATCAGCAGCGCTAAGGGGTTGCTGCCCCACTTGCCACTGCTAGCCCAGCTCCTCTTACACAACAGACCTTCATGCAAACCCAGCATGGAACGGGTCCAGCTTAAAAATTACCTACTAAAAATACCATTGGAGAAGCTCTATCGATTCTTTCATCATATTCACAGTGTTGTGGGAACAACAGTGCTTGGGCACCTCAGGCAGCAATTTGTTTGAATGAAAGAGTAGGAAGAGATGGGGCAGTGAGGAAGAGGAAGAGGAGGCCACCAACACCTCAGGCTGGCACTGCCACCAAAGACCTTATCTTACAAAGCCACAAAACCACGGTGCAACTTTTAGTAGGCCCTCTCACATTCAGAAACAAAATTTTCCATGAAATTGAGTTTATTGGTCCAGGATACCCAGATCTGGCATTGTGTTTACCAGTCTAAACTTTTGGACCACCAGCTGAACTGAACAACATTCCAGATGTATTTTTGTAGCTATTGTCAAGAGACCTAATATTTGAGCCTGTGCTGTAACTATCCAGACTGGTGTAAGAGATGGTGCTCTTTAAATTCAAACTCATTATTTTTTTATGGCCAGCTGTGTGTGAAGAAATGGATTCAAATCTCAGTAACATCCCTTATTAGGGATGATGACTGCCCATGTAGCTTACTGCTAGTCTTCTGTCAACTTTAAATGCCTAACTTTCTGATGGACTGCTACTGGGCAGCAAATTACTATAGGAGATCTCTAATTATGTTTCAAGATTATTCCCTGATAATAGAAAACTTTTCATTTTTTATGAATGAAGGCAAAAGCTTTGTTAAACTTTAAAATGCACACCACATAAAACTCAAGCTGGCAGCAGTTACATGTGACTCTGCTATGATAGACAAAATCATTTCATCTCAAATTGCATATTGCCAAGAAGGCTAAGAGAAGCAAATAGGACACAACGAAATATTTGCTAGAAGAGGATGGAGAAATGTATCACACTACTATTGCAATAGTAGTGGTCAGTAATTTAGGAGTCTTAGACTAACAAAATGTACTCACTTATGGGGTACAAAATAGCAGGTAATCCTGAGGAAGCACTGTGACAGTTCTATTATTAGGAAAAAGAAATTTTAAACATGGTAGGAGGGATGCAAGTGCAACACTGGCAATTTCCTAGTCTTGTCTTTTTCCTTTTGTGCCTGTTTTACCAAGCATTTGACATTACTGTTGCTCAAACTCCCATCTTTCTTGTTTTGCTGTTGCTCATAGTGCCAGTGTAGCAATTAGTCAGACAAGACAAGAGCTATTTGCAATTATTTGCTCCTCAGACATCAGACAGACTCTGCAGAAAATAAAGCAGAGTCAGAAACTAGACAGCAAGATGTGGACCAAATAAAATCACCTTCAGAGATCAGAAAAGTAGTTGTATCAGAACATCTGTGGGTTGAACTGAAATTTTACACAATCTCAGAAAGAAAAATCTGATTTTGAAATTTTTTAGGGAAGGAAGGGAAGACAAGCAATAGAAAACCACACCGATGTAACATATTCCATCAGGTTCATGCAAATTTTCTGTGCTCTCAAGGTGGATTGTGCACTAGAGAAGAATGAGACATTATTTTGGGAGCTGGGGAATAACAGAGCAAATAGGTTTGCATCATTAAGTGGTCTGTACATAAAACTCCCAGCCCTCCTACAGGGGAAAATTTTAAGTTGGTAACATCACCTCAATGTCTGATGTGGTCACAGTGCAGGCATATGGACTGCCAGCTTAAGGACATGACAATAAGCCATCTTCACTCTAACGGAAGGGCTTGAAAATGATGTTTGCTTGGAGGTCATCTGTCAACTGGAAAGAGAGGATGATGAAGAGTTCTCACATAGAGTCATTCTTTGTCTCATTGTAACTGATGAGCTCTACAGAACAGTGTTTGGTAAAAATGACATTAGTCCCAGCCTTAATTTATGCCTGTGAGTATTTCAACCAGAGACTTCTGGTTGCGTCCCAAAATATCCCACGATACAGAAAAAGGTAAATAACAGTCTATTTGAAAGTATTGCTGAGAGGCAGCAAAGTCTAGGCTGGCCGAGAGAGTTTAGGAGACTCAAACTACAACTTAGGAAGTTTCCACTAATGATCTGAGCTGATCTAACTCTACAGGTGCCCAAACTGATATAAATTTTTAAGTAAAACTCAGAGCTGTATTATTCCACCTTCCCTGGGGTAAGACTTGCCCTAAAAACAAGCAGTTTAAAGGAGAAAGGGATTCAAAGCAATAAGTTTTACTTTGTAAAAGTGGCTAGCTATTAATATGTAATGATAAGTTAAGCTGTCTCTGACAACAGGCAAAGGTTTTCATTCTGCTCAGAGATTACTGACCACCAGAGGGAAGGGTTACAGGGATATCGATAATGCACAGGCATAACAATTCAGGGTGATCTTGCTTACTACACAACACTGCACTCTTAGGGAAATTTCTTCATTCTGATTAATTTTCTTCTTTAAAGACCACATCCAGTTACCTCCATATGGCTTCTTCTCCATGACACAACGAGCCACTCATCATCATCTTGAACCTGAAAGTCACCAGCCATCCCTTTTTTATTATTTTAATCCAGTCAATGGATTAAAGTTGGCACACTGTAAAGCCTTGTCTCTACCACAAAAGTGAGTCAGCTTAATTAAATTGATTCAAACTTGTGTAAATTACTATGATAGATGTACTGAAGCTAGTTTAGCCCATGTTCGTATTGATTTATCTTGCGTCGGCTTTGCTCCTGCCATGAATGCCAATCATGATCCTTTTTTAACCAGTGCACTCAGATATGTAATACTGGCAAAGTCACAAGGTGTATTGGGTTTCTGTGCCCAGGTTTTGGTAGCGGCGGGGGCTACAGGGGTGGCTTCTGTGAGAAGCTGCTATAAGTTCCCCCCATGTCCTGCAGAGCCAATGCCAGATGGCTCTAAGATGGACCCACTGCCAAGGGTGCACCAATCAGGAATTATAGCAATGCCTTTGGGATAACATATTTAAGAAGGAAAAAAAGTAACTGTGCAGATGAAAATAGCAGCCAGAGAAGAACAGAGTGGAACATGTGAACAACTCTGCAGACTCCAAGGTCAGTGGAGAAGGAGAGGGAGAAGGTGCTTCAGGTGCTGGAGCTGAGGTTGCCCTGCAGAGCCCCTGCAGATGGTGGTGAGGCAGCTGTGCCCCTGTAGCCCATGGAGGACCACAAGGGTGCAGAGATCCACCTGCAGCCTGTGGAGAAGATCCACACCGAAGCAGGTGGATGCCTAAAGGAGGCTGTGATCCCGTGGGAGGCCCATGCTGGAGCAGGGTCCTAGTAGGACTTGTGACCCTGTGGGGCACCCATGCTGAAGCAGCCTGTGCCAGAAGGATTGCATCCCACAGAAAAGTGACCCACATTGAAGCAGTTTATGAAGAACTGTTGCCCATGGGATAGACTCACTTTGGTGAAATATGTAAAGGACTGTGTCCCACAGGGAGCAAGGGAAGGAGTCCTCTCTCTGAGCAGAAGCAGAAACAACAACTAACTGTAATCCCCATTCCCTGCCTCCCTGTGCCACTGGGGGGAGGAGGTAGAACTTCAAAGGAGAGAGGGATGGGGGGAAGATGTTTTTAAGATTTATTTTATTTCTCATTATCCCGTTCTTATTTTGTTAGCAATAAATTGAATTAATATTCCCATTTTGAGTCTACTATGCCCATGATGGTGATCAGTGAGTGTTCTCTCCCTGTCCTTATGTCGACTCATGAACCCTTAGTTATATTTTCTCTCCTCTGTCCCATTGTAGAGGGGAGTGAGAGAGCAGCTTTGGTGGATACCTTATGTTCATACAGGGTCAACTGCTACACAAGGCAAAAGAAGAAAGTCTAAGCTTAGGTTTTCTTCCTTAGCAGTAGCAAAATGGAGCCTTTTGATACTATGTTGTGTGTTGAAACGAGAACATGAAATGATGGAACAAGGGAAAGAAGATGGTACAGAAGTAGTAGAAATGAGTGAAACACACACAGTTGGTCAGGGTTTGAGGAGTAAGAAAATTTGAGAACAGCAGTGATGGTTGTAAACCTGTATTTTCCATCTGGTAAGCACTGCCCATTTAGCTGTCATTTCTCATCATTAATTTTTGCTGCTTACAGACAATTCCCTGTACTGAGGAAACCTTTTCATCTGCTGTGAAATCATCCAAAAACACCACAAGAGACTCCTGAAGAGCTCCCTGTGTCAGAAACATCGGCAGTGCTGACCTTCAGGCACATGGTAGAGACTGTAAAAAAAAATATGGTAGGGCTTCCAGAGTATGCTCAGGGAGTCTCCAGGTCTCATGCTGAATGCCTACAAAATTGTCACACTGATATTTTCTGGGCATGTTTTGTTGCTCTACTGTAGCTCTTAAACCCGCCAGACCTTTCAGAAAGCTGCTGCAGCTACTTACACTGAAGTGTGACATAACCTTACAGCTTCTAAGGGGCCTTCCAAGATTTCTGTCTTGTTCTGTGCACAGATTACTGCTGCATTACCATTGAACATAGCTCCAGAGCTCATGTCCAGCTACTCAGTGTAAACACTTCCTCTGAGTTCTGCAGTCTTTAAATAGCCTACAAAACAAGAAGACAATGTCTCGCTCTGTCTGAAATCCAGGCCCTTGGGAAGGAGAGGAACATAGCTTTTATTTGGCTTGTACAATTCTTTTAAGTAAAATGACTGGAGTATGACTCCTGACAAGGACTCTTGTACTCACCCTCTCATACAGGGATTAATGTTACCCACAGGGACATCTAGTCCAGCAGTTGGTCCAGCAGGTGGAAATACCATAATCAATTATGGTAGTATCCACAGAATCACAGAATAGCATGGGCTGGAAGAGACCTTAAAGATCATCCAGCTCCAATCCTCCTGCCATGGGCAGGGACACCTTTCACTACACCAGGTTGCTCAGAGCCCCATCCAACCTGGCCTCGAACACTTCCAAGGATGAGGCATCCACAACTTCTCTAGTCAACCCATGCCAATGCCTCACCACCCTCACAGCAAAAAACTTACTCCTGATAGCTAATCTGAATCTACTCTCTTTTAGATTGAATCCATTTCCCCTTGTCCTGTCACTACAAGCTCTTGTAAAAATCCCCTGTCTTCCCTGTAGGCTCCATTCAGTTACTGGAAGGCTACAATTAGGCCACCCTAAGCTGTCTTTTCTTCCAGGCTGAACAAACCCCTCTCTCAGCCTTTCCTCACATGAGAGGAGCTTCATCCCTCTAATCATCTTGGTGGTCTTCCTCTGGACTCACTCTGACAGGTCAATGTCCTTTCTGTGCTGAAGACCCCTTAGCTCTCCAGGTGGGTCTCACCAGAGCAGAGTAGAGGGGCAGAATCACCTCCCTCGACCTACTGACCACGCTGCTTTTGATGTATCCCATGATATAATAGGCTTTCTGTGCTGCATCCCATGATATAATAGGCTTTCTGTGCTGCAAGTGCACATTGCCAGGTCACGTCCAGCCTCTCATCCACCAAATTCATTGAGCTGCTTTCAGTATATCTTTTCTACACCCTTTTGTACCCTCTCAATTCAGTGTGAATGCACAAGTTGCAGTCTTATCATGAGATACTGCTTGGATATTCAACTTTTTATGATCCAGAAGGTCCTCATCTGGAGTAAGTAAATATCCCATGTGCAGCTATGGTATTGACCATATTTACTGTGTTTTGAAGAACAAAAAAATCACCTCTCTTTTAATCTACAAAGCAGTAAACAGCTGATATTTACTGAATGGTAGATGTTGTCCTGCAGGGGACTTGTGGTTTCTTTGCCCCTAGACCTCAGTACTGGGGCTGCTTCTTCCTTGTAATTTCAAAAGTACTCAAATTCAGAGGAACTCAAGGAGAAGGTGAGCTATGTTTTTTGTATCATGGGTTTCCACTCCTTATTAGAAGTCTTTGACGTAAAATTTGAAATGTCCTTGTGCATTTCACACTCTGAAAGAACACTTGCCTTGCAGTAACGTTAGCTTTGCTGTCCATTTTTCTTTCTGGTAAATTCTTTGGATGGGTTGAGGTGGAGGGAGTTGCATCTGAAACTGCAAATGCAGTCTGTGCTTGTCCAAGGAAAAGGAGGACTCAGCAAGCAGAAAGACTGGCAGTATCTGGCAGGCTTCTCCTAGGACAGTAGGCAGTAGTTTACAGGATTAACTGCCAGACAGTGCATTTCAATGGGTAAAGTCAGTCTTCAAGTTCAAGCATGAAACATTTTGCATGTCTACCACCCTTCTGGTACCTTGTCTACAGTTCTCCTGTGATGGGTTACTGAGTCAGAGAAAGCTGAAAAGCAGTCCCAGTCATCTCAAATGGATTTAAACGCTGTTACCCAGACCGCGCTTCCTTTAGAAGGATTTCACAGTATGTACAGGAGCACATTATGGTGAGATTTACTTGCTTTTACTTCAACACAGGCATTATATCTGTCTGCTAAGTAGTTCTTATCACTGAGGATAGCTCTTGCTTCTGTTGGCATGGCAGTTAAACACTTTCCAGAATATGATAGGCATGTTCATTAATCCTGGTGTAGGAAGGAGCAAATCCTGGTTGCTTGTACATCAGGACAAGCACATTATTCATCCTGTTCCTCTCTGTTCTTTGTCCTAAGTACAGAGCAGGGTGAGGCTCCAGCTCTGTGGTTTCGTACAAATGTGCACAGAAATAGGAAGAAAAACTGTGTTTGCCAGAGCAGTTTATGCACCTGCAGCAAAAGTCTGGAACCAGGCAAAATTTCCACCTAAGTCCTGCATCAGTTGTTTAGCATGGGAGCTAGTTGAATATGCTCTGAGAATAAGTTAAAAGGAACAACCAAAAGAAGTTAGCATCCCAGTCAGCAAAAAGAGCTGAACTTGGTCTGCTGCTTTTGCCCATAGTCTCTGGTTTCCATATCTCTTTTCAAAATTCAGTGTTCGTTCCGATAATCCTTTATGAACCATTAGCATATTCTCAGATTGTAAAATTTACTGTGGGACATGGCTTCTCTGATCATCAGCTCTAACCTCTGGAATCAATCAGGATTAAGCATGCAAAATAATTCCAGTTTCCATGTATCCTTCTTTGAACATCACTGATGATGTTGACATAATGACCCCATTAGGTGATACCTTCCTAAGTATGAGTTGTCCTGTTAATCATGTCTACTGCTATCATTTCAGTAATTCAGAACTAATATAATAAATAATAGTTGAATAAAGCCTTGAACCAGATGACAGCTTCCATTAATCACCCAAAGAGTTCACCTATCTGCAAAGTGTGACTAACGGGTGTGATTTTCTTGCCCCCAAAAGCTATGTATTTCCTCTTTAATTCCTTTGGAACACTAGCTTTTGGACTTAGCTTAACAACAATCCCTTCTCTGACTCACTTGCAGAATTACAGTTGTGTCTTGCCAACAAAGCCCGCAAAACAGAGTGACACATGAAAAAAGATAACATGGAAAGGCACTTCACACTCTGAAAGGAAAACTTGTTAATACTTGGAGATCAATCTTTATTTTTAAAAGATTAAGATATTTCACAAAAATGTACCAGACATAAAGAATCACCAGAAAACAATAATAAATATTCATAAAGAGTGTCCCTCCTGAAGGAAGTATTCTGATTTTTATCTGGTTTTATTAGCTGTTACCCCTATTGATGGATACACTAAAACATCCAATCAGTCATATAAGTTTTGACTCTTACTGAGGCAATAATCCCAAGGGACAGTCCTCTCTCCAGTCCAGCAAGGAATATGGCAAGAGAACTGAATCTCTGCTATTCCCATCAATAAATTTGAGTAAATAAGGATTTGAATCGCTCAAGCACTTTGTTGCTGCTTTATTTACATGCATTTTATTTTCACTCTTGTAGAATGCCATGTGGGAATAAGTCACTTTATAGGCTCTCATTCTTTTTTGTTTTTCTGTAACTTAATCCTAAAAAATGAAAAACAGTAGAAAAAATAGTGAAAAGTTACTCTTCCCAGCTATTTCACCTTCTGGATTTTTCTGACCCCACAGTTACACATACACATATTGATGAAACATAGCTCAACACTACTAAAATTCTGATTCATAGGACTGTAGGATAATTCTTCTTGGAAGGAAGCTCTGAAAGTCTCTGGTCCAACCTCCTGCTCATGGTAGGGTGAGCCATGAGGTGAGACCAGGTGCCTTATGACTTTTTCCAGTTGGAACTTGAAAACCTCCAAGGACAAAGACTTTCCATTCTGGGCAGTCTGTGCCACTACTTGATGGAGATAATAAAACAGCTGTCTTATTGTAGCCTCTACCCTAATGATTTCTTTTGGTGTGTTTGGATCATCATCATGTTAGAAAAAGAGCATGTTTGTTCATGTATATCCCATAGTCTAGGGCAGCCTGAAAGTGTAAACACGATTCTGACAGTCCTGGGCAGTCTCAGAAAGTTAGAAATGGTAGAAAGAAGGAAAGGCAGTGTAATGGTCTTTCATCCTTCTCCCCCATAAAATTAACTGAAGTCTTGGTGTGGTGTCAGAGATGTATGGAACAGCTCTGAGAGGCCGGCTCTGTGCAGCAGGAGCCAGGGCAGGTGGGACTAGATGGCCAGAGTGTGAATACATGAGAAGTTTGGATAGAGCACGAAGGGCAGCCAGTGCCAGCAAAGACATGTATATGGCCACAGCAATATCATTTCAAATGGTCAGACTGTGCAGGTGAAATGAAGAAGGAAAAGCTAAACCTGACACTGCCATCATGACAACTTCTTGAAAGCACAACCCTTCTGGTCCTGTCTCCTGCAGCCTGTCCTCAGCCAGACTGCTCTCCCCACAGCTCTGGGGGAGGAGGGAGTACAATGCTGCACTCACCCTCGGCTGGGGGTGGGACTGCAGTCCCCAGGGTCTTGCTTATATCTCTAGTGGGTTTAATTTATGTTTCAGACCAACTATTTCATTTCCCTATGGGAACTATGACAGCAATAATTAGAAACCCAGAGGCTTCTGATGTTATTAACTAGGACAAAAGTCTGTCAATGAAATGTATTATAATATCACTAGGGCATAAAACATGTATGGTTGGTTTTCTCTAGAGGTTAACACATTTGCTGTTTGGGAAGCCCCTTTAATTTCTCCACAGTCCATCTAATGGCTTTCTTCCCTGACAACTTAAACTCTCATTCTTTTTCAGAGGTGATTTTCTTTAGATGTTGAAATACTTTTTCCAAATGGAATTCTTGTCCAGCAAAACTGCTTTGTCTGTCACTTTGCCCTGGAGTCTGGCAGTCCTGGCCTGTACAAGAAATAGTGTGGCCAGCAGGACCAGAGCAGTGATCGTTCTCCTGTACTCAGCACTGAGGTGGTCCCAACTTGGATCCCGTGACCAGTTCTGGGCCTCTCAATTCAAGAAAGATATTGAGGTGCTGGAACAAGTCCGGAGTAAGGCAATGAATCTGGAGAAGGGTCTGGAGCATGAGTCTTATGAGGAGCAGCAGACGGAACTGGGGTTGTTTAGCCGAGTGAAAATGAGGCTTGGTGGTGATCTCATTACTCTCTACAACTTCATGAAAGAAGGCTGTAGCAAGGTAGGGTTGGTCTCTTCCCTCAATTAATAAACAACAGGATGAGAGGAGAAGGCCTCAAGTTGCACAAGGAGTGGTTTAGGTTGGATATTAGAAAAAACTTCTTCACTGAAAATGTTGTTCAGTATTGGAAAAAGCTGCTTGGGGAAATGGTTGAGTCACCGGCCCCAGAGGTATTTAAAAGACATGTAGATGTGGTGCTTAGGGGCACAGTTTAGTGGTGGTCTTGGCAGTGCTAAGTTAATGGTTAGACTTGATGATCCTAAAGGTCCTTTCCAACCTAAATGACTCCGTGATTTTATGTCTCTCTCCTCTAACCTTGCGTGTTTATTTGGACACTGCTTGCTCATAGAGTACATGGCCAGGAGGACCTTGAAATCACCTAATATGATCTCTTATGCACCACAGGCCACTACATTCCACTGAGCTATCTCTGTATGGAAATGGTGTGATGAAACCAGAGCAGTGAAATGCCTCTTAGTCCAAGAGCAACTTCATTCTTATAAATCCAGGCCTCTTCTTTACAGATTGGTGGTTACCCGGCTTGCAAATTGACTAATAAACCACCTCTGTTGTGAGGTGTGTCTTCCCAGTTTTAGGGAGTTGGTCTCTAGTTGTCATCAGGCTAGTAATCTTAATTGACACTAAAGGGCCTGAATATGTGAACAGTTCTGCATGCAGGAGGGCTGTGGGAAAGGTTCATTTCTATGGCAGGGAAGCATGCTCCTAGAGAAAGAATGGCTGTGTCTACTGTGTTGTTTCCAAAAATGTTTCCCAAGTTGTGAGTCAGAGTATGCCTCCAACTTGCTCCCTGAGTCCTCCCGGCAGAGAAGATCCTGCAAGACTGGGGAGTTTTGTATAAAGCACATTTAAGTAAAGAGATAAAGCAATATTAGATCATATTCCACCTGAAATGGACTTTTCAAGACTCGCTTCTTCAAAATCAAAAAGAATTTGTTTGATTTTTTCACATCTGTGGGTCACATTTTTTGATTGCTGAACAGCTAACAGATTGAAGAGTTATTGTTTCTCCATAGAAGAACAGGATTTTTTTAAAAAACTTGTCATTTCTGGACAAGTAGAGACACTTAGATAGGAGCATATTGTAGGCTACTGTTTAATTATGCAATGAGGATGGATAGAAATCACACAATAAAACAAATAAAGGTAATTTTAATGTGATTCAGTGAAAAGAACTAGTAGATTGAAAATGTTATTGGGCTGCACAAAACCAGAAACACACAATTATTACAAGTTTATTTCTCTTTGCTACCAGGTTAGGGACTTCTTCCTGCCTGCTTTTTCAGTACTGAAATACTGAAGAGAAGCAAGGGAAATAACAATCTGCCTCCCTGCAGCTTTCTGAGCTGATGAACTGTTGCTTTCGAGATGCAGCTTTCTTTTGTCTAAGGTTTTGATTCTGTGAGTGATCTATGCTACAAGCAAAACAGGGAAGAGAACATTGTTCTTAATTAATCTCTGCTGGATTAATATATTTTTATGAAGATTAGGAAAAGGAGAAGTAGGTAGATGTCTGCAACTGTCAAAAAGCTGCCAGTGATTGCATGGCTACGACAAACTGCTGAAATGATAGCTGCAGCAGTGAAGCAAGGGAAATCTCAAAGAACAGGCAAACATATGTGAGACAGGAGCTCTCCCCATTCTCTTCCAGAGAAATCGAGCTATTCCAGATGTTCCACTTCTGAACTGCTTGTGAACCCTGTACTATTGTAAGCTAAGGCATTTGCAGATTATTTATTGTACTTTTTATTGTGCCTTTGCTGCTCACCCAAGGTGATGGAAATGAATAAATTCTATTTAATTCTACCTTTTCTGTATTGTATAATCTATCTTTTTCTTATGGATGCAGCAGCTTGGTCTCAGGCTCCAATGGTATTGCAAGGTAATTCTCCCTGTCTCTGTGCGTATGCATGAATATTTCCCCACCAGAGCAAAAATTATTAGTCAGTTGGTATGTTCCCTCTTGCAACTAATGAGAAATATAAAATATTTTTATGACTGATGTGAATAATAGGCGTTGTCACCCGTAACCTTCCTCATCCCTTTTGTCATGCAAGTGGGGTGTCTCTCATCACATGTAAGGCAAGGGAGTGAGGAGCGAATGGGGAGAGCAGCTCTGTCTGTGTGCCTCTATGATCTCCTCATTTCATTAGATGCAGAGTTTCTGTCTGGGAACTGTATGTGGACTGTGTACTGAGATTCCCCACAGCTATGTTGCCTTTCCATAAGGTGTATGAATAGACATGCTATGCTCTGATTTGGGACTGATGACTTCTCATCTCCTAAGAAGATGTCTTGTGAGGCCATGATTGTCTGTAACAATGGCAACGATGGTGCCAAAATGGGATACGGACACATGGAGGCTGAGGAATAACATGAAGATTGTGCTGTAGTGGTCTACCCTTGTTTCTTTTTGTCAGTCAGTGTGACATGTTGGAAACCTGTTGCTTCTGTGAATCTTCTTCACATGTGTTGGGCAGTGGATGGAGTAGTTGGGCTCTCATACTAAACTTCACCCAAGAAGAAGCTTGTTAGAATTTTGAGTAAAGGGGTTTTGTGCAAACCAACACTCTGCATCTGTGGTTGTAACTTCTCCTGCAAAAACAAAGGCTGTCACCACTTCCCAATGGAACTCTGCCTGTCAAGATACCTGGGTTTGTTCCAAATAAGCTAGATAGAAGCACTACAGCTTCAGGATGGTGCTCAACCCAAACTTACCAGAAATACAAATAATGCTATACAGGAACAAGTGGGATGAATCTCGGCTCTGAGCTAATGTTGATCCATCTGGTGTTGCAGCAGAGTATGTTAATGAAAGATCTCACTCTCTCCAGCTGCAACTATTTCATTCCAGGGATAAGGAAAACAAAGTAATATTTGATGTATTAGTAATATTCAAACAATGTTTTTATGAAGTAAAAAGGTTTAAGATAAATAAAATGTTATATCAAATATTAAAATTTAAATAACAACACAAAGAGTATATATTTGATAAAAATCAAAGAGCAAATGTAGTCACTCAGAGAGATGAAAAAGAGATCATGATTCTTCTTCTTCGTGTCCTAGGTGCTTATTTGAGAAATGACAGGACATGTCTTTGCTAGAGCTACTTCAGTACCTCAGTTTTCCCACCTGTGAAAAAACGTGATGGAAGAGGCTGATTTTCTGACTGAATCTCCATGACAAGACAGACAGCCTTAGGAGTACAACACCCACAGCTCTTCCACATCTTACACCAGAGCTGCAACCATTGGAATTTGGGTTTCTTTTCTTGGAGCTGGGAACCAAGGGATGCCAAGAGTACTGCAGAAATTCATTTTCAGCAATTCCAGGAGACTCAGCTGGTAAAGAAAAGGCTTTGAGTTTAAATTCTCTAAAATTCGGGTAAGCGAAGGTGAGAGTCCAAGTCCTCACATCCATGGAGAATGTTCAACCTACTTGGAGATGTAGGTGCACGCCTTTATAAAATTTTCTTATTTGCTGATACTAATGCCCTGCTTATAGGTTTTACTGGTCCATGTTGTTCCTCAGTTACTGGTTAGCATCTGGTCCTGCCACAAGTTCTTCCAGGTCTCAAGAGGGATCAGAGCACAACTGCAAGATCAGAGCCCCAGGAAAGGACTTCCCCTTTTAGCTTAAGGACTGCACTTCAGGCTCTAGGATTTAGGATTAAGCCAGGCCCCCGGACAGTGAGTTAGTCAGTGGCTGCAGCTGCTGTCAGTACAGCTTTGTGCATGTGTATTGTCAGAAACTCCAAAATAAAAAGAACTTGGTCCCCTATGAGCTCCCGTGGCCATGGAGAGTTTTTTCCTTCAATTTATGGAGGCTGTGGGGGAGCAAAAAGGCCAAGACAGTTCAGTGCTTCAAGAATCTGGGTTTAAACTCATGTAACAATTTTGGAAAACCGACACTTAAAACCAGACTTAATGCCAGAAGGTAAATTGCTCCTTCAGAGTACACCACAAAAAGAAGTCATCGGACTAACCTCTAGCATGTTCACCTAGGGGGTGAAATGCTTAACCAAAAATACATTTTCACAATTTTACAAAGCCTATGCTTATTTTCTGGTAAAATAAATCCAACTGGGTGTTGCAGTAATGAAGATGCCAGACATGCCATAGTTGAATGTCAACACACAGACAGTTACAAGGGAGCTGAGCATGCTTAGCGCTGTGTTTGAAATAGGTGAAGAGTGCTAGGACTATGAGGGATACTAAACCACATGGACAGAATATTGAGCAATTATTAAAATGGTAAAAAATGCGGTTCTCAATCAGTCACTACTGATTGTATGATGCAGTCCACTGCTGATACTACTAAACAGAATACATCCTGTTTAATTGCTTCTCCCAGTAATTTTGTCTAATCATGTTAAAAAAAAAGCAGCATGGCTAGGCTGCAATATTAAATGCATGAAGCCATGGGATTGTGTAATGCTACGTGCGTGGTGTGGTAGTGAGACAATGTGAAAGGCAATTGGAAACAATTTCATTGGACACAGCAAAAGTTTGGCAGTGCATTTATGATGGACCTCTGTGTGCAAGAAATCCATTTGTCATGATGGCAGCAGGGCTGTCTACACAGACCTACAGTTTCCCTCTGCACTGGCAAAAAGGAGGCTGACAAATAAGGGGAGCTGTCCTGAGGACAGGAACTCCCTACAGCCCCCCTGTTTATTGGCAGATCCCAAACTGGACTTCAGGTATGCATTCATTTGGTTTAATCAGCAGGAATAAAGTTACACAAACACTGTTGTTCTGATCCACTCAGCTGTCAGATTAGTTTGAAATGGCCACTGAGCACCCAGAGCAAACACATCTCTTACCTAAAGCCTCTCCTACCATCACACTATTTCCAGAATACTCATCTTGCCGCAGTTTGAAGAAACAGCCCATTTAACGAAGGACATGGAAACATTAACAAATAGGTGCTAGAGATACACAGGACAGAGATTAGTGTATGAGTCAGGGATTGCTATGGCTGGAGCCACATGGTGAAAGGGGCACACAGTAGGGATGGTGTCAGCCCTGTAGCTCACCTCGTACTGCCCAGCTGCAGACACTGCAGCCTTGGAGGCTCTGTCCCTTCCACTTCCAAGAGCTGCCAGGGAGAATGAAGCTCATCTTCTCTCCACTTATAGAAACATGTGGTTGCCATGGGGGGAATAGGAGAGAGGAGAATCTCTTAGTAGCATAATCTGATTCAACTGAGGTTCAGCTCGTGCTGAAAACAGCTGGCTTTTTGCCCAGAACAGAGAGTGAACTTTAGAGGATTTCGAGTGAGCGAGCCCCATCTTCAAAAGCATTCCTCTGGTAAAGCAACATACACGCTCCACCAGATCTCGTCTGAAGACCTGTTAGCTGCTGAGGTACTCAGAGTAAAACGACATTGGCAAAAGGAATATAAACAGACATTACCGACCTGAAATCTAGAAATTAAAAAAAAAAAAAAGAAAAAAAGAAAATGTAATTTCGAGTATTACATCTATTGATTTCCCTGGGGGATACTTCACAGCTTTACAACCACATTTCCCTGCTTATTATGAATGTTTCTCTCACCTTCACAGCTTTGTGTAAGGTTCAGACAAACAGAAATATAGGGAAAGAATTCTTGACAAAAATAAGTAGAGGGGAACAATAGAATGGAAAAGGGGACATTTCAAAGGTATGTCATATACAGGACTTAGCAAAATTATCAGGCAATATGTTTCAGAGAGACACGATTGATTTGAAATATATATATTTTTGCCTCCTCTGAGTCTAACTCAATTTTTTAAGTGAAATGTCTTTATCTTTGGCATGAGAAATATTAAACTCATTTCTTTTCAGGGAGTCTCCCCGTATTTGAAAAAGACAAACACCACACTGTAACAAGCCTCTCCCAGGCATGAACTTTAAGCGCACTTTCCCCATGAAAAATGTATGGAGCTCTGAACTTTACGGCGACTACCATCCCTCCCTCAGTCCCTTACGTGCCTCTGGCAGTGTAACAGCCAGGCTGTTGTTCAGGGGCGATTTTCTTCCTTACACTTTTCCCAATACGCTGAAGACGACACCGGCCGTGCCGCGTTTCAGAGGACAAGAGTACGGCAGCTCCCAGGTGTGTTACCGCAGCACCGGCGAGCGGAGGGGGTGCCGTGCCGCCCAGCTGTGGCCATCAGCCAATCGAACAGCAAAAAAAACACCCCCAAAAACCATCTAAACACCCCGAAGAAAACTCATGAGAATTGAATGGGGGGCGAAGTTCGGAGCGCCCTCGGCGCG
The DNA here is from genome assembly GCA_013396735.1 of Grallaria varia. NCBI lineage: Eukaryota > Metazoa > Chordata > Aves > Passeriformes > Formicariidae > Grallaria > Grallaria varia. The sequence continues at coordinate 560,115 of VWZG01006123.1, read as the reverse complement.
GCTCCCCCCCGGGAGGGGAGCTCAGCGGCGGGACGCGGGACGCCGGCACTGTCCCGCGGGGCGGAGCGGGGCGGGGAGGGACCCCCGGTGGGTCCCGCACCCCCTGCCCGGGGTCCCGCTCCGAGCCCCCGGCTCNAGGAGGGTCGCCAAACTGCTGCCACTTCGTCGGCCGTGAGCGGCACTCGCTGGCGGCGGCGGCGGCAGCATCCCGCCCCTCGCTGCATGGCAGCCCAGTGAGGGAGGAGCGGGCGAGGGTCTGGCGCTGCCCGGAAGCCGAGGGAGCCAGCGCCGGCGGCAGCAGCCCCCGCCGCCCTCCCGCCGGGATGCGCCCCGCTCTCCGCTGAGGCGCAGCCCCGCCGCGATGCTCTCCCCCGAGCGCCACCGCCACCACCGCCACCCCCCGCCACCGCAGCCGCCACCGCCGCCGCACCACCCGCCGCAGCCCAGCCATGTCGTGGCCACCATCGAGAACCTGCCGGCGGAGGGCGGCAGTGGCGGCGGCAGGAGCGGCATCTCCGCGCCCTCCTCCAGCGTGCGCCAGAGGATCAGGAAAGTGCTGAACAGGTGAGGCCAGGGGATGTAGCGGGGCTCCGGCGGCGCGGCACTGCACGGCACGACATGGCACGGCGCCGCTCGCCCCGAGGCGCGCAGGTCCCGGGGCGGCCCGTCGGGGGGGCCCCGACCCGGTCCCCTCGGCGGGATGGAGCAGCGGGGCACGGAGGCACCGGCGGGGCCGCTCTCTCAGCTCGGCTCGGCAGGGCTGGGCTGGCAGCGCCCTTCCCCGCGGAAGCCCCGGGCGGGCAGGGGGCGGCGGCGCCGAGCCTCTCCCGGCCCATTGTTGCCTCCTTCCTGAGGCGCCCGCCGGTGCCGGGCGCACCTGCCGTGCCCGCGGGCACAGCCCCCGCAGCGGAGCATCCGCGCCGCCCGCCGCTCCGGCTGTCCTGGCCCGTCGCGGGCAGGCGAGCGGCCAGCGGGAGGAGGGAGCCGATGGATGTCCCCCGTGCCGCAGCCCGGCCGGTGGCGGAGGCGCTGCCGGGGAAGTTGAAGCGCGGGTGGGGGGGAAGGGGCGGCCCCCGGGGCGCGGTCTGATGCTCCGGGGTGCTGGGTGGCGCCGGTGGGATCTTTGCCCGATTGCGACCACCTCGCGTGGCCAGGGAGCAGCACTCTGGGGCTGCGGGAGCGGGACGCTGGCAAGAGGCGAGCCGGTGGGTTCGCTCGTGCAGTGCGAAGATGAGAAAGCTGCAGGGTGCTCAGAGTAAATTATTTCACCGAAGGCACAAGAAAACACTGGAACCATCTTACTTAAATCCTTTGCACTCACCTCTCTGCCAGTTGTTTCTTTTGCACTGCATTTGATTAGGGCAGAGGTTTTCACTACGAAGCAGAGTCCACCCAGTGCCTGACTGGTTGCACTGCTCCAGAAGGAGCTCCTATCTGAAAAGCCAGCTGGAGCCATCACTTCTTCCTAATGACCCTTACGTGCTAACAGAGCAGTTGCAGCAGTGGGGTGGTGCGTGCCAGCCTTGGCCTCATTGTCCCGACTTTAGTTTCAGATACGTGTAGTGTGGTTAGGCTACTAAACCAGCTCTTCTGTCTGGATATGTTAAGTTTGAAGATTAAGGTAGTTGACCCTTTGAAGTTTTTAAATATTAGGAATTACCATTCTTGTGAGTGTTACATTGTTACAAATATATGAAGCTATTTGCGCTCTACTACATGCAGTTAATTAACATTACCAAGCTAGGAGGATTTTCCAAAGCATCAATAAGGGAGGAAACATTTATCTTTTGTTATCTGAGCATAAGAAGGATTGAAAAGAAGACGAAACAAGTAGGAGCAGCTTCAACTCCATTGCGTATTTTCTTGTACATGTGGATTTGCAACTCTCAGTATAGTAAAATTCAGTCAATTCCTCAACATGACAGTCTTTGTCATCTTAAGTGTCCTGTGCTTGCAATATCCTGCTCTCCTTCTGCTTGGTTATCCTGAGATGTGTGTCAGTCCTGAAATAAGATACTAGAGAAAAGAGGTTTTCTCAGGGCCAGCAAGAGATATATGAAGATGTGGTGAAGAGATCAGGTACAAAAGCAATAGGTTCTCCTGTGCAAGGGTGACAGTAGTGACCTCTGGGGAGTCATCAAATTGACCACAGTCATCACGGCTAGGAGGCGTTGAATTAATTCATATAGTCTAGGCAGTTACCATTCTTATGCATATATATGACTCTCAGCCCGAGATAAAGAATCAAACCAGTATTTGTTGTTCTTTATGTATGATTGAAATGAGGATATCTAGGTTGTGGTGGGTTTGTTTTGGTTTGGTTTTTTGTTTGTTTGTTTGGGGATTTTGTTTGGTTTTTTAAGAGAGGAAAAGGGTAGAAATTGGCTCTGGTGACCGAAGTTCAAATCTCTGATTCACAAACTTGAATCTGGAAATGAGATCTCCCATTGCCCAGAGTAGCACCCTAGCAAACAGAAGTTCAGTCACTTTTTTGTGAATGTGTTCTTTTTTCCTTCTCAAATATGAAATAAGAGTAAAAACTTTTTAAATTTATGTGATTTATGGAGAAAGAAGACTTTTTACTAAGATATTTTAATCTTCAGCCAATCCCACAGTCTGTATCAATGGACATTTTGCCTAAGTTAGGTTTCCTTAAGTTTCTTTCAACTTTACAGAGGAACTAATGTCTCAGTTTGTAAAACGTCATGACTTTCATCAGTATTTCTTTTGATACAGTGAGATCAATCCTGACACAGTGAAATGAATCCTGACACAATGTTTATATTTCCGTCTTCTATGGAAACAACAGCATGCAAATACATAAGGGAAAGGAAGAAATATATATGCCATATCCATAAAGTAGGAGCTCAGAACAAACCAAACACTGGCTTTTCCAGTTGTTTTTCTTCAAGAAAAGGGTAGCACTTTCTCTGTGCTGCCTATATTTTATGTGCACATTTGATTGAGACCCATTTGTGAAAGATTCCTGATTGACTCATTGTGATGAGCTCATGTGCTTCTGTTTTCTGCTAGACAAAGCGGAGAATCTTCAGGCAGACATCAAATAAAAAGGCTTACAACATCTGGGGCTGCCAGAAATCTGCTTGTGGCTGGTGGAATCATAGAATGGTTTGTGTTAGAAGGGACCTTTAAAGGTCACTTAATCCAAGCCCTGCTGCATTCAGTTGGAACATCTTCAGCTAGCTCAGGTTGCTTAGAGTCACATCCAACCCAACCCTGAATGTTTCCAGGGATGAGGCATCTACCACATCTCTGGGCAACCTGTTCCAGTGTTTCACCACCCTCATAGTAAAAAACTGCTTCCTTATAGCTAATGTGAATTGAATCTTTTCATTTGAAACCCTTATCCTGTCACAAGAAGCCCTGATAAGAAGTCTGTGTCCAGGGAAGGGACAGATTATGTTGTGGTCTGGGAGGAAACATGACAGCAGGAGAATGGGGATAGACACTGTCAGAAACCAAACATTGTTTCTCTCTCACATTATATTTAGCAGTTCGAACACCCAGGCACTTGCTGGTTCCTGAATTACCTTTGAAGTTTCCTCTTAAAATTGTTTTACAAGATGTAGAAGCTTATTTTAACTTCACATTCCAACCTCTCCTCTCTGTTCGCTCAATAGATCCCAAAGAAATAGAGAAACACTGAAACACCCCCCCGCAGGGTGTCTGAGAGAGAACACATTGAAAGCAGAGCTGTTTGACTGTGAAAATCTATTTCAGTGATCACAGCAAACACTACACTCTGAAAAAAGTTGGCCATAACAGAAAACCAAAGTAAAACACAAAAGTGAAGGGTCAGAATCACAGAAGACTGGACATTCTCGACACAAATTGTGGAATTTACTGGAATAATTTGAATATAAATTTTGGGCTGTCAGTGATGGCGAACATGACCTGCTGCAATTAGATCCAACTTCCTGTTATCCTTGAAGTAGATGTAGTGCTTAGGGACATGGTTTAATGGCAGACCTGGCAGTGCTGGGCTAATGGTTGGACTCAATGGTCTTAGTGGTCTTTTCCAACCTTAATGATTCTATGGTTCTGAGTCGGAAGAGGATGGGTTTGAATTGCTGTTGCGTTTAGGGGAAATGTTGTAGTGATTACATACTGCAGGTGTGTTCCTGAACCTGTGACACACACCCATGGTCCATAAGTCCCAGCTGCAGGGCTCTGCCTGGTACCTTCCTTGTGACATTTGCTGAGCAGGTGTCCCCAACTGAACCTGACCTGCTGTATTGCAGGGAAGAGCAAGAATAATGTTATCTGCTTGATTGCTTGATTTCTTGCTTCTTCAAACTTCTGTGAAGCCAAAATTGGACTCCACCAACTCTGTCTGCTTGTAGAGGACCACTTAATGAGCAGTGACTCACCTGCTCCGCATTGCCTCCCACCTATAGTGTGAAGCAAGAAAATAAGGAGAAAATCATGTGGCTTGGAGTTCTGCAGTTCTCCACGCCTCCACCCCAGCACCTACAGATTTCAGAGATACCTGTTGGTGGGTCTCAACCATCTGGCTGCATTCCAGCGCAGAGAGGGGGCTTGTTTCCCTTTCTTGCACTCCCTAGGTGTTCTGATAGGGCAGAGAGTCACCTGCCAAACACTGCCTGTGGCCCCTGAAGTCTTTTTAACTAATTTACAGATTGATCTTGTGTTGGGAAAGCTGGTTATCACCTCTTTAGAGGAACTGGACAGACAATAAATATTGCTGAAACACAGAGGGGAGCAGGTTGCCAAATGATTTCTTTGGGGGATTCTTGCAAATTATGTCTCTGAACAAGAGCCAACAAATGAGATGCCTGCTTATACATGAACACTATCTCTGTAGTCCTGAGCACGGGGACAAGGAAGGAGAATGAAGTTTCTGCGAGGAACATGAGTTAATATCTTTAGATGCTGTGACAAAGGTATTTTAGCTAAGTAAATGAGATTATTCTGTGAAACACAAAATACCACAGCTGCGTCAATGAACTCAGGTCTCCAGAGTAACATCTAAGGCACTGCTATTGTATTGCTTTCCTTGAGGACTTTTTTAGAAAGCTGGATGGCACATACATTTTTCTGGGTTTGCCCAGTTCTATTTCTTAGTACTTTCTTAAGGAGTACTAGCTATGGAATCTAGCTGTGCCTTATCTTGCTGTTTCAAGGATGTCTTTAGAGGCTTTTTCTTGCTCTCTGTTGCTAAATGGCATTTTATAGTTCTCAGAAGTTTCCTAAAAATGATATCAGAATATAAGAAATACACTTGAATCAGAAAATGAAAAAAGAGCGATTTCAGCCAGTCAGTGCCATGCCATCTTTTAAATAGCTTTGTAGTTACGTTCTCTCCACTAGCGAATTGTGAAAACTTTCTCAGGAACAGTATGTCTCTTTCTACTTCTTTGCTCACTTATTTATGTTATCAAATGAATTTTAGCCTTGTGCATGAAGCCACTGCAGGGTCTAATTCCTGTCTTAGGAAAAGGAGGAAAAAATAATGTTGCTTATAAGTATAATTTATTAAGCTAGGCAGTGATTTATTGAACAAAATTATATGAAGAAAAGCAATTTAGATTCTGTCAGAAAGCCTGGCTGTTTGGGTGCAGTCTGAGTAAAAGTGTTGCTTTTTTAGTATGTTACAGGCCCAATTCATCCCTGATAACTGGAGTTAGGAAGAGTTTGGCCTGCTAGCTGACTAACTTCGAACTTGAACCATGTGTCAAAATTACTAATTCTTCAGAGATGAGAGCTATTTAAATGGTGCTGCAAATATCAAAAGCTATAGCATAATTTTTTTTTCTACTAACATGTATCTACATAGTAAATCAGACAGAGGGGTTTATGTACTAGAACGAAGCTGAAACTAAATAATAATGAAATTGAGGCAGTGTGTTTCATTGCCCCAAAGCAGTAACATCTTTCAGTTGATTGATCAGAGAGACAAACCAGCCAAATAATTTATGGCTTTTTTTTTTAAATGAGAAGCAAGTCAAGGATCAAACATATCATTTTTGAATCCAAAAAAAAGTGAGTATTCATGACCTTCAGTTGCTTTGCTTTCTTCTTCAAAACAAAAGAATTTACTTCCTTTGGGATTTTTATTCTTTAAAAGTACAAATATCTTCTCAAAGTCCGCCCAGAATAACAGTGACTTTAGAAGAATGAACCTGAGCTCAATTCAGATAGCTGTAGTTCTCCTTTTAGGTAAAAATATTTATACTATTCTGAGGTAAGCTAAAGAGAATGAGTTCAGAGCATAGATAAAGCAACTAGGTTGGCTTCCTTGTGCCTGCTAGTATGATTCTTTTTGGTTGAGCAAGTGGGAAGGTCATATCTGCCTGTAGGAAAGCATCCTGGCAGAGGATATAGAAATCAAGGGATGACAAATTGTCCTCTGTTTCCTTATCTCATTAGTTTACCTTTAATTGCCATTTTGTAAGCAAATGACCTCTGCAAATTAGCTATGTTCCCAAAAATTTGGGTGCATAGGGGAAATACCTGTAAAATATGAGAAAAAGATACTCTTCCCCTTCCTCTCCAAACAACCTGTCAGTGAATGCAGACTTCCTTACTGGCATGCCATAGTACACTTAAAATGCTTTGATTTAGGAGCGAAGATGAGCTAAAGTACATAAAACTTCCATGTTGTGGCTCTGGCACGTACTGGAAAGCTGTCCAAGTATGGCTTCAAAGTTTCTGAGTGCGGCTTCCCAACAGGTTTAGAAACAAGGATTGGAAAACTTTGTCCCCCTTGCCTTGCTTTTGCTCCTGAGAATTTACGCCTTAGGGAGATCCAAGCCTTGTCGGTCCTGTTCTGAAATAGGAATTGTTTGGAGTGATTCGTTAATGTAAGTGCACTGTAATCCAAACCCGACGGCCCACATACTGATTGGGAAAAGACTTTCCCTAGGAGAGGCAATTCGGCAAGGCGAAATATGTGGGTGTCTTCTGTCTACCTATGACATTCAAAATGCCGGTACTTACTTGGGTGCCTGTCTGTAAGTGGGAATTTTTGACACTGGCTGTGCTGTGGGCTTTGGGAAGGGGTTACTGCCTCTTGAACTAGGAGGGGGGGGTTCAAAGGAGCAGCACCGTAAATGGCTTCATAGAGAAAGAGGGAGGAATGGACAGAGTGGCTCTTATGGGATGGACAGAGCAGCTTTAATGTGCTAATGAGGGGAAGGCCAGATGCCAGCAACGATCAGAAGGGCTCTTTGTGGTTCTGTCTCTTTGGAGATGGCTGGAGTCTCTGTCCTTATCAGGGTTGGTTCTGCAGGCAAAGGGAAACACTGGGGCTATTAGTGAGGTGTTCCCTTCCTTTAAATCAGCAGATAGCCTGACAGATCAGCATTTGAATACTGATTAGGGTTAATTACCGAGAAAGCTTAGGAAAAAGAAGTTGCTGAAGAAGCTTGACTTTAAAAACTACAAAAAAATCACCCCCCCAAGCCGAACAACGACAGAAATCTCATGCTCAGTCTTGTGAGCTGTGCCCAAACTCAGCTGAAATCACCTGTTACAAGAACAACTGTATGGGGAGTCATAAATTGCTATGACTGTAAAGTGTGTAAGTATCGGTAGTTCTGACATTCATGTTGTGAACTGTCTAATCTACCAGTCTGTTCTTATTTATGTCTGCCATCCGTCTTGCTGAGTTTTTTACTAAAAACACACCAGTTTTGAAGCTTGTCTTTCAGCTTTCTCTGACTTGGTTTTTCTCATGATTTGAGGGAACATTTCTTCAATACATATTCACTCTCAGTCATTTTTCTCAGAGACACCAGATGATTGAGGTAGAAGGTTTGATCCCATGCATGACATTTCCTCAGTATGGCTGGAACTAAAGAGCCAGAGATGTAGGAAGGAGTGTCCCCACAGCCTGGCCGTGCTCCGTGAAAGCGCCTGTACAGCAACACTGTGCAGTACATCTGCAAGGAGTGTGCCAGCTTTTTGGGATGTGCCATGGTACACAGGGATAGCCAAATAATTTCCTAGAATAGGTGGATGACCCTTGATCTCACCAGAAAGGTCTATCCACAAATGATGCCATGAAGATGCCACGGTAAAAAAACAGGGACACTTATTAAGTCAGCCTTCTGTTTGTAGCTGATACAGCAATTTCAGTTTCCTCTTGGTGTGGTGGTCAGTTTCTTCCTTACACTGCCTGTTCCCCATCTGGTATGAGAGGCCACACTCCACCTTCAGACAGACCTGTGGCAATGTGTAGGAACTTAGGAGTTGGATAGAAAGTATTCTCTTTTGCTATAACTTTTTTTCCTTTCAGAAAATGTAGTTGAGTCAAAACCTTGTTAAGAAGGATTTCAAGACTACATGTTCAGTAAAGTACAGACTAGATTTTTTTGGATGGAGAGCGAGTAAGTCTTCATGGTAACATGGTGATGGGAGTACTTATGTAGGAGACCAGGTTTCACTCGGCTTTGCTGCATCCCTGAGGTCTGCTGTAAACACAAACTTTGATGTTCTCTTAGGATGAAGAACTTCAAAAGCTTGTGGTTTTCTCTTAATGCAAGATGTGAAAAGTTCTGAAAATTGAAAGTTTGCAACTAGAAGATGCTTTTTTGCCCAGCTCATCTCCCAAGACATTTCAGGCTTCAAGGTGTTCATTTACTAAAGCATACTACCCTTGAAACATACTGCTGCATCTCTAGTACAGATAAATTAAGTAATTTATGTCCAGTAGCAAGACCATAATTATTACCTCCCAAACCCTGGTGTTAATTGCAACCTGTAAGCCAGTATTAGCTGCTGATGAAATGAAAACAAAATTTGAAACATTTATAGTGATGGCCATTAGTTTGCTTAGTCCTCTCTGGTGTGCATTTGTCAAGGAAGCTGTCATACATGTGTCCAGAAGCCTGCTTCACTGCATTTTATTGGGCTGCCCTGATTTTAAAAGGGTGTCGTCTTCTGTGCCACATTCATTCTCATTACTTTTCTCATCTGGCAAGTGTTTTGATTGGGACTTGACTTTTTCTGCTTTTCATTTGGTAGAAATGGAAAATGAGTTAAGGGGACTAAATATTTCCCCCATTTAGTGAAATAGGGAGGAAGTCATCAGCGGTGTGGGATACCAGAGTCTGTTCCTACTTGGATACCTCTTTGAAGAGGAAGAGAGATCCACAGCTCCACTCCAGGATCACTCCAGCCTAATAACTAAAATTCTGATCCTTAATGTCACCTTGGTGTGCCTAGCTGAGACCTTACTAGGGGAAGGGGGAGTTTGAGTGATCTGGGATGGGCTGAATGAGAGTAGTGGCTACAAGGCAGAAGCAGGGGAGTTCTCTCTGCCTTTTTTTGAAGGAGAAGGTAGATGTCCAACTCTTCAAGAGGAGGCCTGAAATAAGTCACTGTAAGGTAGGGCGAAATGCTCCAAGAAGGGGTAAGGCATAAGCTGTACCCTATCCTATGCTTTCTGCTTTTTACCAAGATTTCAGTCTTTGTCTATCCAGGTACCCCTGTGACTTTCCCAAGGTGCAGTCTTTTTCTGAGTGGATCTTTGTGGGGTTTTTGGCCCTATGATGGTGAGACAAATGCTAGAAAGTACTTACTAAAATGAAATAAATTACCTTGTGATTATTTTAAGGCCAGGTATTTAGTGGAGTTTAAATAGCTCTGTATTTTCAGCAGCTTCTGCAGCCTGATTTGGGCCATTTGCCTTCTGAAATCTCTTCTTATCAGAAGCTGAGTGCTGTAATGAAACTAAGTGTTTCTTTCCTGTTGCTCTTTTCCTTTTCTCTCTGCTGCTGCTGCAGACATGAAATGCTTTTGATTATGTTTTTTTAAACTCCCTGCTGCCAGTATATTGAGGTCTGTAGGGACTGTCCTGAGTAGGATGAAAGTGAGAAAGGACAGCAAATAGCAGGTAGGCTGGGAAGAGTTGAGCAGGAAGCTGGAAAATATTTTAATGGGTATGGGATTTGATACTTGAAGAAAATAAAACTGATGTTGTAGATGTAATTTTCTTTAGGCTGGGTATGAGGATTAAGTACTGTCAGGCAGGAAAAGTTTCCAAGCTTTATCTGATACTATGAGGAAAAAGCCAGCATCCAAGTGTACCAACTGAAGTGCATACTTTTTCTGCGTAACTTACCTAATATGCACGTGTAACTTCCAGTCAGATCTTGAATACCTGGCATTGGGTGCCTGATGTGCTGAGGGGGATGCTTCGTAGAAAAACGACTGTTTTTTTCTGGAATTTAGAAATCACCATTTGCAGAAGTGCTGTCTGGCTTGTCTCAGGGCAGAGAACCACCTGTGGGTAGCCCTGGAGACCTTGTTCCATTGCCTTCTCTTCACATTCTTATACCAAAGGTACCTTGCTTTGATTTAGTGCTTGCTAGCATTTTGTTGACAGTATACTTCACTGGGTTTTTTAGAGTCCAGTTTATGGTGAGGGAAACATGTCTTGGAAGACATTCAGTAGATTCCAGGGCATTTGGAGGACTTAATCTAGAAGCACAGGGACAAGGTGGTATGATGATTGTCATACACATATGAAGGCACCTCTTACTGACATTGAAAAGGAAAATTTTGGGTTTTCTCTCATTTAAACAAGAAGATGACAGCAGAACTACTGTTTAGTAGCATAAGTGCACTCAGGGAGTGAGGCAGAGTGGTCAGGGTAAGATGCAGTGCCATGCAGTGGTGGTCGAAGGGTTGCCAGAAATGGAGGACTTACATTGGATTTATATTAACCCAGTGAAATCTCTGAGCTTTGGAGTTTCTCTTGCTCTAAAGAGGTTACTTGAGTTTAAGACACCAAATAATTGCCTAATAATTCACTTGTACAAAAGGGCTTTGTGTGCCTGACTATATGTAAGCATGTGAGATCTTTTAGGATGAACTACAAGTTACTCAAATTTAACATCCCATTATAAATAAATAAATAAATTCTAGCACATTCTAACTCATAGAAGAATTTCTGTTAAATTTGATGTCTGAAATTGTTCATACATATCAATTTGGTATGTATTACTGTGTTAATGGAACTTATTATAACTCAGCTAGATCAATTTATTAGATTTATCCTCACATTACAACCTATAGATGGACTGAGAGATGAGCCCACAGAATCAATACCAATTTCTTTTCTCATTTATGAATGTTCTTACTAACATCCAAAATACTGTTACACTCGAGAGTATTTAGCTGCAATTTATTTTGAAGCATACACTTTGACGATTTTAAATTTGTCTTTCCTCCTTGTCCTTAATGATTATTTTTTTTTCCATGTATGTGGGCTCTCTTTGAGCAGAGTACCATAGATGAAGCCTCAAATGAGTCATGATCATACTCTGATCACTGGGACTGATTAGCAACTTAGGTGCTTCCAATATTAGGGCTCTGAGGCCAGACCTAATCTTTGAGGTGTGTTTTGGCTGCTCTTCTGTGTGGCAGGCCCAAGGCAGGAGAGGGAAAAAATATAATTGAGAACTAATTTGCCTGCCAAATGTAGTGTGTTTTTCTTTGAGCAGTGGCTATGTGTGCATTTATCTTTAAGAAAATTTGTTGTTTGACTGAGAAGCTGTAGCAAAGACCAGCTGAAATGGGTAACTGATATGGAGCTTGTGCACTTGCTTCCAGAGCTTGAGCATTAAACAGGAGCTGTTGAAAAGCTCATGGTCGGAAGTGAGGGAGGTGGGGGCCAGAAGAAGCATGGGGGAAGAAAGCTCTTTGATCACCCCTGCCCATGCTGCCAGTTCAAGATTGGTAGACAACACTGATGGTAAGGGACAGTCAAGTTTTCAGGCAGTCCTGCCACCGGCATTTCTGTTCCCATCACAGCATCAGTGCTGCTTGAGGATAATGTCCTTCCTTCCTCTGGATGGAGCAGAAATGTTTTGTAACTCTCGGGAAGAGAACTGCTGAGGCTGGTTGATCTCAGCCCAGCCAAAGCAGTTCACCAAATGTTTGTGTGGAGAAATGTCCAGCAGCTGCATACACACAGAGATGTTTCATCCAGTGGTGTGTAATGTGAAATTCCATAAAACTAAGTCTTCTCCAGACAGCCTTTTTTTGTTGTTTTCCAATAAAAGTTGCTGTATCCACTGAGTATACTGCTTATCTCACCACTTTTTAGTCTGTACTTAACTACTGCTGCTGTAGCTGCCGCTTTTGCACCACTGCAGTTATTGGGTGTTAAAAGCTCAAGTGTGATAAACAAAATACAGCATGCACAAAAGGACCAATCAGGTGATAAAGGGAAACTCAGGAGAAAAAATCACCCCCAAATTCATCATATATAAATATTATTAGAGTTAGAAAAATAAGGAGAAGCCCTGTGAATACTGGCTGCCTGATCCAGTTGTGGGGTTTGGGACCAAAGCCAGAGCATGAGGATTTCTGTCATCCTGACTGTACTTGACTAAAAGTTGCAGCAGAGCTGGTGGATAAAATGCAGCTTAACCAACCTGTTGCAGGGCAGAGCAGGGAGGGGTGGGCTTTTGTCTGTCTTGTTTTTATGAGAAGCTGCAGCAGCAAAGGGGAAATACTGTGTTCTAAAGAACCTGGGGAGAGATTACATACAGTAGCTTCTGATTTACAGTCCAAGATTGGACACCAATTGGTTTTTTGGCCCTCTGCAAATCTCTCAACCTCCCTGGGTCTGGTTCAGCACCTGTAAAATGGGGATAATTAAACTTAACTACCTGGAAGAGTTGTTGATTAATGCTTGTAAAATGCTATGCACTGCTATAAAATACAGCATAGTACTCAGAAGCATCTGTTCTGTAGTTACTGTAATGCTTCTCTGAAACTTTATGAGCAAACTTTGCCAAGAAATAAAATTAGTAATGTGTGCAGTACATGTAGGCATCAGGAGATGAGGGAGCTATATCTAACTTTCAAAGGCATCTAACTTCCCTGAAGTACCTCCTGTCAGAATACAAGGAGAGGTTTCCCAAGAGCACCTGAAGTGGCCTGGTACTGAAACTGGTGTCAGATGAAGTTGGGACTGCAGAGTGATTTTCTGGCAGGTGCTAGAAGAGCTCCTTGCTCCACTCCTAGCTTCTCATTCTTATACTTGACCCTGTCTCTAGCTCCTTCGCCCTTTGTTGTGCTGGTGGAGTTTTCTGCACAGTGGCATGGAGAAATAGGTTGGGGTTTTGATTCAGATGGGAAAAAAATGGGAAAAGGTTTCTGTTGTTGGTTTGTATTTCCAGATGGATATTCTCTCTGGTTTAGTTTATCATACAGCTACAAACACATGGACTAACATGATGAAGAGGCTACTACAGGGGTGAGAACAAGTGTCTGGAGATAAAATGAATCTGAGGCTGCTGAAACTCTTGTGACACTGGAGATGATCCCACAAACTATATTATCCAGACACAGATGATGTTATCATCACAGAGGTGTGTTACTGGGCTAAACTTTTTTCCTGACTCCAAAAACAGGTTATGCTGACTTCATGGGAGATGTGTATGGCAACACAAAGAGATCATTTGGTGAAGAGCTGATCCTGGCTGAAGCTCAACATGTTGGGTATGAAACTCTGCTAACAAAAAAGGAAGGAGCCAAGGATGTGCTAGACATAAGCCTGTAATAATTTCTGAGATTTGCATCTCAATGCTATTATTTAGGATACTTACGACATGAATATGTGCGCTATATGAACAATGCACATGCATACACACATAATTATTTGGTTTAATAGGAGACTGTTAAAAAAAAAAGAAAAGAAAATTGTGGTGGAGGGAGGAAACCATTTCCAAATCAGGCACTCCTTCACTGGTGCCTAGAAATTGTTAGGAGAGGGTCAAGAGTTACCTGATGTGAAGATTCCACAATCTCCTAGTCATTTCACAGAGCTGGGTAAGATAGGAGCTAAGGCTGAGAGATGAATTTGTTCTTAAGTCAGTTTCATGAACTGCCAAAAGGAGGTCTCACTTCTGTCTCTTTCGTGAAAACGATTGCTGTTGTAGCTGGGATTTTAGATAACTTTTCATTGGGCTAATGCCTAGACAGATGAAAAAAAGGAAACTGTGAAAAGGGAGGAGCAAGAGTAGAGGAATTGGGGGAAATAGGGCTTGGAGGTAAAAGGAATTAGAAAGAAGGAAGGGAAAGTATATCTTTCTGTGGTCTCAGGCTTTTTATTTGGCTCATCTGTATTGTAATACCATGCCTGGCTTGTTGACAAAGTCCTTAGCTTCCTCCTGGTCATGCTGTCCTGCCTTCTCCAGTGTTAGAAACCCTAGTGCTGATGTTCCTGAGAAGAGTGGTGATGAACACATGTGAGACCTGTTGGGTATTGACAACTGGTAAACAATCAGCTGTAGCCAGTTCCTTACTCAGACAGGGGGCAAGTGATACCGTTGTAACCAGAGAGGAAAAAGAAGGTGGCCAAACATGAGGTAGCATGATGAAGGCACGGAAAAATATGTGCTGTTAGACCTGTAAGTACATGCTGTGTGCTGCTGGAGGTGATGGTGGAGGTGTGATACAGTCCTAAATTGACAATTGTCTTCTTTGTTGCACATTAAATTTATTAATTTTCAGGCATGCTTGAATTCAGTAAGGGTGGGAATTTGTGGAAAGCCTTAGTATAAGCATGCTATGTGTTTCCCTGTTGCTAGAAGTGAAGCCTTATCCCTGGTTTAGTTTTTTCGGAGTAACTAAAAGAGGTGCATGTTCAGTAGGTCTAAAATCATTATATCTAGTGTGCAGTGTTGCTCCAGTGGGCTTTGTGACTCACTTCTGCCTCTCTGCCAAGGTGTGCAGTAACTTCTTATACTGCGGTTGATTAGAAAAATAGCCAAATCAGTGGTGGCCAAAATCAGTGGCTACTGAACTAGCTGGTCTCATTTTCCGTGATGGCATGTGATGTATTACAGTAGTCTCCTATGTGGTATGTTGTGAATAGCTGTTTTCATTTGGCTGATGTGACCTTGGGTGCTCTTCCCTGGCCTCTTTCTTTCTAGAGCCAGCAGACATGCACTTGCTTTCCCAAAAGCTGTGCCTTTGAGGGAGTCCTCTAATCTACAATCCCATGGCTTCAATTACCAAAATAATTTTTTAAGAGCAAAATACCCACCAGTTTGGTCACCTTGCAAGTGGTCATGAGATTTTACTGACATAGGCAGTTATCTGGAGGTGTTTCTATGTTAGTCCTGCTCCCAAATCAATCTTGTATCCTCCTAGCTGTTATATTTTCACTTGCAGTACTGTTGTGGGGAGGTGCTGCACGGTTCTGATGTAGTGCTTGACAACAACCTCTTCCCTCCTGCAGCAGGTAAAGCTGTTGTATTTAGAGAACTGAAACCACAGGCAAACAAAGGTAAGGAGGAACATGGGTGTTGTAGAAGATAATAAGCGTAAAACATCATGGCTGTGTACTGGGCCTGGAGAGAAATAAAGGATTAACAAATCCAGACAGAGAACATATCCTATTGTTCCATTCTTCATTGTGATTCTATTGAAATAAGATGGAAGTGATAATAGAAATTCCAGATCGGGGCCTAAAGCCTCTTTAGGTTGTGACTTTCTCTTAACTAGAAAAAAAAATCTACAAAATGAGCAGCAGTGTGATTTATCCAGCTTTTAGCAAATATGAGGTTGTGCTTAAGTTTCTTGGCAAATTATTTTTATGAGTAGATGACCACTTTCCAATCCCTGAAATGGAGATTTAGGAGACTGCGTTTTTGTGATTTGGGTCAGGGGGTTGTGTTTTTTGTCTATTGAGGAACTGAATGTGTCATTGTTTAGAGGTCTGGGTGTTAATGTCAGTATTTTTTTGTGACTACTGACAGCAAGTTTGACCATGGGACAGCTGTGATACTTTCCTTTCTTTTTGTCTTATGCTTTAGTGCAGGAATTTCTCTGCTTCACAGTTCCTCTCTCTTCCTTGGGTTACTGTACAACCCCCAAGATACAGATTGCTTGCTGGGGCTGGTCTTGTTTTGGGGAAGCTTAAATCATTAGTGTTGCCACAATCCTGCTCTCAGTTAAAGTTTTAAGAGCTTGTAAATAAATACAATCCAGGTTGGTATCTAATTTATTAAAAAAACCTTAACAAAACACAGAAATTATCCCACACATTGCATGGGCTACTGAGTGACCGTGTTCAGTCTGGAAAAGTGTCTATTATTATGAGTATAGGCTCTGTTGATCTTTAAAGAAAGCAAAATAACATGCCTCTCCCAAGGCCCACCTTCTCCACCAAAAAAACCAAAAGCACACCAGAAAAAACCACTAAACGCAGCAACCTTACTCCAGAGCAATATACAGCAGTTTGTGTTTTGATACCAAAATGAGTGAGCAGGAAGCTAAGGAAGAACTTTCAGGTAATTCTGTCAGTGTTTGAATCCCAGTTGTTGAGAGTGGAGCAATGCAACACAGCAGAAATCTCCATCTCATTTTGCCTGTCTGTCTTTAAGTAGGCTTCTGTGGCATAGAAGTGAATTATCATGGAGAGGACTTGTTTCTTTGCTGCTTTAGTGATTCCCAGTAACTATGGCTCTGCTCTGATTTCAGATAAGTAGAGATTGCCGATGGACTGACTCTCAAGTGTGGCTATGGCATAACCACACTGGCTGTTTTTATAAACTCGGTGATGGGGATCTACTGAAGGAGGTGGCAAATCTCTTTTGTAAGAAAGACTTGTAGTATGAGTGCAGAAAATATATGGTCTGTGCAGGAAAAAGTAGTACATCAGCTCTTAGGATGAATTCCTACCTAGAATCAAAATACGTGGTACCTCCAGTTTTCTTTTCTTTGCCTGTATGTTGTTTCTCCTTTCCTCTTTCTGCCCCTGCATGCAGTTTCCCTCTGCAGCCACAGCAGCGCCATGGTTTCAAGATTTCCTGAAAAGGAAGGGGGAGTATGGGGAGAGTCCCCCATGCCTGGTTAAGAGGGTCTATTATAGAGGATTAACTGCATCCAAACAATAAAGCCCCTCGAGGAGCCCGTTACCCTTTTGAGATGAGTGTGTGGGTAAGAGGGCACACTGCTGTCCCTGTATCCCAGCCCAAGTGCGTGTGGTGTGATGCCCTGGTTGCCATGACAATTAATCGCGCCTTTTAAGGGCTGGTGTCGACTACAGATCCCTGTAAATTGTCTGGAAGAGTAGTTAAAGCTGCTCCTTAGGCACCTTTATTTGATTTTACCCCAAAAGATGGGATGGAGAGGTTTTTTGCTTCCTACATGTAAAAAAAGCCAGAGAAATGGAATATGCTGTTGGACTGGCTTTCACTTTCCTGGGTTTGATGAGAGACAGAGAACTTTTGTGAAGAACAGTTCCAAACTAGGCAGGAATGTGGGAGCTCCCAGCTCTGTGCACGTAGTCTTCATGAGAGCAGCAGATTGTGTGTGCCTGGGAAATGTAAGAAGTATAGTTTTCAAGAGGTGTGCATGGATTTTTAATTTTTTTTCATTGAAAGGTTTGCACCAGGCAATTAATGTGTATGTCTTTGACTTTTCTTTAAGCCTTAAAAAAAGAACAGTGAATTTCTGTGCTGTTTCAACCTACAGCAGGACTGTACTCTGCAATTGCCTGTTTGCATAGGTAATGTGAGAGAAATAGGAGATGATTCCTATGTCATTGGTCCAGAAACCTGAACAGCAGTGCATGCATTTCTTAAAAGTCTTCCTGTAGTTTAAAGCCTTGTTCATTGGAAAGGCAGTCTTAATTTCCTCAATACGTTATTAGAATGGTTGAAACAATCTGACCAGAAGTTTGAGAAGGTTTTTTTCTTCCTTGAAGGCATTAAAATCTCTGTTACCTTTGATGTTGCTTCTCAAGCAAAAAAATCCACCAAAACCAAACTCCATGAAAGGAAACAAGTTTAAAGGGATAAGTTATCAAATGCACAGTATGCTTTCTTAACCTTAAACAAAAGGAGAGGTAGGATTCAGTATTTTTTTTTTTTTTTAAATAAATGTCACCTTGATAGGTACATATTTGTATACACAACATATGTCTGCGGAAACTTACTGGAGATAGTGGGTAAGATATTGGCATTCTTTGGCATGCCAGATCAGAGTCAAATATGTTAGGTAACTTTGATTATCAGAAATGTTAATAGTTGTGTGCACTCGATCCATGCCATATATCCTAGTTTTGGGTTATCAGTTTAGTCCTGTTGGTCACAGAGACACTTACAGGACCATAGGTGTGTAATACTGGCTTACTGTATTTTTGAAATTTCAGTACATGATGAGCATCAGGTGCTATTGTTGATAACTAAACTAATGAAATAGTCCTGTTTCATCTTGTGTATGGCAAATCACCATGACTTTCCAGAACAGGTCAATCTAGAGCAGCTACAGTACAAGTAATCAAAATGGACCTAACCCACAGTCTGTCTCTGTAGTCATCCCCCCATCCCTTATCAAAGAGCTTTCAACTGAAACTGTGCAGCATTGCTGTTCAAGGCCTGCAGGCTAAGGTCTTGTTTATTCAGTTTGTATCCTCCATAACCAGCTTTCCTGTGTGGAACAAGAACCAGTTAAATAAAAAGCAGTCTCCTCCTTTCCTTCCTTTTCATGGTGCCTGTGAAAATCCCTTTCTCAGGTCTGCATTTTTCCTGATCAGCAGAGGATAGTGTAAAGCCCCAAAGCAGGTGGTGTTTTTGAGGTAATGCCTGTTCTCCTTGCCAATAGCCCTGGAGGTGCTAGTCTGAGAATTTAACATCCTCTGGCCTTGTCTTGCCTTTGCCAGTCAGAGCCCCCTCTTGGTGTCCAAAACGAGGGCTTGCAGCAGAGGTGAGATAGAGCAGGTTTCCATGATGATTCTGACCATCCAGAAAAACAAAGATTTGAACTTAGGTATGCTCCCACCCATGCTGCTGCCAGAACTCCCAATTTGTAGCCTCCTGCACCCATTTTTTCCTTTTTGTCGAAGCCACTATTTTTTAATTTTTTTTTCCCAATACAATGTGTTTTGAGGCTGTTTTCCCCTTTAATGCAATGTAATACTATAATGGTATTTTTGCCTCAGGCAGCTCTGCGTAGATAAGCAGTGCTTGCCTTGAACATGTCAGTGTGGTTATGCAGGTTCTGGGTGTTGTGCAGTGCATCATATCCAGCCATCATCCTGTATTTTACAGAAGTCCTGACAGCTTTTCATACTTCTCCATCCATTGCAGTGCCAGGACTCCCTTCTGTGGAAATGGTGAGCCAGGTTCTCAGGGCCTTTCTTGGGTGCATCTTCCCCAGGTTCCAGGGGGATTGTATAGGGAGGCTGATGGAGGCTGGGAGGAGCTAGCCTGCTACACTGACAGAAAGCTGACTGCTCTCCAGTTACAACATCTTGAAGCCCAGCAGAATGATACCTAACAGCTTCTTTACCTTTGCTGGCAATGTAAGAAGAAACTCATTCTTGTTTGATACTACCCTGAGTATAGCTACTACTACAACCCCTGGGTTATCACCACCTTAGGGGCACCAGCCATCTGTCAGGAGCCACCATGGTGTGTGGCAGGCGCTGCTGGTGCCACTTGTGTCACTGCCGCCAGCCGCGGCCCTGCTCTGCTCCCATGGGTTGGCTTTTGCACTGAGCCCTGCAGCATTGTGCCTGCTCCACCTGCCCTGTGGAACAATTTTACTTTATTTTTATCCTTTTAATTCTTTGATTTTATGAAGCGCCAGTTGGTTGTCCCTTCTCCCTTGCTCTCTGTGTGGCTGCTTCACCCCATCACCTTCAGCTTTCCTTTCTTTCTTCTCCCTGGCTTGGCTGCCTCTTCTTCTTACCCTTCCCAACAGAAGAAGATATTCTTAGGCAAGGGTCAGATGCTCAGGTCTCTTGGGGAATGTAGTTCAGGGTTCTGAGCCTGAAATAGCACAGTGGCTCTTTGGTGCCTGCTGGGAAGAGTTGCCAGCCTGTATCATTTCCCCTGGCTTCTCTGGGCTGTCATGGAGTTATTCAGCCCTGCTTAAACATGCGGGCTTGAAGAGGCTCAGGGGAGCAGAAGTGAGCTGGGTCTGTTTTCCCATGGCTTTAATCTGTATAGAATGTCTCACAAAAACCAACGTGTCTAATTAAAAATAAATACAAACTTACATTAAGGTGTGATTTTTGCAATTGAGATTGTCCAGTGTGGCAACCATTGGATTGCAAATGATGTCTTTGTGGCAGCAGCCTCACTAATGCTTCGAGCAGGTCTTTGCATTGCTGTTCTGTTGTCCTGCACTCAGGGCTATTGGATCTTTCAGCTGCAGAGAAAACCATGTGAGGCACAGCATCTCTTCTAGTGAAAGATTTTAACAAGGTTATACTGAAATTTGTAGCTGGCAAGGTTAATGCTGTAATGGGATAATTACAATGTAGTGGTATGAAAAAAAAAAAGCTTCTTCAGTTTTAACCCACATTCTGAGATGCAGTCCTTGCCTATTGAGCAAGGCTTTTCCCAGGTTTGCTGCTGATTTTCTCGCCTGGTTGCAAACACCAGCCGTATATCAGGACACTTGGACTGTTTAATGAAAAAACCCAGGAAATATATTTATAGATGCTTCTAATTTGTATTGTAAATACCTACTAGCAAGGAGAGTTAGAGGCTAGAAAAGCCATGACACAGATATGGAAGAGGCTCTTCCAACTCTTGCTGCAAGCTCAAGAGAACGTAAAAGGGAGATGTAATTGGGATGCTGTTGAATTATGTATAATATTGGCATCAAGTTCTCTATTAGTTTAATTTTAGTAACGCTTTCTTTCTTGCCAACAGAATAGTATCTGTAAATAAGCTACCTTCTTGTTTGCTTGCATTCCCTGATTATATACCATTATCCTTTGACTGTTATGAGTTTTTAAGTTAATACTGAGCTTAGCTGGGTAGGTATTCTAGGATTGCATCTGAAATATTAATTTCTTTAACTGACCCCATAAATGCACATGCATCAACCCCAAAACCAGAAAAAGCCATTCTGCTGACAGCTACACTGCCTTTCTTCAATTTTCTTACCATTGGAATCACTTGCCATAATACTAATGGTCTTTAACATAGTTTTAAATAGACTGTACCTTTTTAACAGAGGTAAAATTGAGAGTTAAGTTTTCTATGAACATAGTCTTTCTTGGGCTTTTACACTTTAAATGTGACCTGGTAACGTAATAAGAAACCTGGGCAGAAGGTTTTTGTCCAGGCCCAGATCCACATGTCTGCAAGTATGTTTTTTTTTTTGTTTGCTTTGCAGATTGCGTCCTTCGGAGCACGTCCACATCCTCCTTAACTTGTGGAATCGTCTATTCTGTGTCTCAGTTCCATGTCTCTGAGGGACTGGTATCTTTACTGTTTAAGAGATGGAACAAAAATTTCTCCCTTGTCAGAGGCACATAGTCATCTACAAATGCAGTGACCTGGCCGTGATATGATAGCCTAATATATGCATCCATAAGCCGAGATAAACATGATTGGGATTCAGATTTCAGGGTACAGAAATCTGCAGCAGACTGTTACTTGGACAAAGAGACAATAATTGACAAACTGATGTTAACTGCAGTTTATGAACCTGAAATGTCAGTCTTAAATATTTGAAGAAGATTGTCTTTAGCATATAGAAAATTAATGTGGAGCATTTTAGAAAAATGTGTGTTTTGTTGTGAAATGTGTAGAGTTTGGGACTACAGAGGTAGGAAAAATCAACAGTCACATCTTATGTTGTGTCTGGAGATGATAAAAAATGGAATATAATTCTCAGTTTTGGTATCTGTGTAGAGGGATGTGGCATACTCATGAAAAAGCAGCTTCATCATGGGCTATAGTAATAAGCTTAACACAAGATTAATTAACTTCCTAAATGAAACATTACTTCTCTGTATGTTGAGTTGAATTTTGCTGTATGATTTAGGATAAAAATTACCCACAAAATGCATTGAAAGAGATCTGTACCCTCCAGTATGTGAAAGAAAGATTTATCCCCCAAAAGCTCCCTATTTTTTAATTAACTTTTTTCCCTCTTCTCTTTACTGTAAGCTTTTGTGATATTATCTTTTCTGCAAAGTCCTAGCTCTGTGTTGTCTTGCAATAGGCTTTTAGAAAAGAGGTTATATTTATTTTGGGGTAGGAATGCTGAAGGATGTGAAAGACCATATACCAACTAACCTGTATGTCCTACTTATTTTTATTTTTAAGGAACAAAACATTAAAGTTTTACTTTCCTGTGCTGTAGCAGAAGTGTGGTGGGTTCACCGTGGCTGAATGCCAGGTGCCCACCCAGCCGCTCTATCACTCCCCTTCCCAGCTGGACAGGGGAGAGAGTAAGAGTGGCAATTAATCTCTGCTTCCCATGTGCAGCCATGGTCAGCCACATCTGAGAAGCAAGGCCCCTACATGTGTGTCGGATGTTAGCAGGCAGCCATTGGAGACAATGAGTGCCTCCCCTTCCTGCTTCTTGCCCCAGCTTTTATATCTGGGTTGACGTCATCTAGTCTGGAATATCCCCTTGGTCAGTGTGGGTCAGCTGGCCTATTTGTGTCCCCTCCCAGGATCTTGCCCTTGACTGAACAGTGAGTGCTGTGCTCAGTGGTAGCCAAAATAAGGGTGTGTTATCGACACCAAGGCAGAGCACAGCACTGTGAGGGCTCCTATGGGGAAACAAATTCTGGCTCAGCCAGACCCACCACAAGAAGGCATTTGGAACATCTCAAAAAAGACATAATTGCAACTAATAGGATGGAGACAAAAGCTGGGTAATAAAGAACAGGACTCCATGGGGACATCTATTTGAATGTGGGCTAGTTTTTCACAGAAGAAGTGGTACAATCCAAACTACATCACAGAAAGCCCTTCCAAACCCACTATATATAGTATGCCGTTATCTGTTTCCCTTGGTGCAAGGTATGGTTTTGCACAGGCATCCTTCCTGTGCATGGGCAGGTACAAGACCCTGAGCAGTGGGCTCGGGCTGTCTCTGCACACGTGCCCCTGTGCCTTTCCCTCTGAGTGGTGGTGGGGATTCGAGCATCATCCCAGGCCATGGCTGGCCTCCCCCACAGGGGTTTCCCGTGACGGGGAGCAGAGCATCACTGTCCTTGGTGGCTGTCGCTGGGTGGTAGAGCATACAGAAGACCAGGCTCTGCTACAGCTCCCATGTCTTTGATGTGCTGCTGGGTTGCTTTGTGCAGCGCGGTCTTCTGGTCCCCTCCTTTGTGGCACCTAAACTGTGATTAAAGCCTCAATGAGTGTCCCTCCGCTAGGCAACGGGGGGAACAGCGCCTGGAATCTGGCGCAGTTCATTGATAAAACCCGAGCCTGAAAGAATGATGATGCTTTTGTGCGAGTGCATCCAGGCCTCTGCAACAGGCTGGCTGCCGCCAGATTCTGCTGCCCCAGCCCTCTGTTGCTTGATCTGAGCTGCTGGGAAGTTGCCTCTTGGGACCTGCCCTGAGCTTTTATATCTCTTGTGTTAAAATAATGTATTGTCACAAAACGCTGCATGAACTATGGGGCCCTGAGGACTTTTCCATAGAATTGTGAGCATTTGGAAACAGAAATGTTGCAAAGACCTGCTGCATGAGGAAGTGAAACAGCATTTT
Source organism: Grallaria varia (assembly GCA_013396735.1). Taxonomy (NCBI): domain Eukaryota; kingdom Metazoa; phylum Chordata; class Aves; order Passeriformes; family Formicariidae; genus Grallaria; species Grallaria varia. Next base: position 536,630 of record VWZG01006123.1, on the reverse strand, counting down.
GTATCTGCTTTGAAATATTAAAAAAACACCAGGCAGAAAGTAGCAAGTTGCTTGTTTGTTCCCCCCACCCCTCAATCACAAATGTGAAACAAAGGGGGTGTCCTAGTAGCCAAACAATAAATGAACTGAGCATGAGGTACACCTTTCTTTGCCTACCAGCCTGGGAGCAAATACTGCATGTAGAAAAAATGGGTGAAATTTGACTAAATTAGGAGAGTAGCAGTAGCTTGAAGTCTTGTTCTCCCCACTCTAATTATTATTTCTTATGGAAGGCCCAGTTGTGCTCCAAGGCTCTGAATGAGTGAAATTTTTCTTCTAAAGCAGATAATCCAACTGCTTGGCTGTGAATGGGGAGTGGCATGTCTGTCAAATAACCACACAAGCTCTCAACACACAATGAATTTCTGAGATTTACGAGTGGAATTGTTAAATTAGTTTGTGATTTAAAAGGAATTTTAAGTTTTCCTCCTTTGAGAATTCTCTGGCCGCTTCTTTGTCCTGTGCTAAGCAGAAAAATAACACAGAGCTTGCACCTTTTTTTTTTTTTTCCTTCCTCCTCCCCCTGCCCCCCTGCTGTTATAGGGTCTGAATCCGTGATGCTTTTGGCCTTCAGCCTTCTGATGCTGATGGATAGAGGCTTGAAAGGTTTTCCTTGTAGCCATATTTTTGTTGTTGCATAGAACTGCAGCGTAAGGTATACATCTTCATGCTGGAAAGAGAGGAGGAAAACTTGAGTTCCCCAAAGGTTAGCCAAAATAAAAAAGGTGGAGAAGGAATAAGGTGAAGGGAAACTCCATTATTTTTGACTGACTCAAGATGCCAACCGTGGTGCAGCAATCAGTTGACAGCCCTTTCTTCTCAGTTCAAATGTTGTGTTTATCACCTAAGCAAGCTCAGCCACCTGAAGCAGACTTGTCACAACCAGGAGCAGGAGTTATTCCTGCAAGCTGGAAAGGGCTAACAAGTGAAAAATTTTCACTGACAAATTGCTGGTGTGAATATTTGGTTTTAAATGTATTTATTCTAAGCTCTGGGTCTGGGTACCTATGTGCCTTTCCCTCCTACTAATGAAAGAGTCAGAAGTGACCTGGCAGGTAGTTTTTGATCGTGTAGGTTAGGTGGGATGCATTCCACTCCGGAGTTAATATTAATAGGATGCTCTCTTTGTCTTTTTGGGGAAATCAAAAATCCTTGATAAATACTACGCAATGAGACTCAGACTACCTGATGAGACTCAGTCTACTTTCTCCCCAACACATATACAAGGTAAACCTATGTTATGCAAGAGAGCCCTAAAGTTAAATGAAAGCACACACATGGATGCAACACACCCACGCCCCTGCTCCTACCCCTATCTGGGAGTATTTGTGTGGTGCCTAGAACAAGGCTTTGTTGTAATGGCTAGAATATGATTTCTTCTGTGTTATCTTAAGCAGGGAAAAATACTTGGTTGGCTTTAGCAGGAGTATGAAAGGGTACAAGGATGTTGGCAAGAGCATAGGAAATGAGAAAAGATGAGTGTTTTTATAAAACCGTCTAATTGATTTTAATGTATTGTTTTTAATGGCATCATTTAGAAGCCTTTTAGTAAAAAATTTCCTCAGTACCAACATTTATTTGGAGAAGAGATATCTCTGTGGGAGATTTTTAAATGACAGCGCTTCATGCCACAGGTAAATCAACTAAATGGCATTTTAAAGACCCATTGATTTCCTTCTTTTAGCCCCTGTACTTCTACTATATTTCATGCTGCCTTGCTGTGTGATAATACTGGGCTCTTTTACAGCTAATGCAACTGTTCAGACCAGTAAGATTGTAAAAATAATTCCATATTTTACCTCATACTTGGAGGCAGATGAGGATCTTTCTAATGCTGAATAACACCAAGGCAGTTCTGCAATGCTCACATTGATAAATGAATTGTTGTGGAAAGCTGTCAGACCTAATACTTGTTGCTAATAGGTAATGTGTTACTTCAGATTTGATTTCTATCAGTTTTGGGTAAGTTTAGGTGGGTGCTATGGAGAAGCAGAAGTGAGTACTAGACTTACGTAATTTAATAATTACNTGTTACTTCAGATTTGATTTCTATCAGTTTTGGGTAAGTTTAGGTGGATGCTATGGAGAAGCAGAAGTGACTAGACTTATGTAATTTAATAATTATTGTAGGTTTAATGATGGTCTTGTATCGGCAGAGCCCTTTAGAACTTCCAGTGAGACACCAACACTGAGTTGGTGTGGAGGCTGAGGGACAGCATCTTTTTTTATGAAAACTTGCTCTAATTTGGCCAAGAGTCACACATCTAAAAAACTGCAAATCCCAATGAGACGTCCTACAATATAGCTTATGTCTGGCAACATGTCAGGCTTGTGTGCATCTGGTAACACACAGATCTATCTCCTACTTAATTGATGTAACTCTGCCATGGAGCCACCCAACTGAGCATGAGGGAAGTGTCGTCTTCTGCTTGCTTTTGCCTTCCTCTGTTAAAGTAATTGTTGACATCGGGGAGCACCGATAGCACACCCTAACCCACAGATACCGTATCGCAAATTGTCTTTGTTGTCAATGTGATATTCATGTATCATCACTTTTTGATACTATCACCTTAATACCAGTATGCATTATTAGATAGACACCTGGCATCTAACTATTGAAATACAGTCATCTTCTGAGGAAATATTTCATGTTCTCAACCCCATTTAGGTCAGAAAGATCATGGGGCACTTTTAAGGGTCAATCCTTTAAAATAATGTGTTTTGCAAGTATCATCTGGAACCCTCAGAAATATATCTCCTCCCAAGAGTTTCAGAGGTCTGTAGACATGCTTCTTTTTTCGGGAACTAAGCTGAATTTTGGAAATCAAACTTGGAATTATGGTACCATAAATGACAGCATGAGAGTCAGAAAAGGAAAATACATTAAGATTTCCCATAGATAAATAAAAGGTGGGGCTTTTTAACAAAAAATGTGATAAAATTTTCCATAATGTGAAAGTACCGTCCTCCAGCCTGCTAATGTAAAGTCTAATATCTTGCAAATAAGCAGCAGAGTTGCATAAAGAAATTGGGAGCTGTACAAAATGTCTAGATAAAATTAATTCAGCTTCTAGAAAAATAAGGCACATATCTTTACCTCAACGGCTTTGCAGTAATTACTCTCAGCAACTGCCTGCTAAATCTTGGTTAAATCTTAATTGACGTACTCAATTATAAAACTATATATTTGAAAGAGAAAAGATCTCCCTTGTCTTTAGCTGCAATAAATGTAGTTAATTCTAATAACAGTTTGCTCTCTTGCCAAATACATTTAGCAAAAGATTTTTCTAGTAGTTTAATGCCCCTACAAGAGAAAAAGAACATGCACAATCTCTGAGGAATATAAAACATACAGTTGATAAGTTAATAAAATTAATTCTGTCAGTCAGTAGAGAGGAGGTGGGTTCTCCTGCTCTCTGACACTGTAGTGGCTGCAAATGTTGATAGCTAAAATAAAAACTTTTGAGACTGTGTGCAAAACTTGAGCTATGGGTTGGTAACGATGTTTCTTTTAGACCTTGAGAAATACTGAGTTCTATGGACTCTTCTTACGTCCCAGTACAAGTTTCCAGTTTTACAAACCACAGAAAATGCAGTTGAAAGGGACCCACAAGGATCACTGTGTTCAAATTCCCTGGGGAGCCTTTTCCAGTGCCCAACCACCCTCTGGGTGGAGAACCTTTTTCAATATCCAAACTATACCTCCTCTGGCACAACTTCAGACCATTTCCTTGGCTCCTGTCGCTGGTCACCACAGAGATCAGTGCCTGCCCCACCACTTCCCCTTGTGAGGAAGTTGTAACTGCAGTGAGGTCTCCCCTCAGTCTCCTCTTCTCCAGGCTGAACACACCAAGTGCCCTCACCTGCTCCTCATATGGCTTCCCCTCAAGGCCCTTCACCATCTTCATTGCCCTCCTTTGAATACTCTCTAAGAGCTTAATATCTTTCATATATTGCAGTGGCCAAAACTGCACACAGTGTTCATGGTGAGGATTTTCTTTAATCTTTGTCTTAAAATAAAACTGAAAACCAACCAGACACAGAAACAACAATGATAAGAAACCAAACATGAAATTTAGTAAGTTTAAAGCCTCATTAAAAGATTCCCACAGTGGTCCTATAAAATCTAGTTGTTACTCACCAGAATATTTAAAGCAATATCTTCTATCTTTATCAAAATTGAATACTATTTAGTCTCCAGAGAGTCATGCTGCTACCAACAGCTTTGGAACATCCCCTTGGTTTGGCTACTTGTCTAATGAGGGGTCCTTGTTGCATGTTTTGAGGAAAGCGGTATGACAGATAAGACAATTTCCTATGTTGTCGAAGTATCCTACGTAAAAAGTTGTGATTTTTTTTTTTAATTTTATTTTTCTTATTCTTCTTCCCATCCCCCAAGAACGGGAACTGTAACTCAGCCCACATGTTGGCTCTTGTCCACTGAATACAGATCATATGATGTAAAGCTTACTGAAAAGGAAGTTGTTGTCTATTATAAAGACATTTCTCTGAACGGAATAGCTAGTGAACTATCGGCACCTGGATGTACTTGGTGCCTGACTAAACATATCCTGTGTGCCTGCATACAAGTTTTTGGGTACTGTAAAGATCACAAAGCAAGCCTGACTAATCTGTTGTATCTTTTTGGGGATCAGCATTCCCTGGAGGAGATTTTACAAGATGAAACTGGCCGCTACTTCCATCTGCGCTCCACGTGCATCTGTTTTGAAGTGCCTTCTCCAGGTTCATCTGTCCAGGTGGCAACCAGATGTAGCTTTGAACTTACCCACTGTTCTTTCTGCCTTTTGATTTTTGACTCTTGTGAGTCAATACGTAGGTCAGACTTTGGGAGTCATGTGCTGCCAGGTTTTAGTGCTGGTGTATGAGGACCAGTTCCTGCAAACAAAATACCACCTCCAGCACTGCTCAGGAGAGCCCTTGGTGCTGTTACCTATAGTGGGAGCCAGAGGTTGATGCTGTGATGTGAGCAGACCTGCAGTGGTACTGATAGAGGGAACCAGTGGCTGAGAACCTGTGAAACCACTGTGGCAGCATTCCTAGAGAAAGCGCTAAAATAACAGAGTGGCCAGAACCTCTGATGTTAGACACAGATGGGCTCTGGGTTATACTGGATTCCGAATCTGATTTGTGCTTGCAATTTAAAATAACTTTGCTACAGCTGCTTTTTTTCTTTCTTTTTTTACTTTTTTTTCCCCCTGAGATCTTGAAGGGCTGTGTAAGAGAACAGAGATTCTTTTTATTGAATTTGGCATCACCCTTTTTTTTCCCTCCGTTCTACGTGATTTTACACAGCAACCGTAGTGGTAGTTTACAGCTGACTTTCACGTGAACTAGACGGAAGCAGGAAGAAATTCTGTCTCCAGCATTGTTAGCTGATTTCTTGGCATGGGAAAATAAGAGAGTGTACAGACCGCTAACACAGGAAGTATTTCTTGAGATGAGTTTGAACAGCAGCAGCATCTGATGAAGTGGAAAAATGAGCTTTTCTGTTCCAAAGGTTTCATATTTTCTAGGGCAAGGCAGGAAGTGTTCTCCTCTAGAGGGAAAGGAAATAGGAGGGAGGCTGGTGAAGTGATATGCATGCTGAGAGAGGAATAAAAGACAAATAATACTTGGAAGAAATATTGAACAACCAGAAGTATTATACACCTGAAAGTATATCTTTGTGGAATATTTTATTGTAGAAGTGATTTACTCTCTTCGATGCTATTGAAATGCAATAGATGACCATGTCAAATACTGTTGTAATCTGAAAGAACAATTGTGTCTTCCTCTCATTGTTTCTTCCTAAGTTTATTTTTGTGGGTTTTTTCACCAGAGAAGATAGACTTTGAGGTTTGTAAGCCAGGATTATGTGTTCAGGAAGCATTTGCCATATTGCATTAGTTATGAGTAATAAATACAGTATAGCAAGAAACATTTCTCAACTGAATGTTTCTCTGCCTATCTAGTATCATTCCACTACCTGTTTGTCCAGTGAGTTCTCCAAAGCCATGCTTTGCTGTGGCTGAACTAATGCTGAATCCTGTTACTTAGCATTAAAGCTGCTGGGCACTGAGATTGCTTGCTCCGTAGCTAATGCAGGTCTTCAGGCTGCTATAAATCCTGAGGCATCAGGATAATCAGCCTGCATCAATGGGAAACAGTGATTTATTCCAGTTGATACTTTTCCTAATATCATACTTTTTCCTTATCATAAAAATATCTGTTTGTCTAGATATACATCGGCATTGGCTGCCTGGGTTAGTAGCTAATTATAAAATGCCCTGCAGTTCTCATTAAAAGCAAGACGAATTTAAAGTATGTATGTCTTATTTTTTGAGCAAGGTAAGAGTTTAAGTGCTCTCAGCTTCAGGAGTACCTGAAGAGACTTGCAGAGGAACTGCAACCAGTGCTGTGGGGCAGGCAGCTGTGAAGGTGTGTAAGTCCCATCACCCAGATGGTAGCCCAGGACAGGGTCTGAGTCAATGTCTCATGTTTCGTGTGCTTTTCAGATTTTATTCATTGTAATTTGTAGCAGCAGTCTTTGTCTTAGTTTCTGAGGGGTTTGAATCAGGTGTAGTGTGATTTCCACTTCCAGTGGTGACTGCAGCATAGGAAGAAGCGATTCTGCGCCCCGGGTCCAGCCGAGACAAGTTTCAAGTGCTGGATGTCCCATTGTCAGGGTGCTAATAAATAAGACTGGATCTGTCACTTAGAGTCTTATTTTGTCAGAGAAAAACCCACCTGCTGAGAGAATATTGTCTAGTGGTCAGTGAGGAGAACCTTTCCCAGGGTTCTTCCCTGCTCAGCAGTAGGGTGAAGGTTATATGGGGCATCATGTTCAGTCTCTGATTTTCTTTCAAATGTTGTACCTTTTGGCTGTCTTGTGAACTCCTGGTCTTGATTTGCTTTCTGTGTGTGTTCTTCTATAACTTCTGTGCTGGGCTTGCTCCCTCTGCCTAGGTTCTCTGGTTCTTTCTAGCATGCTTTTTGATCACCTTGTTATGTTCATGCTTGCTTGCATGCTTCTCTCCTTTTAATTAATGAGTTTCTCAAATCTTGCTACTCTCATACTTCTACACAAGTTTCTTTGTTTTCCCAAACCCAAGCTGTTTTAAGAAGAGTAATAATTTTTAAACAAAAACCAAGGAACAATCAGTTTCTCTTGCAGGTTTCCCATAACTTCAGGGTATTTAAAAATGCACACAGAGGTATTCTAAACTACTGCTTTTGAAGGATATACCTTCTATCACTGCAGGCCAGACAAATACATAATTTTTTTCTTTTACCTGGATGATAAATATAATCCCTGTCAATTTAGGATTATTCAGAGGCAATCATCAGCAGCTACAGCTGTCTCCCAGCCTGTATTCCTCTGTCATTTTAAGGAAGACTGATTATACTTTTAATCACTGATATGAAGTGGAGTTACTCAAGATTTTATTGTTTGTAGTTTATGGATTTGATGGAAAGGTTTCTGGAGGAGGATCTCTCCATCCATCTGTAGAACTTCACTGAAGTTCTCTCAAGAGTGCTCACATACAAATGTTTACATCATTTTCTCTGTAAATGTAGGAAGGAAAATGAAATCAAGTTAATATTGCTGAATGCCACTTAAGTGTAACAGGATGAATCTCAAAATAATTACTGATGCTAGATTTTGGCCAGGACTCCAAGCCAATAAACTACTGAGGCCCAAAATTATAGGTTTCTTTAATGATCATAAGGAATCGAGAGATTTTGTATTTGTATTTTATCTTGGAGGTGAGTATTAGAAACTAACTGTCACACAATCCAGCTTAGAAGAATGCTTGCCTTTCCAGCTGCATGGGTGCCTTGTGGTCTGGAGATTTTTCCTTAACCTTAAAAAAACAAACCAAAACCAAACCAAAACACCACCTGTCAATACCATATTAAAAGACGTCAGTTTCTTTAACCTCAGAACTGTCTTAAACTGTGCTTTAGGGAATATCTGGTAGAAATAATTGGATTTTTTCTCCCTAAATACACACTAAAGGCTTGCATGAACCACACTGCAAAGCTGATTTATGCTGATACAAGTTGATTGTGAGCCTCTCGTGTTACTTCTAACCCAGAGGTGAAAATGTTATATTGAGTGTGTGTTCCTATAGTGTTTCCTTTGGTTTGACTTTTGCTTTTACTGCCAAAATGTTTCATCGATGCATTATTTCAAATGCATGTCAACTTTTTGTCAAAGGCTGTGGTGATAAGGAGAAGCGATAAATTTTGCAGAGTTTATGCTTTTTGTTATGGGAATTTATTGTATATTGTATATCCTGTATTTTATTTTTTTCTTCTTGTCTTTTTTAGTCTTATTCATATGGAAAAAGACAGAGAAATGCAGTGTGTGCATAAATAAGATGAGAGAAACAAAAGTCAATATTCAATGGAGATCTGATTTAGCTTTTTTCTGCAGTGGAGTCATCTTTCTACCTTTGCATTGCCTTGGCTTTAAATACAGTAAGAATAGTCCTTAGGTCAAACCTCAAATCTTCAAATAAACTTTTTCACGTCATATTTTTTATGTAGTAGTAGAGGGACAATTTATTCTTCATAAAGCAGCTAGTTCTAAATAATTGGCTTGTCTTTCATAAGATCTTGCTGACTCAGAATGCTAATGTATTTGTAATTTTATTTTCATCTGCAAGGTAATATTCTTCCATAGCATGTAACTGCAAATTAACTTATCTGTGACAGAAGTTTGCTTTGTTATGCAGGTATCTCTTTGCAAATTTTTGGCCTGTCTATGACTAAACTAAATTGCTACAGCAAAAACCTTAATTTGATGAGAAATGGGATATTTCCCAGCTTCTTGTAACCTGAGAAATGGTATTATTAACTGATTGAAGAATAAGTACTACAACGACATACGTGTATTTTGGTTTTGTCTATATTTCATTTTATTGCTTGTTTTTAATAAGCTGTAGTACTAATGGTTAATTCTGTAACTACTGATAAGAAAAACAACAAAGGGGTGAATTTTCTTTTTTATAGCAATGCAAAATCCTACATGTCTGGTTTTGATGGTTACGTACCACCCCCTCACAATAAGGGACTATCTATTTATTTTTAGAAATGCAGGTAACTGTCCTTTATGCTGCCACCAGGCATACGTAAGAATCCCATACCATAAGGCTGTCCTTTAGCTCCCCACTACACTCTTCCAGTGGACACCCATACGTTTGAACTCTGTTCCACTCCTTCATCTCGAGCTCTGTTCACTGTAAGTAGCACAGAGGAAGGAAAGGAAAAAATGTGAAAATAAGGATGATTTTTAGCAGGCAGAGCTTCCACCAAACTGGGGCTGTGTGATAGGGAGAGGCTGCAGGTACACTGGAGTGACTCTGAAGATGTGTTGGTGCCTCTGCCTGCAATGAGGGCCTGGCATTGTCCCCCTTGACATGATGCTTGTTGCTGTGCTGGGGTGGCATATTTCCTGCCCTTTGCCCTCCCTTCCATCCTGGTTTTGTTTAAAACCAGTTTTCCTTCCAGAGTTTGAATATAAAACCTGAACTGCAAGGGTAGAAGTGCAGTATGTGTTGCCTGTCAGACTCCCACAACTAGCAATTTGGTGTAATTATGTGGCATTGAGAAATTGCAGTTAATGTGTCCTCAGCAGTTTTTTGGGGTTACGTTTATAGCAGATGTGCTCCAGTTGTGGAATGACCAGGAGTCATCCAGTGATTACAGCCCTGGGATGTATTAAGGCTGGATTTATCCCCTGGAATGAAGGTCAGAGGAGCTGTCTTTCATCTACAATTTCTCTTAGGACTCAGCTGTGTGCTTGGACTGTGTAGGGGCAAAGGTTTCCTACCTCACATGTAGAGAGGACATAATCTAGAAGACCAGAAGAAACTGGTTTTGGGGGGGGACGAGAATAAGACTGAGACAGACTGTGCTGCTTGAGGGTGATAATTTGTTGGGGAGATTGTATGAAAATGAGAAATCCCAGAATATGGGTGGGCATGGGAAAGGACAGAGATCCAGAAATAGGTAGGAGATGGGGACTGGATGTTTTCCGGGTGTGGGCAGAAGAATACATTGCCATGGCAGTACTGTTGTCCCATTCTGGAAGAGAACGTGATTTTTCTGAATCTCATTGCTGCTGAGCTTCCAAGTAAATTGAAATCTCGTGGCAGACAGCATTTTCTCTTTCCAGTGCTGATCCACCGTGAGAATGACAACAATTTCTGTTACTGATCTGCCATTTGGGCTAATGCAGTAAGTTCCCACTGTGCCAGTGAACCTTAGCAGCATAGCAGGACAGTCAGTGAGGACATTTTGGGTTTGCAATTTGTTATTGGAAATTGAAGTGATTAATTGCAAATAATCACATAGGGAGGGCACTGTTAGGGCTACATGTGAAGGATATCTCATTTGCCAGAATGAGTGACCTGTAAATGTTGAGTTTACCTCCACTTCCTACTGCAGTTGAGCTTCTGATAATACAGTCACGTGCTGCAAATTCTCTGACCTGTCAATAAGCAGAAGGACTTGCTCAGGACCATGTTGGGTACTGTAATACAGCTTTGCTGTGGCTGCTACCTTTTTGACCCAGTCTCAGGATCAGAAACTGGAGAACATGCAGCAAAGGAGGGATTTGCAGGATGGCAGAGGAGTACTTTGTCAGTTTGGAGTGTCATAGGCTGCCTTGAAGGATGTGTCATGCAGGATTCAAAGTGACAAGCATTCAAGTACTTACGGATTTAGTGTTTTAGCTTGTCATGCTAAATACAGTCAGAGTGGACTTCTTGGGCTATCTAAATGTCCTGCGTGCAGGTAAACCTGCTGCTTAAGCATCTGGCCACAGTGAACATTAAAAAAAAAGAAAATGCTTTCAAGACATGGGAAGTTAGCTTAGGCAATCAATAATGAAGCATCTTTGAAGTTTCTAAAACCACAGAGATTAATTTCCTAGCAGAAGAGAATTTCTGTGCCATTTTTGGCATTATCTGGTATTGAAAGATAATGAGAACTTTTGATCCTTTGATCAAATTTTAATAATACCGTGAGTAGGCACATAAGCCTGTTACACTGTCAGGTCTCCAAAACCTCTCTGGTCAACCTATTCCAGTGTTTGACCTCTCTTGCAGTAAAGAAGCTGTCTTAAGATGTTTCAGTTGGTGCCCACTGCCACATGTCCTGTCATTGAGCACCAGGGAGAAGAACTGGTACCACCGACTGGGCTGTAGCTGCTTGCCTGTGGGATTATGCCATGCACACTGCAGGTTTCAGCACATGGAATTAAATGTTGTTTTCCCTTTTAGAAAGGGAATTCAGACTCAGCCTTTCACTTTTAACTCCCTCCATCTCATGTATTGCCAGGGCATGCTTACACCATTTTGGAAGGTTTCCCTATTGTCAAACAGGTTGCAAGATTTCAATGACAGGTGCAGAAGTTTTGGACACTAGTCTGCTATTTCATCTTTTTGCTGAAAAGTTTCAATTCCTTTGAAAAAGTTACAGTATTACTAACTTTCAGAACTATTATTTGGAGGGAGTCAGTGATGTAATTTTCTGTTGGAACTGCAGCTTTTTGAGTTGCTTTTTGGAGTTGAATATTGATGATAGATGAAGGCAAAATACTTTTGTAGTGACAGACGTTAACACATCCTTGGGTTTTTTGGGGGGCATCTCATTTAAGTCAACTACTACTCCACTTAAAAAAAAAAATCAACATAACAAACAAACCAAAAATTCCAAGCAAAATCATGTATCATGCAGCGTATCAGGATCATGACATAAAGGCAGGTGGGCTTCATCCTGTGGGGTGCTGGCACTTTGGTCTGAGCAGAGCACTTTATTTTGTACCAGACTGTGATTAACAAGTAGCACGTACTGCCATGCTTTGTCAGAGAGAGGCCATAACACTCAGCACCCTGCTGTATCAAGCCCAAAGAATGTGCTGCATGTTAGAGGGGGAAAAAAGACATTGTGCTCTAAAAATAGGCCCTTTTGGCAAGTCATACTTCCTTTCTCTATTCCCTTTCAGGTCTCTCTGGTACTGATAATATTCAGCGGTGGTAGATAGAGGGGCTTGCTGGACAGGTGCAATGCTTTTATAGAAAGTGTCATTCTGCGATTTCAGATTGCTCAAAGCTTTTTCCCTTCACTGCACTTATTGGGGGGAAGCAAATCTAAATATGTGAGGGCAGAAATAATTTCCCTTTTCTTTAACAATTGCACCCATGATGTCAGCTGCTGCTAGTAACGTAGAGTGATAAATTGACATTGAACTTGAACAGAATTCATGGCGTGCTGGAGACAATAAGAACCTCTGAGGAAATAATTATTTTGCTGCCAGGAGCTCATGCATCTCAAATTGGTTGGTGCAGGGACTTTAGAGCAGCCAGTCTGTCTATTGACTGGAGTTGAGAGCTGGCGCTGCCAGCTCTGTGTTAGTGCAAGAACTTGGGCTTTGTGGTTTGCTCATAGCATGTCAGGAAAAAGAAAAGAGTGTGACAAAGGTCTGATGTTGACCACTTTTGCTTGCTTGCTTGCTTGCTTGCAGGGAGAGGCAATGAGTGTTGAAACACAAGTTCAGTAGTATGTTTTTTACCGTGAATATAGGACTTTGGGATTCTTACAGCAGTACTTAGCCACAGACACTTGGGTACAGAACAATTTCTAATGAGCGAGGAGGTCACTTGCATGTTGCAGACGCTAGCATTTAATTTCGTGTTCATGTGCTCAGTCGGTTTGGGGAGGGCAGAGTCCCTCTGATCAGCTTACCATTGTTACTGTTTGGGATCACAGTAATTAATTTTCCCATGCAAGTAATTAATTTGCATTGTACACAACACTTGTGCTATCTATTTTACTGTTTTGGGGATGGCAGTTTTAAGTAAAAAGCCTGACCAGTCTGTTCTCCTCCTACCCTCACTGAAGTGAGTTTGAATGTTGAGAATGCTCCATGATGACCTATAATCAAGCTCTTCCCTTTCATTGGAATAGAACAAAAATTACAATGTGGCACTGAGTCCCTGTTGACTTTTGGTTCCTTCCTGCCTTTCCTGACTTTGGAAATTTTACTCTGTATTCAAAGGTCATGTTCTTGCAGTGAAACAATCTTTCAGCATGTATTTCAGTTTTCCTAAAAGTATTAATACCTGCAAGGGACAAGAAAAGATAACTTCCCAAAATTTGTAGATTTCTTATATCTCAAAGAGATTTTTAACCTGAGTTTTGACATCTTAATTCAGGATATATTCATTTGTGTGAAACACTGATTTACAACCTTCCTAAAATTTATCTGTAGCTAAATAAGAAAACTAACCATATATGAATTTTCTTTTTCATTGGGTAGTTTGGGTTGGCAGGGACCTTTAAAGGGACCATCTGGTCCAACCACCCTACAATGAGCAGGGACATCTTCAGCTAGATAACATTAATCTGCGCTGCTCTTGTAGTGTGCATCACAGAGCATAGATCCTTGAAGTAACCTTTTAGTTGGAGCTCTTTTAGTAGCTGTGCCTCCTAGCTCCTGATTTGGGCTTGGTTGCATCTAACAAACCTGCAAATGTGGGACCTGCAAAATAAAATTTTTGGACATGAAAATGAATGTAATGCCTTCAATAATAAAAATAACTTTTAATAACAGTAGTGCTACAGTTCTGTGTTTCTCATGTGCACAGTTTTCAACAATGAAATTTCTGTCATCCAGTGTAGTGTGAAACAGCAGCTTGGGCAATAAACTTGATGTCGTCTACTGAAATGAGTTGAAAGCTGTGTCTGAACCACCAAAATGTCTCCTCTGATATTTATTGCTTCAATACTCCTAGTTTTTCAGTGATACATCTCTGGCTATACATGGTTTATCTGATCTCATTAGCTGTGGTGTTACACTCTTCAGGACTAACTTTTTTGAGGGTTTTATTTAAGCATGTAGCACTATAAAATCAAGTGTCATCAATATGTTCTGTGGCAATAATCTTGTGACAGTTGAGGGAAGTATCTGGAACACTGATGACAAAAAAAGCCTCACAGTAAGATCTGGATGAGGAGAGTACCATACATTTAATCTTTGACCTACCTGAGGAGTTTATTGCTTTGTTAGGTGCTTTCAGAGAAGAATCCTGTGTTCAGTAATCTTTTTGCCTTCCTTCATGATAATGAGATCTTTAAACATAAAGACATTTCACAGTTACCTATACCATAGTAAATGGTATAGCTAAATTTAACAGTAAAATTTTAAACAAAGCAAAACAAACAAAAACCCCAAAAAAACAAAATAAAAAATTACTAGTACTTTGTGTGCTGTGAATTGGTTTGGCTAGCTGCTAGTGTGGCAATGAGAGATGGCTTTTCTTGCCTCATGTAATGCAGAGTGTGATGCTGAGATACGGAGGAATAAATAAAAAGGTTACAAAATTTGAAATGCTTTCACCAAACAGAGATGGCTCATAGGACTCTCTTTAGGAGACTTTTGTCTGGTCCCTGGGAGAAGAAGGTTTTGATGCTGCTTGTGCTGCAGGGCAGCACTTCTGTTGCTAGAAAGTTTCGGTACCCTGTGTGTCCTATCCATTCTTTCCACTGAAGGTACACCTCATTTAAAAACTTTAATTGCTGAAGAACTAAATGTTGAGAGCCAAAAAAATATCTTTCCCAGGCAGAATCAGTCATTGAAGACAAACCCTTTTGCTATAACAATCAGAAATGTACTGAAATAATTATTTTACAGCAAATATTCTGATACAGTTATTTCAGAAAAACACCCATTTGTAGAGTCTTTACCCTGTAATAAAAGCACAGTTAGAGTTTTTGGTATTAAATAATTACAAGGGGATTAATTTCAGAAAAATTACAGTATTTCAAAATAATTATTTTGATCAGATATTCTGCTAAAATGCCAAGCAAATTGCAAAGTACTAAGGCTTTTTACGGCTGTTACAAATAAAGTGATCTCTTAGTATTCCTTGAAAGTCTGTGCAGTATGTAGTGACTTGATTTTTCTGTGTAAAGCTCCATGCAAACACCCTGGTGGGAATTCAGAATAGGAGGGTTTTAGTCAGTAGAGGGTAATAAGAGAGTTTATAAGAGTTTAAGTATTGTGTACATAACTTGGGTTAAAGCAGTAGTTTTTTTCACTTCACTTTTCCTTTTAGCAGTATCCCATGTAATGCCAAAGTCATAAAATGGAAAGGTGAAAGGGTTCCTTGTCCTATATAATTACCAGACCTTAGCTCCTGTTCACTTACTCCCATTGTTGGAATGCTTTGGCTCTGGTTCCCTGCACATGTTCTTTAATGAATTGCTGGCATTTATACTGAAAACAAGAAAGGAGAACACTATCCTTTAAAACTTTTCTTCTATTTTCATTTAACTAGTGCTATTTGCAGAAGATAAAAAAAAAAAAATCCAAATCAGTTACTTTTTTTCTTTTCTGACCTGGTAATAAATGTCTGGAATGCAAGGCACTAACTTCACTGATGCTGTTAGGAAGTTGCTAGTTGCCTGTCTCTGGTTATCTGTTCTTCAGACTGCCTGAGATTAAATTTCTCTGGAGTCTCACTGGTGGCAGGATTATAAAGAGTTTTTGCACGCTCCATTGTACCGACCCGTAATTGTGGCTGCTGGGTTTCTGAGGAAGTGGGAGTGTTCTGCGTTCTTGTCTCTGTAGGGGAGAGAGCATGTGCTAATATTCAGGGGTTTTTTTCTGTATCAGTCAACAAGTATCAGTGACACAGATGAATAAATAAATGAAAATGCGTCCATATCTAGTCTACAAGATCTGGATATGAGAACAAAAACCTGACTGGGCTTGTGTTGCAATTACATTCCAAGTGATCAGAATTTTTTTTTAATTGTTTTTTTTTACAGCAGGAATCCAAGTGCTGTGATCATTACTCAGGCCACCCAGTTATCTGAGAGATGCCTTGTTTTGACTTGAAAGCTCCTTAAGCAGTCCCTTCTTACCTGCAGCAACTTGACCTCATGCCTTTTCGGACTGGAGTCAGCCTCATCTTTTCCTTGCTTTCTTTTTACTGGGAGCAGTTTTGATCAGCTGGAGACTGCTCATGAGCAGCAGATCTCAGTCTCTGCTTTGGGGTTTAATTTCGGTAGGTCTGTGTATTTAACTTAGGTGTATTTTGGGAGTGCAGCACGCACTGATGGTGCCACTAGGTGAAACTACCCCTTCTGCTTGCACTGCATCATGCTGCATTTGAATCTCAGTGTTTGTTTTGCAAAGATTTGTTTGTTTGTGATGCACAAAATGTCACCACCATAAATACCATTCGAGTGCTTTTTTCACAGAGGAATGCAGGTGAAATTTAATACTAAGGTGGTTCACTCTTCCCAGCTAGGGATTTTGAAGCCACTTCATTCTTTTCATCACTTTTGGGCAGAAATTTCAGTTTGATTAACCAGTTGAGATTGCTGTTCATCTGGGAAAAGGAAAGATAGCCAGAGACAAACAAAGTGCTGTGGAGCTAAAGGTTTGACCCTTGATGTCTCAGCCTTCAGTATCAAGACTTCAGGAGAAATAGCAACACAAGGTAAGGGTAAGGAAACAGAAGCTTGCCACTGAACTAACATGCATGGGAAAGAGCAGAATTAGCGGTAGGCAGTTCAGAATGTTGAATGAGGGAAACTGAATCGTTATAACAAAGCAAAAAGTCAGTGTATTGTTTTGATCATAGAAGATAAATCACCTAGCCAGCTGTGCTTTACACACAGGTAATGGGGCTTATTTCTACTCCTGGAGCTGTGGGCCTCCAGTTTGTATTATGATGGACAAACATTAATCATACTTCTTTGCACAGACTTTGTTATCCCTGAACCAATTTCTGCCAATTTAATTTTGCCCCGTTACCGCTTTAAGTAATGAGTGCACTACATTTAGGCTTCATTAGCGAAAGTGTGTTGTATTAGGTGAAGTGTTCTGTGGTTTTGGGCAAGCTAGAGTGACTGAAGGCTTCTTGGGTAGTTGACTGATTTACAACATGGAAGAAGCCAGTGGCTTATGCTGCCAATTCAGAAGATGCTACAAGTGGATTTTGGTAGCGGACCCTGATCATGTAACTTATGTAGGTTATAATAATATAAACTAATGATTAGTTTATATATATATATATAGTGGCATAGGGAGTCTTATTCTTAAGTATAATGCAATTCAAATCTAAAATGGTGTTAAGCTATCAGACAGCATAGATAAATATTCTCTCTGGGTCACTGTTCAGGAGATAATGATAGTTTTACCTATATTTAAGATGGAGCAGACCAGCAGGTGGTACATCCATATCTGCTGCTTCATTGCCATGTCAGTGATTAACAGCTGCTCTTGGTGGCTCAGACAGCATATCATCTGTAGTATATTAAGTGCAGTAGTTAATGCTGCAGTAGACAGATGTCTATGTTATTAAGTTGTCCGCTGATTAATGTATATTGTTATAAGTGGTTTATAATGTAGGTGAGTAGGGTTCCTAATGCCTATAGAGATGTATGTAAATGATTGTCTGAATCCCTTATGCTGTTCTGAATGTCCTGTCATGTGTGTTTTGGCTGACACGCAGAAAATGCATTTTTGCATTTTGTGTAGGAGACTAATCAATGTGCATGTAGACTGTGTACCACATACAGGTGTTTTATGTCTCAAACTTCACCATTACCTGTATTTCTTCTCAGGCCAGTAGGTATCTTGAGACAGAATACTTTTTTTACGTTTCTGTAATCATTTTGTTAAGCAAAGTTTGTCTAACAATATTTATTAGTGAGTTTTTCCTGGCCTGAGGATTTATTTACTTGGAGTTAAAATAATTTTCCATGTTTTCATTATATTTCCACAGCCTTAGCCTGTTCACTGCCTCTTCAGTCAAGCCTGAGATTGTAATTTTACTTAACTTTTCCTTGTTGTATAGACATTTTTAGTAGAGACCTGTGAAATGAATTTGGGTATCACACATGGACACATGTATGTATATGCTGATGCGCAGAGTTTCCGTTAATATATGTTCCTGTAAAGAGTGACATTTATTTAATTAGTCATCACAAACTCTGGTTGGATTAGGTTGTGGCTATGTGCCATTGAAATGTGCGTGTCTTCAGTTTTCTTTTTCAGTCATTATAATCTAGCTAAATATTCATCTGAGAATATACACCTATGTGAAACACTGATTCTAATGAAACGGTATGATTTTGCGTATGTTGTGATTCATGTCTATTTAGATATTTAGCGGGTTTAAAATTTTAATTACCTTTATGAATGTACTATCTGCAGTTCCTTATTAATGTAGAATGTTACCTTAAGTACTTCAGGTATATACCAGAGTCTCAAGTTGCTGTAAAGAGCCTGTTACCTGCTTGTGAACTTAGAACTGGAATCATTTGGCAAAGTCATGGCATCCCAACTCTGAAGTAAAGATAGACCGTACTGCTATAGAGCAGCCTTACGTTCTCCCCAAGTCTTTTTCCTATGGTCTTTCTCCTCCATTTCCTTCTCCTTCCATTTCTTGTACAGTCTGTTTGAACATGGGACTGGTGGGGCTGTGGTTTCCCAGCAGTAACTTTATGGTAAAAATTCAATATGATATGGCTTATCTGTTTTTACTCTCAGTGGAATGACAATATTGAAGGCAAAAGCTTCATCCTATTGATTTTTCTTCAGTTTTTCTTCCGTGTATATGGGGTAGACTTTTAAGTCTTTACATATTAAACTTAGAATGAAAGTGTCTGGACTGGCAAGAACGTGCTGGTGGAGGCACCAATGTATTAGGATGTAAAAATCTCAGAAAGATCCTGTCTGCACGTAGGTCTGGTTCCTGCTCATTTACCCCATCCTTGCATAGGAAATGTCTCCATTGTTGCAGTGTTGAGTTTTCTTTTAAATAAGAGCATTGGCAGATCCTCAGGATTTGAGAAATCTTGACCCAGAGGTTTTCTTTCTCCTGCCCTGTTACATGTAGCATGTAAAGGAATATTTTGGGGGTTTTGGTTGTTGAAATTATCAGCTTGAATGTAAAAGATTTTTTAGCAATTCAGAATATTGTAGACTGACACTTGTCAGGGCAGGCCCACAGGGTGAGACAAAATCCTGGGATGTGAGTGCTGTACCAGGTAATAGGTCTAACAGGTGGAGCTCTTCCCACTAGTCAGTTTTATTGGCTTCCTTGATAACACAAAGGCGGATGAAAACATAATATTTAGGAAACATCAACACCTTTAAATGGGTACCTGTGTAAGCCCCACAGCACAAAATTAAAAGTTCACCAACTTGTTAAGAAAATATGGACAAATGTCTGAATTGTATTGCAATTGAACAAACTCTATTAAGCGCCAACTTGGTCAGAGAAATTTGCTCTAATTAATTCAGCTGTAATTAATACAGCTGCACTGATGCCATAAATAGTATCTTTTTCAGCCATGAGTTCTGTAACGGAAACAAAATACTCTATAGTAGAATTCTGTTCACATTGGATGCTTTGATTTAGCAGTTGAGATTTTTTTTTTTTTTTGTTAGCTGATGATAAGAAGCTAATAGGAAGGAATCCAAAAGCCATTTATCATCTTAATAGCCCCATCATATTAGTTTTAAGCAATGTTACTGGATCTACTGCCTTCAGTAGAAGTAGTTTTGGTGCTTTTCTAGATGGAGCATGGGTTATCTGGAGCATTTGGGTAGATAGGCAGTGTACCTGTTACATGTAAATGGGAGGTAATTGCTAGAATGAACATCTGCAAATCTTGTACAACACCAGGGTAACGAGAGACTAGGCAGGACTAATTTACCAAGTAGGGTGTACATGGATTTGGGCATAAATGTGCTGATTCTTTGCCCTGTACTGTAGTCAAAAGATGTCCATTTAGCTCCTTCCCTTACCCTGTTCTGCTGTATCACCATGCCTGCAATTTGTTGCTCTGTATGCAGTCCTACAGTGAATCACATGCCCAAATAAGCAAAGAAATAAAAGAATTGCAGACCAAAATGCCCTACTACAAACTCTGAAGATTTCAGGTTTGGATATCTGTAATGGAGTATTTTAGGTTGTCTTTTGCTGAAGCAAGAATCAGATGTAGGATGCACACATGTTAACTCAGTACTGTTGTGATAACATGGCATTGTGCTATTACTAATGTTAAAAAAAAATTATTTTGTATATGCAGTTTTCTGACTGGAGCTTTCAGTTTTGCCAGGTTCAGCCTGATTATTAGCAGAAAAAGCATTTCCTACTTGTTCTCACTTGGAAACTGTGTATTTCAACAGCATTAATATCACAGACTAATCAAGGAAAGTTTGAAGAGGTAGCCCTGCCCTGGCGGGGGGCTCCCACACTTCCTGGACGCAATGGAGACCCTGTCCCCCCGCTGTGCTGTGGCAGTGGGGAGACCATGCTGCTGTGTTCCCTGAGATATGACCTTCCTAACAAAATCTTTACTGATTAACTAGCCTTTTAGACTGTAAAACACTTTCTTCATCAGCTACCTTGCCCCAGTGCCACTTTTGCAGCATTATCGGCCCCATATGTCTTTCTGTTTAGACCTTGTCTGTTGTTGAAGAAATTAGAAAACTTACGGTTGTGGTGGTAGTCTGATTCCTTGGTAGTACATAGGGGATGCCTCTGAGTTACTGAGTTACTACTGGATGTCAGTAGTATCTGAAAGATCACTTTTGTACTCTGCTGCCTTAAGATTTGAAAATAAGGAGCTCTTTGTCATCTAACTCAACAAAAGTATTGAGATACAATTTATAATTAGGTTTTTTCCTGTAGTTACCAGTATAAGTGCTCATGTGACTCACTTTTTAATCCAAGGCATAAATGAAATTAGAAAACTGCCTTGGGTCCTTAGTTTCTCTGCTTGCTCTAATGAAACAGTTTGTGCTGTTGTTTTGTTTTTGGTTTTTTTGGGGGTTTTTTTGGTTTTTTTTTTTGTCTTGGAGAAGATCTATTAGAGTACAGTTTAAAGTTATTTTCTGGATGTTGTGGTAAAATTGTCAAAGCAGATTAAGGGACATTATAGAGACAGCTGTGTGATGAAAAATTCAGTTTCTTATTTCCAATGAATTGTTATTCATCATGGGAGTCATCTAGTATCTCCAGGTCTTGCTCTTTTTACATGTAACTTTTAGATTCTCCATAGGGTCTAAGTAAAAACCACAGGAAACTTTTGACTTATTTATTTTCTTGATTACACTAGTTCATGCTTCATTTCTGGTCAGATAACACAATAATAATATGAGTTCTTCTTCCATAAAAATTTGTAGAAGTGCACTGAACATCTGCACATAATGAATCCATTCATGCAAAGAAAGCTAAATGACTTATTTATCATGCTGGATTTGCAAGAATTTCTGCTTTTCTACAGACAGCTTCAGCAGTGGTTTGCCACTAAGGTCAAAACCCCATATCCTGTTCATCTAACAAGCAAGGTATGTGATGGATGCTATCGATCTTGATCAAAGATTTGCAGGTAAATATTTGTATAGTGCAATGAAAGAAGGGCAGGTGTTCTTTGCTATTGTTGCTTGCTGAATTACTATGACAGTCACAAAGCACTAAGCGCTGCTGGTGCATCCTGGAGGATGCAGCAGGTGTGACTCGGGCCAAGGTGAGGACACCTACATTGAGTGTTACAGTGTGTACTGGGCCGGAGCTTGCAGTCTGTGGTCAGTAAAGCCTTGAGAGCAGTGGTTCAGCTATTTACCGGTATGGGCTCAATTCAATTACCTAAACATACAGTGGCATTTGAGACATGTTATAGAGGATCTGGGACATCTTCATGGGCAGGTAGCTGCCACATAGGCTTGCAGGAGACCCGCTCCATGCCCTTTTGGTCAGGCAACTGGGAGCTAGGATGGGTGTTCTAGGTGACACTGGACAGTTATGTCTAGTGACTTGTCTATGTGTGATGTTTTTGACGAGTGGATTGTAACATAGATGTTGACTTAAACATTAATTGAATCACTGTCCACAGATTGTATTGATTAGGTCTGCATTATAATAGTAGTGATACAACTGGTGCATCTGTGGACACCTACGTATAGACACCTAAATGGAATGTCTTTCTCTCTGCACACCTTCAGTTCTACAGAGCAATGTACAGAGTGGGAAGGAGTAAGATGGGTATGTGTACATTTTCACAGATGTAATATTTTAATTTATACATGGCAGAAGTGAATCTCAATTGGTTTGAAGTTGAGGAGGGAGAGTAGCATTTACTGAAGTTAGTGGAAGAGGGACTCAGTGGATAGAATTAATCTTCAGAGAGCAATATGGCAATGTTTGGATACAGCCTCCACATGATGGACCCTGGAAAGTAAGAACATGGAGGAGGTTTCCTGAATACTGACTGATGGATGTTAGAAGTCACAAGGGCAAAGTTAACTCTGTTAAGACAGACTTATGAATAGGAACACATTAAAATAGAAGAACATGATCTGTGTGGGGAGACTCCAGCTGGTCTGGGGTCTCTGTGAAATAATTAGATTGTGCTAGGAACCTTCTGCACGGGTCAGGGTGATATGCACGGAAGGAAAGGCCATGACACCAGAACAGAAATCTGGTCTCTAAAGTGGTGAGTCATGGTTTACCGGCATGTGCGATCTGTGTGTCCAATTAAGAATTATTTATGTATAGAGAAGCCAATGGTCCTTGGACATGTGTCCATACTGAGTTCTATAGGAACCACAGCTTCTGATACAATAAAGGTCCTGTTTTCGGAAGAAGACATGTCTTTCCTTTGACCTACTACCTCAACCATTGCGACGACATCTGGAGACCTTTTGCGATGTGATTGTGAAGACTGCTGAAGAGGAAAAAGCTACCGCAAACTAAGGAGCGAAGAGAAGAAACCGAACTGAGGAAAGCTCCTGCCAAACGCGATCAGAGCGCAGCCCAAGAAGAAGCCTGCCTAATGCGACCGGAGCACAGCCCAAGATCGCTGGGAGCTCCCAAGCCGGCGCAGGGGAGCTGTGGGTGCCGGGCGAGGCGGAGACCTCGCAGTGAGCGGCGCTGGCGCGGGAGGGCCTCGTGCAGTGGAACCCTGATTGGGTTGATCCTCTGCATGTGCTGGAATGGATTTTCTTGTCAGTACACTTCTGCAAGCCCCTAGAGATTTGACTCTAAAAGCCAAACAAATCATTGCTTTAGTGGAACAGCAGATGCAAATAAAGCATGTATAGTGAATTGATACCAATGTTGCAATTCAAGTTTTTGTTCTTATTGACAACATGGTTCTTTTTGCCATGATCATGCAGAAGGTTCCTAGCACAATCCAATTATTCCACAGAGACCCCAGACCAGCTGGAGTCTCCCCACACAATAATCTGTTCTGGTCTAAGAATATACGTGAGGGTGGTGGAGCACTGGAACAGATTGCCAAGAGAAGTTATGGTTGCTCCTTCCCTGAATGTGGTTAAGGCCAGGTTGGACGGAACTCTCAGACCACCTGGTCTAGTGGAAGGTGTCCCTGCCCATGGCGGAGGGACTGGAACTGGAAGATCTTTAAGGTCCCTTCCAACCCAAACCATTCTGTGATTCTGTTCTATGATAAGAAAACAAATCCTACTCACTCCTGCAGGGTCAGTGTTTTTCATTTTGGTGGCTTTCTGGTTTGAATAGCTTACACAGAGTCCCTTTCTGCTCTGGGATGCTCACCTCCCTTCTTCCTTCCTGTGTGTCTTACTTTGGCCTGTCCTGTGGCCTGGAAGGTTTTTTCCAGGTTAGGACAGCCCAGTGCTTTTGGGGAAGGAAGAGTTTTCTGCTCCCAGGAGTGACTTCCACACTGGACTGTGTGCTGCAGCAGGAGCAGGCAGGCAGAGACCCTCCCTTCCTGTATCCCACTTGCACAGAACAGAGCATCCCTATCATGTACTCCCACGGAAAACCAAATAAATAAAACAGGTAAAGAAGGAAATAGAGGTAGCAGTGGGGATGTCATGGTGCTTTATAAAGAAGTGTATCAAAAATCATTAGACAAGACCCTGGTACTGAAGCAGCAGGAGGAGAATATATGGTGTGAACTGGGATGTTGTATTGGATGGGAACTGTTGAAAGTCATAAATGGGCCAAGGGGGGATGGAAACTAAGCCACAAAGCCTTGAATTTGAAGGAATTGCTGGAGACTTCAGTGACAGCAAAACCAGTAAAAGGGACAGCCATGAAATTGCTGGGAACAGCAGATAAAACACGAGGAGTGAGATGCAGCTTTTTCACTGTTGACTTTATCTTACAAATGACAGGAAGAAGGAATCTGAGAAGCAGCTAAGAAGGTTGACTAGGATAAAATATGGGGTTTTAGAGAAAGTAGGAGGTCCCAGCAGACTGACATTTTAAATGCAGCTCCTCTGGATATATTGAATCAGTCTGCTAATGCCTTCACTTAGTTGTTAGCAAAGTTGCTAGTTTTAGGATTGTATTTCTCCATGACTTATTAAAAAAGTCCATTCCTGATGAGTATCAATAGCTCTTATGGAAGTCAATGTCTCGAAGGACTGGGCCCAGAAAGGACAAAGGAGAGCCATCTCTGCTCTGACAGAGACGACGTCAAGACAGGGAAGAATAGCACAAACCTTGGCACTGTGATAGAACTAAGAAAGGTGGAAATTGTTTTCTTCTTGCTTGTTTTATCCTTATTTACGCTAGGCTGTTAAATCTGGTATGGAAAGGGAGAATTTCTCTGTCATAGAGAGTTTTGTTATTGTGGGATTTTAAGTGTATTAGCTATGTGATCAATTTCTGTTTGTGTGCTGTATTGAAAATGGCTGTAACTATTTTTAAACTTCATGGATGGATTTTGAGCAAACTCACAATGAGTGGTAGTGTTATGAGAGCAAAGGTGTGGTCAAACGAAGCAGTGAGAGCCACTTTTTGGATATAATGGTCCTATTAGTTGTGCTGCAATGCTGTAGTACAGCACACAAATGTAAAAGGGAGTGTAATGAGGATGGAATGAAATTAAGATAACTTAGTTTGGCACCATGAGAAGCATTTGAAGTGCAAATGTGCCAATAAGATAAGCTGGCTATGGCCTAGGATTTCAGAAAAGAGCAATGATTTCAGACACCTCAGTCTTTGTGATTCATTAAAATCTGTCCCTGTTCCCATATGTCAAGATGGACACCCAGAGGCACCAGTTCTTTGAGAACATTTAGGCATTATCCCTTTATTCTGAGTCCAGGGTCACCAAAGGTTGACTGCAGCCTGGTAATTCACAACAGAAAGAGGAAAACTGGGTCAGAAAAATGCTTAAGGGATTCCTGTTTCATGAGATTGAGGCATTGGTGTTGTCAAACCATTTGAGATTTCAAATTATTCTTTCTTTTCCTTCTCTGTAGCAGTAATTTCTAAAATGTGCAATCAATTGAAGGTCCAGGCAGCATGGGAATAAGTATCAATAACTATGGGAAATTATACTCTTGTATGCCAGTGTATTGTGAAATCAGCCCAAACTTCTCTGTTCCAGCCATCTTTGGAAGGTTTTATTTCATCACCTTCCTGAGCTGAGAAACAGTTGTTATATTAGAAAAGTCTCGTGGGAGTGATAATACATGATTTAAGACTAGCAGAAATGTTGGGGTCTCCATCAGCATGGAGGTAGACATTCACACCTGAGCTCATGTCTGGACTATTCTATATAGTCAGTGTAGAGAAGACACCTATAGGATTAATACATTTCATGCAAAATGCAAAGGAAAAAAAAAGATTTAGTGAATTGTTCCTTAAGGGTGGTTCTTTATCACCACTGAATTTCAAGGGTGTCTTAAAATAGCTCATGTTTAGATGTCTATTCCTTGTCTGACATTTAGCAGGAAAACATCCCAGAATCTGAGAGTCCAAAAGAGGTGCTGATTTTTGGTTACTTAAAAAAGAGGAAGAAGCTTGAACTGCTCAGCTACATTGACTTATTCTGTGTTATAGAGAATGTGTGTACATATACTTTTTGTCTTGATGGCAGAAAGGTGAGATCATGTACAACTCTGAATAGACTCATTACGAATCAGAAGTCTTGAAGCCTTCCAAATCCTTGCTGAAGACTATCAGCTTCAGTGTGATCAGGGTGGAACACTTGGAATATTATTTAACTGTGTGGTAGTTTTAAATTTTAGGCTTTGGCTAGGTTTGTTGTTTTTTAGGCCTTCCTGGGAAACAAGTCAGGTGACATACATTGTCAAATCATAGGTATTCCCTACTATCTCACATCACATGGGATAAAAGAGTGAGGGAGGAAGTTCTGGGTCACACTGTCTTCGGACGCTTCCTTGGGTCAGCCTCTCCGGTGCAGTCTCTCCTCCGGCCGGGTCAGTCTCTCGTCGGGCAGGTGGTTGGGGGGAAGGATCGCAGCTTGGGGCTGGTCACTTCACTATTTGGGTAATGCAGTGCCTTATCTGTTTTCCTTGGGTGCATATATAGTACCTATATAGTACCATTTGAGTTACCCCTCTTTCCCTGTATTTGCCTGGTATTCGTGTAGTGTGCATATAGTACTAAGTTCCCTTTTCCTCCTCTGTAAATAAATATATATATATATCTGTTCCCCTCACGGTCTGAAGCTTTTAAGTTTTCTCTCCTTCCCCTCGGCTTTTTGGCTTTTTCGCCGTTTTTCTCCCCTTTGGGGGGGGTGCTTTTGGCGGGGAGCGGGGGGGAAGCTGTGCCGGTGCTGGGAAGTTCTGCACGGTGTTGCTTTGTTTTGGTTTTGCCCAGGGTCAAACTTCCACAAACTGTTGCATTACAATAACACCTACAAAGTCCAGAAGAATCAGGGCTTCATAGCACAAACACAGATGAAACAGGCCTATCTCAAAAAATTTGCACTACATGTATATTTGTCAGAAAGAATAATCTAAACTTAAAACTGCAGGAGAGATTAAAGATGTTACCAGTTAATTAGAACACCGCAATAAAAAGTAATTAGATAAAAACTCTTGATTTTTAAAGTGTGGGTCATTTTATTATAAAGACAGACAAAAAGATAACAGAATAAAGGGTCCTATTCAGCATAGTGTGCAGAATTTGTGGCACCAAGTTTGAGTGGGAATAAATAAGATACAGCACTAACAATTGTGAGATTTCTCAGTATGTTTAAAAGCAGTAGTGTAATTCATCTATCACATCACTGATGAGCCATGACTTGTATTTAGAAGCCCTGGGCTCAGATCTAACTTAAGAGAATAACTTTTATTTTTTGTGTTTCAAGCATTTAATAAAATACAGTTTGAGAATTACGCAAGTTTAGTCATCTTCAGTTGAAGTCTTGAAATTACTCATGTAAAATGGATTTAAGGGCACTTACAATTTTTGCCATTTCTGTGTTATTTGGAGGTCAAAGCTAGGGAAAAGTATGTCAGAAGTCACATGTAACTTAGAAATTATTTTCAGAAGACTAGACAGTATATAGTGATGGTAGTGTTGAACATCCCTTGATATAATTGCTCGAGGCTGTTATCAATAAATCCTTGCATACAAAGTCTCTTTTGTGTCAAATTAAATAGTGACAGAGATGTATATTTACTTATTTAAGCTCTCTATTCTCGAGTTAAATGTTATAATCAAACAGAAAAGCCAAAAAAATTCTTTTGCATAGTAAGTTCTGTGGGTTAAAATTCTGATATATTGAAAGGTCTGTTTATATACAGCCACCACCACTTCCCCCCTAGCCCCTCAGCAATGAAAGATTTTAAATGTAAATAGAGGTGAAGGCAAGGCAGTTAATTTAACCAAGTAATTATATATTTAACATTGGCTGCCTCATCAACCAGTGATGAACTCAATTTGGGGAATGTTTATCAAAAAATACAACTCCATTTTGGAAGACCTTATAGGATTATTGAAATTCTATGTTGAAAGGGACCTCTGACAGTCTCTAGTCAGAGTCAGACTAACTTCAAAGCTGTAGCAGGTGGCTCATGGCTTGGTGCAGTTCAGATCAAAAGATCTGCAACAGTGGGGAATCCACAGCCTCTTTGGACAGCCTGTTCTAGAGCTTACCATCTACAGATCTCCACAGAGTAACACAGAATTTGCATATTCTATGGTTTTGTTTGAAACTAATCCATTACCATCAAGAGAAAGTTGTGAAGGACTTGCTTCCAAACTCTCCAACTTCCTAATCAGTAAATGACCCAAGGAGCATTAGGTCAGTAGTGCAGAATAACCCTTAAATGTATTAATCCACAGGTTTGGAACTGTTGCAGGCCACTTTGCAAAGAGGTTGCTGCTGCTTTTTGAGCAAGGCTTCTTTGGGACGCAGAGAATATCGGCAATGGATGCAGGCTTGTGGTTGAAACGTGAGACTAGAGGAAATTGTCTCTGAACTGCTAATACCCATTCAAAATTGTTTTGGTTGAACAATCTATTTGTAGAGGTTTGCTGATTAGTTCCTTGGCAAGAAAGGCCTAAATGACGGGAGCTGATTTTGTTTTCACAAACTGCTTTTCTTTGGAAAGTACTGATTCAACTCACAGCATCTTGGGGAACACACCAGCTTTAGTAGAGCTTTCCCCATGAAAGGCTTTTGGAGTGCCAGATTGACTTGACCGGATAGTCTATGAGGTCCATGGAAAACCAGGATGTTCTGCTCCAGTGGTGGATACAGCTGTGTGAGACAAATGAGATTAATAACCCTCTGGAGGTGCCTGTCTTACCCATGAACTACAGAGTGTGCACAGGTGCAAATCTTAGGCGAGACTCTTAACTTCGGCAGGGCTGAAGTCAGAGAGGTGAAATTCTTTTTTGGTCATGTTTTAAAACACTATCTAGATTCCCACCTGGTACTGTTCAAATGCAACCCACAGCAATGAGGTTTAGCATGATTTCTTAAGGATGAAGAATTGCATCATGTAACTGTGCTTTTATGAAGAAAGCAAGCTGGATGCTTGTTTCATGTAAAACAAAGGTCTCGGAGCCTGTATGAGCTCAAGTGCTATTTTAAGTTCATTCATGGATGTCCATGATCTTACTGACCTTTTAGTCCTGCCACCCCTGATGCCAAACAGGATGAAAAAGCAGATCCTCAATGAAAATGACATTTTTGTCTATGACTTAAGCTTTCATTAGTGAAACAGACACAGCACTGTATACATAGTCTTGTGAAAAGGAAATGTTTTACAGTAGTTCGGACTTCTTTTATCGCTCTCTACAGCCTTGGTAGAGCTGGGCATGTGGACAAAATTGGTGTTTTCAGATCTTCACCCTTTCTTTTCCCCCAAACCTAAGATGCTGCTAGAATAGCTTCAGAGCCAGGAGGATTTAGAGCTAAAACGCAGGATCAATATGAAAGTATTTGTTTGTTGATGTGTACACAAACATCTATTTTGTTGTTCACTACAGAATTAAAGCAACAAATCTCTTGGAGTTATGTCTTTTGTCTAACCCGTCATTTTATTGGGAGTGCCCATCTTTCTCCAGACTTTTGTGTTGTGGTTATATCCTTTTAGAAACCATTTGTTCATTAGTGCAGCAGTAATCATGGAAATAGGTCACAGCCCCTTTGGAGTTAAGCTGTTACGTCCCCACAGAGAGCAGCACTTAAATATCAATAGCGTAACCGGGAAAACTCGGCAGTTATTTCCCTGTTTTCTGCAATTCAATGAGGAGTTGTTCGATGCAGACCCCGTTGCACTCCAGATGAATGGTGGTGATTGTGAGAAAATGATCTCCTATTAATGCAAGATGTCACACTGAGAACAAAGACTAGTTCTTACCATGATGGGATGAGCTCACTCTAATCCCCGATTTGGGAGACTTTGATGCTTGTCCAGGTGCCAGTTTTTTCGTATATGACATACCAGAAAGAACTTAAAAAAAAAATGCAGAACAGAGCAATGTTAAACTGATTCATGGCTTCTGAATCTCAAGGTCGTGTTGGGTTAGATGTCATATAATTACTCTTTCAAATACCATTTCCCAGAGAACCAACTTTCTTACCAACAGTTTGAGCTTTCAAGATGCTAAGAAAATCATTCACATTAGAGTTACCACCACAAGTAAAGAAGTCCAAGCCTTTTTTTGAAATCCTCTGTTTAAATTTATGCTTGCATAAACGTCTAAACCATGTCAGTTTAATTAAAACCAGCTTTGCCTCCGGGTTTTCCGAACTGTAGAACTTACATCCCTGTACTGGGATT
Source organism: Grallaria varia (assembly GCA_013396735.1). Lineage (NCBI taxonomy): Eukaryota > Metazoa > Chordata > Aves > Passeriformes > Formicariidae > Grallaria > Grallaria varia. The sequence continues at coordinate 506,509 of VWZG01006123.1, read as the reverse complement.
TTGGTATGTGGTCAGTGAAATCCTGGGAAGACTCATTGACTTCCTGGGACATTGTTCCTTTGCAGTGCCCACTCATCTATGAGAATGGGAAGGACCAGAACAGAATGACTGCTCTGTTTGATGACCTCTTATGAATCTAATGATAACTGAAGATTTTGTATAAATTTGTTTGGTTATAAAATAATAAAAAAAAAGACATTGTCATCTTACATTGGAGGTTTAGAAATAGGGAAATAACCAGTAGGATTTTGAACCAAATAGTCCTGTAAGAATACTCTTTTCTCTCTCTGATTCAGTAGTGTTTTATGTTTGGTATTCCCTATTTCACTAAGATGCCCATTCTCTTGGTGCATTATCTCTTTGGCATGTAACTGTCTTTTGTCCAAGATCCTTAAGAAGGCATTTGGAAAGTCAAGCAGCAAGGTCTAATAAAAAAAAGACATATATTGCTGCTTGCTCTAAACCTAAAATTTTTCTCCCTCATGATCTGATGTAGATGGCAAACAGAGGAAGGTCTGGTGGGTGCTGTCCCAGTGTCCTTCTGTTCCCTCTTTTGTATGTGCAGGGTTCTTTCTTTGGGGAAAGCAGGGGGAGTGCAGAAATATTTCTTACGCTGTATATCCCACCAGAGTAAAATGTGAACATTGCATAAGCAATAATAATAAGAAAGGTTGTTCTTCTAATTTTGAAGGTTATAGGGAAGACTTTTTTGGGAGGTGTGTACAAGGTCTCAAGAGAATAGAAAATAAGCTCCATGAAGAAAAAATAAATATTCAAAATAGTACTGGAAGTGCTAGACTCGTATTCTTTAAGAAATAAAAGTTTTCGTTCTGTATGCTGATTTGTAAGGACTAACCCCTCAAAATTTTTGTTTTCAGTTATGAGTTTATTTTAATGCATGTATGCTGTGATGTGAAGTATAAACAGATCAGTTTGGTAAAGTAGGAAAACTAGAATGATGTGCCAGAAAGATGTAACCATTAAGATAAAAACCAAAGTAACATTCCTTATACCAAGTAGAGGCCTGTAAAATTACAGCCTAGATCTGGGGCAGAAGGAAGAAAAAAAAAAATAAAAAAATTAATGTCAGAGTAGTTGGCAGTTCAGAAGGACTATGTTCTGTATGGAAAGATGGGACGCATTTTGAATAGGACAACATAGATTCAGAAGTAGAGAAATTGCGGAAAGACATAAAAGAAAACTAGTATTTACCTCAGTTTTTATGGCAACTTAGAGTTATGATTTGTGTTTGAGTTACCAATGGTGCGTGGTTAATGAAATGCTAGAACAAGTCTGGCTAAATCACTAATTTCTGAAACATGCTTTTGCTTACTCTGAAGACTATTCTGTTTTTTCTACCTTTTATCAGCTCTGGATGCAGAATCTTTGTGGATTATCATAAGGTTTTATCTCAGGAACTTTTCTGAAGGTTTTGTGATTACTGCCTTTAATTAATACTGTTGGAAAGATTGTCAATATCTGTGGCTATCATCACGATGAACAGAAAACCAGGAAGTTTGCCAGTATTGCTGCTCTTTGTATCTCTTCCAGAGGTGCATGTGTGATCTCCTCATGTGACACAGGAGGAATTTGACACCCGCTGTGGTACCAGCCCATGCTGATGATGCCTGGCAGTGTAGCAATGCCTCTCCAACAGCCTTGTAAACTGCGAACCAAAATTGCAGCACTCCTTTAGAGCACAACTCCTCCCGCCCCCTCCTCCCTTCCCAGCATGCTACAAAGCTTGGGGTCATAAACACAGCTTTCCTACTGCTGGATCTCCTAGCAGCAGTAAGGTCTGATGTGTTATCAACTAATGAAATCCCTCTGATTTTATATGAGGCCTGTGAGCAACTCTGGGACACTGCTGCTTTGGTTACTACCCATTTTCAAAGTCAGAGCATGTCAAAAGCCCAACTGCAGGTATAGAGGGCTCTTCTAAATAATAGTGATTTAATCAGTGCTGTGAACTCCTACTAATTATATTTCTATCATTCATCAACAGTAGGCTTTTTGTATAAGCCCTAATGTGGAATTGATGTTATTCTAGCCCAGTGGTGTTTAGTGCTCTTCTGTAGGAGGTACTCATTGACTGAAGTACTTGAAATCAACCCTTTTTATGTTGTTTTGCTGGAGCTGTTGTAGTCTAAGAAGACATGAGAGATGTGAGCCACAGCAAGGAACAAGTGGCTACTTGCACTACAAAATTGAAGGCCAAGCACAATTTAAATGCACAAGTAGGCAAGTTACTGAGCTGGATTCAGCGTTGATGGATGAAGTGCTATAAGTTATGTGTAACTAAGTGGATGAAAGTGGATCTGGCTGAGTCTGAAGGAGCAGAAATGATATCCTGAAAAAGCAGTCCAAATTACTGTAGTGTAAGCGATGCTAGGACAGTCTTAAGCACCAATCATGGAGAAGATTGGCTTAGACAACAATATGTAAAAGTTACATGGAGCTGCTGGGAGAGAGCTACTTAACAGATGTATTTATCTTAGTTGCTTTTATTGCTGCAATCCTCTGTTTTTCTTCACATTTGGAGTGCTGCGTGCATAGTACACAGAAGATGCCAAGTTCAGTGCACTGTCTGAGCCCCATCAGCCTTGTCTGATGGCTACTTTTCCTCTCTTCATATAGGATGCGTTTAGTGAATGGGGAGGGCTGCTGCTCTGCTTTCAGGCATTCCTGGGGCAGCAGAGGAGCACAATGTGCTGCCTTTCACCTGCATTTCCCTAATATGTCATTAGCTGTTGACTTGACTTGCTGAGCCTTGCCATTTCTGTATTATGTACTACTGTTGCAGAACATCTCAGCCAAGGGGATATATAAGATATTAGGTAGTATCTAGGATTTTTAAAATACAGGTAAGCGTTTTCAGACACAGAATCTTAAGTACTAAAGAGCCAGTGATGGAAAGGGTAACTTAGACTGTGATCTTATTCAATGAGAGCCCAAAGAGCATAAAACTGCCAAGACTGTGCTGCCAATAATTGTATGTTGATTGTGTGACCTTAATAGAACTTTTCAAGGCTTTGCACACAAAAAGGTCATAGAAACGCTGGTTTTCTAACTCATGCTTTTTTTTTTTTTTTTTTTTTTTTTTTTTATTTTTCTACTTTCTTTATGCAGTA